>CAXAKS010000106.1:0-171234 GCA_963969495.1 Ceratothoa steindachneri | reverse complement strand
CTAGCAACTGTGTATTTTTAGCATTCTTAAAGCCATCCCCAGGTGAAGCGTTAATTTCGGTCGGCCAGTAGGCCAGTGTGTGTATAACCGCAAACACCTGGTCATACCACGACAAATACTATACTAAGTCTACTGAACTTTGACGTAAAGTACTAGGCTGTTTATTTATTAAGACAACAAATATCTAAGTTGGAGCAAGTGAATCTTTGTCCTTAATTAGTTAATAGGCATCGCAACGTCCAGTAAAAATATGAGCTAATTATAAAACACCACAGAATATTTGAACAAAAAACTTAGCTATACTAGATATACATCTTTGGGATGGATGGGAAGATATTTCTATTGTAAGAAAAAAAAAGAGAGGAAGAGGAAATCGTTTTGCCGAAATGAAATATCTTTACACTAATACCTGTCTGTAGTAATGTTTTTTATCTGGTCGAATAGTAACTATTCTGAACTAGGCAAGAAACTAACGCTATATTTATAAATGTACCTCAATCGTTTTCATTATCATGAATATGTATTTCTCCCTTTTGCTACCATTTTATATCATAATCTATGCATTTAAAGTGCATATTTATTTTCTGCTTCTTGGGTGAAATATTTATTGGAAGAATTGGAGTGATCAAGAGAGTTAACGGGACAGTGATTAAGTTTAATGTATATTAGAATTCTTTGTCACTTTCTCTCTAGTTTGAGACTTTGTTATATAGACCGTCACAGGGTATAATTAATTTCCTATATTTTTCCTTGCAATGTTTCCCATTTGCACTAGTTGTTGGCTTATGTGAGGGTCATTACCACTTTGTAGTCACCAGTCCTCATCCCATGGTTGTTTCTATGTGATACCTTTTCTTGCTTTGCTGAACCTAGGTGAACCCATAATATATTTCCTATTGCTGCGGTTTCTGTTTGCCTCCATGCACCTCTCTATCTTTCTAAATCTTCTTTCAACTTTCCAGTTTTTAATCCGCTGTGACACACAATTTAGTACTCATCATTGGGCTTGACACTCTCGTCACCCTAACCTTTCATTCAGAATAAAGCAAACTGTCGAAATATTTGTTGAAGGAAACGGTAGTTTTCTGGGGACTAGTAGAGAGGCCAACTCAGCTTTGTACAAATCATTCGTAGAAGTGGTTACTTAAATTGGTAAGGACAGCATTAGGATTATCTTCCCTACTCACCTTTGTTATTACTGAGAATGCGAATTTCCTATATTCAGTTACTTTGCCTATGGTATAACAAAAACCTGTAGAGAGATCCTCTTATTATCGGCTTTGTCGTCATTCTTAACGAGAGTAACTTCTTTAAACCTATTTAACTAATCGATAACGTTTCACTCATCTACACAAAAATTTTGCATCCTAACTACGATTCAAATCAATCAGTCAATTTTACTCGCACTTAAGAGTCAGAGTAATATCAAATAAGTATGCCTCGTGCCACCTTTTTCCTTAACAACAGCTAAAAATATTGCCGATGTATTCTAACTCATTGCTCCTTACGATCATATCGACCCTTTTCTTTAACCGATGGCAAAAACATCCTCTATTCCTTTACTGTGGTCGTTACTAGTAACGTAGTGCCGAATTGATTGATAAAGAGTAAAAAACAACCGTGACAATATCTATAAAACCAGAAGGGACTTTTTGCCAGGTCACGGTTTTATCCCTTAGACTTCATAGGGAATATAGATTGGACCAGCAAGATGGTTGCTTATATCGTTCACCCAAGGACTTTCTAAATTGACATACATAACAACACCAAGTAATGTCCCAACTGACCTTAGGAAAATGCTCTCCCATCTTTAGACCTGAAAATATCGATAAATATTGCAATGAGCTAAAACGGTAAAGTAAATATAATCAATTCAGGCAGGAAATGAATTATAATAGCCTTGGATTTACACGTTTCTATGTTTCCATCCCTTCTAAATTTACTCTTAAGCCATATAAGTTAACCTACTATCCACCTATCCTCAGACTGACAAATACATGAAAGTCCACTTTCCACATCGCGAAGCACGTTTCCATCTTTTCAAAATCAGAAGAATTTTTACTTTCACTTCAGATACAAGAACCTCCATAAGCCAACTCTATCATCTCCCCTACATTAATAATAGCCACTAGAGTTCTTGGATAAAACGTCTTGCTTTCATCGAGACGAAGAAATCTATATTCCTTAAGAACCATTCGGCCAAAAAGAATTTGAGGTAGCCCTCTCCCAACCAAAAGAATCCATCATCACTGTGTTCCCAGCAAAATCTTAAATTCTCACCTGTGGCAAAAATTGCTCAAATGCTACAGTTCTTTTTTGACATCCCTCTAAATGGCCTATACATATCACTTAAATGAAACAGAACTCTACCTCCGTATCCAAAAGAAGCATTAATTTTACCCTTGATAAAAACAAGCATGCGAATGATTTAGAACTTAAGCTAAATTACTCGGGTTCACACAGCCAAAGATCTCTTCGTTCAAACCATATCCTTTCATGTTTATTTATTTATATTAATCACCCTAATACTTCTCTACAGCACTGATCACAAACCATTTAGCCCCTGACTTTAGATTCTCTCTTTCAGATAGGCTATAACCCAATAATACGTTTAAACATACATATATAAAGGGCTCTCGTCCCTATGGGAATTCCTCATTGTTAAATGCCTTTAGCACTACACTCTCGTGTTCGTCGTTTTGAGCCTCATGCGAGAAAGAGAGTCTAAACAGCAAAACAGTGAGAGATTATCACGACTTGGTAACTACTTAAATACGAATTGAAAATCGGCTAATTACTCTGAGTTAAATGGAAAACTAAAATTTAAATTAAATAGAATAAAATAGCGGCTAAGTTTTAGGAATTCTTCGAATGCAATAAAGGCTTTCACGCAGGAAATAATTTCTTAAAGGCGTACGCAATTGCAAATTCTCTGTTTGCACAAGTTTACCACCAATGATATCTATTTAGCTAGCGCATACATTTAACGTAAAAAAAACATCTTCCGAACAAATTAGGCCGATAAGCTCTAAAGTGCTGATGCTTGTTGCTCCACCACTTTATACGGGCGTTCCAACTCATCTGTTAAAGGATGGGCTTGATTCTATTAATAATCCAGAAATTACGTGGGAAGTAAAATAATCATTAAAATATCTTATTTTGTTTACAGTACCCGATATAAGAAATCTATGCAGCCTTTCAAAGAATTCGTGCGACTTTACGAATCCTCTGGCCCTGAATTTATGTTCAAGAAAAGACATTTCATTATTACGCCATGGAGACTTGCTTAATTTCACTTCCAAAATATTTTCACCCTAAATGCAGAACGACACTGACCTATTGATTCCAATTGTTATCAACCCTTTTGCTAATATAAACATCATAATACATATAATCCACAAAAAAAAATTTAAAAGTCTCAAATCACTATCTGGATCATTATTCTATCCATTCCCTGCTGAAAATTACTCGAACTTCAAAAGAGACCTTGAGGTGCCTTAAAGAACTTATACTTCCTTCCCATAGAAGAAATTTAGTGTACCCTTGATTTTGCTCCGTAATAGCTATTTGAATTATCCCTTTAACAAATATGTGGTTTAAAATTACATAAAGGCAAAAATTACTCGAAAATATAGAGAATATTTAAATAACCTCTCCCTCTTACTTTCTAACCGGTCCTATACGGCTACTGCAGCAACCATCCTCCTCCAATATAAATCATGAACATTAAAAACCTTTATAAATTTGTTCAACTCTTCGATAACTGGAGAGAAAAAGACATCAAAGGTTCTCACTTACAGAGACTGAGTCAATAAACCTAATAGGAAAAGGCTGCAGTCAAATAATTGCCATTTCTAAAAGCATGGAAATCGTCTTACAAAACTTCCCCACCTCACACATTTTCTCTTCTGGAATATGATATGATCAAATCTCATCTATGTTCTTAACCCCTCTTTCGTCCATGCAACCCTCTGTTGAAGCTCATATTCATCATAAAAAGTCACTCCCAATTTAACCTGAGTCGCGTTACATAAGAAAGCATCATAATAAATCTGAATACTCTTAAAACCAGATTCATCTTTCAAAATATCCCTTATGAAAACAAACATCAGCCTCCCCTTGCTTTAATATACACTTGAAGACTGTACCCACCAGGATGAGGAAAACCATCCATTCAGGTGCAAATTTAGACCCGCTTTCATATTTCGGCAAAAAATTCGGTCACCAATCACATATCCAAATTACTGAATTACCAAAACCTTTAATTCAAAACTAATCAAATTTCAAAATTCAACATTTAACAAATAATCTTAGGGACATGACACGTTATATCTCACACACCCCAAAATAACCCTCACTTTTTTGTTTCATACGTCACAGAACATATTCAAATTCATCTAATTAAAATTAACTTCAGAATAAATAAGAAAAAGGTAGAAGAATTACTTTCCCACAAACAATTAAAGCACCTCTCTCTTCTAAACAAATATTCTATTAACTTGACCAATCATGGTCTGATCACCAAACACAAGAGAGTATCATGCATAGCTTCGTTTAATTTCTCAGGCACTTTCTTAGAGTTTGACACGTCTCCGTAACCAACCTCTTTCCCTATGCCTTACAAAATCAGCATTGATACTAAGAGAATTCTCATGACACGTGCATAGATGGAATATATGTGAAGGTCCGAGGACTAGGATTATCCACTTAATCCTAAGTAAGTCTTCCAGCCTCTTCCAAAACAGCCATTTTATAACTGCAGTCCATTCCATTGGCTTCGCAGTGAACAACGGTGATATTAATGCGCTGTTATAGTTCCTCTGATACTTCATATTCCACCGTAGCTAAAGATTTCCAATAGTCCATTAGAACTATAAATAGATATAATTAACTATTGGAAATTCTTAGCTTCACAAGATTCTCCCTCAGGAGTAGGGTCTTGAACCTCGCTGCGTATTCGGAAATAAAAGTATCTAGACCTCGCAGATATAGTAGAGATAATCCTCCTTGACTATAATCATGCATAGACTTTACTTTTTCTTGCATATTAAGCCTCTTACTCTCACCTACCAAAATATCATTAATCCTAGAAATGGATCTATTGCGATGTCTTGACATTTCTGTCGCCCATAAAACGCAAGAGAAATAGAAGAGAATTATACGGATATGCTCTAACCTATCGAGACGCCCTTAAAGGATTTTGCATACTACACACTATATGGATTTATCACAAGGAAGTCAATGAGCAAGCTTCATGACAAATTCCTACTTAACTCTATATTTAACCAGAACTCTAGTATTTGCTGAGATGTTCTTCTCTTACGTGAATTCTTAGGTATCTCACCAGATAAACTATAAAGGGCACAATGGCCTAACACTAACTAATCCCAATTTCCTCAATAAACTCTTTGCTATTTAAATCGTATCAGTTAACTTTTAGGGTATAGTGCCTATATTCTTAGATGTTCCCATTATAAGCTTAGGCTTATCGTCAGACATTATTAGCTTCACTTATAAAATCTCAACTACCTTAAATAACCCTTTCACCACTGCCCTTGAAAAATATTATCTCAAACCGCCCCATACTAGTTAATACCTGAGTTCCCTAAGTACTAAAAGCAAAAAACTTTAGAACATGGACATTATTTACGCCATCGTACAACTAAGATCTTTAAACATAGCATGGGTCAGTATTCCCTCGTTCTACGCCATACGGTTAACATAAAAAATAAAAATAACTTGACTTAGTAATACACTTTTCAACTTAACCATGTGGAACTTCGGGTCACTAAAATCCCCTCTAGAGCACCAACTCAGGATCTTTTAGCCCCAATATAGACTCTCAAGCCCAATGCTGAGTATTAAGTTTTGTCACATCACATTAATAAAGGAAAGATTGAAAGAAGAGTTAGAAAGGCAAAGAAGCGAATGGAGGAAAACAGAAAACGCAGCACTAAAAAACTTATTAATAGTTCAACTATATCAGTAAAGCGAGGAAAAGTATCACATAGAAACAAGAGACTCAACAAGGGGATAAAGTCCGGTGTCTACAAAGTGCTAGTGACCCTCCCAGAAGCCAACAACTAGTACAAAAGTGATCCGGACTAATGGGAAAACATTACTAGGAAAGATTTATGAAAATAATTGTACCCCGTGACGGTCTATATATCCGAGTCTCAAACTACAGAGATAGTGACAAAGAACTCTCGCATACTTGATCACTCTAATTCTTCCAATGGAATAATTCACCTAAGCACCAGAAAATAACTGCACTTTGAATGCGTAGATTAGGAAAAATTACAACCTTTTGTTTATTAACTTAGATTTGACAGTTAATTATACGTAATTTGTGTGCCCTAAGAATAAATATTTACTCCGTTTTGCTCTATCAGGTCCTGATTTTGTTCAACACACTTCGTCTTTCATCATATTCATAAAAAGGATATTTTCTCAATAATATTTTTGGCAGTTGCCTATCATAATTATAATTATCTATTAGTACCTATTTAAACTAATGTTTGTTTTAATATTTCAGATTTTGAATATAAGGAATTGAAATACCTTTACAAATTTCCACAGCAATCAAGTAATATGTCCTCAAGTACTAGAAAATTCATATGCCAAAACTCTCCTGGTTCATTTTGTTACATATGTGGAAATTTTACACTTCCACATCAACGAGGAAATATAACAGACTTCCTGAAAAGAGCTTACCTAGCTTATTTTAGCATAAAACTGGGGGATCAAGATAAATTATGGGTTGCACATAAAACCTGCACTGTATGCATTGAAAGATTACGACATACAGACTTCCGATAGTAAGCTTATGATTTAATAAAACTACGTAACTTAGAAATTATTGTACTGTAAATTACCTATGTGCAATTGTAACTTAGGTACATAAACATCTTTTGATAAAATTCGCTTTTGTTAACGCTTCACAATCTTTTTTTCATTTCAGGTGTAGCGAGAGCCTACTTACCCTGAGACGGATTGCTACTTCTGCAATATACTTAACAGAGCATAGTATAATAAATTGCTGTGAAACAATAAGTTTGTTAAAGGAAATAGAGTCTCAGTTTTACGATGCAAGTGATTGGCGTTTGTTTCTAGACAGTTCCTAAGGAGGGCTTAAGTATGTACTGCTGCATAATGCCTATCGATACAGCTCGATACCAATTGGGCACTCAGCAACAATAAAAGAAAAGTATGAGCATATAGAAACTGTTTTAAAACTTATCAAATATAGGGAACACAAGTTGATTATATACGAGGGGCGGTCAATAAGTTTTGCGAATCGGTAGGGCAAAACAGAGGAAGGGTGATGGCTGTTTGTGGTGGTGTTAAGACAAGTTATGACAAGTCAAGACCTGCATGTGTACGCTCCTGCCTCGTCTATTTAAGAAGCAGTAGCTGATCGCAGATTGTCAGTCACAAATTTTTCCACAATGGAGAAGGTTAGTGACCGCGCAGTGATCAAATTTTTGACCAAGGAAGGCAATAGAGCAAAAGAGATCCATGAACGCATGGTTGCAGTGTACACCGATACCGCCCCTTCCTATGCAACCATTGCTCAATGGTATGGGAGTTTCGCCATGGTCGTGAGTCCATTAAAGATGAACCCCATTCAGAAGCCCGTCAGACGTGACCAAGGAGGACAATGTGGAACGTGTGGAGAGGATGATTCTTGAAGGTCGAGGAAATCAAGCGAGAACTTGGAATATCACATGGAAGTGTTATCAATATCATCTACGGCAATTTGACCATGACCACGGTCTCTGCCCGTTGGGTCCCTAAAAACCTCACGCTCCATGATCGACTTCAACGTCGTCAAAGTCCACAAGGCCAGATTGGCACAAGCTGCCCTGCGCGAGTGCGGATTCGAGGAGCTCAACCACCGCCCCTACAGTCAAGATCTGGTCCCTAGCGACTACTTTTTATTCCTCCAGCTCAAGGCTGCACTGTGTGGACGCTGGTTTGGGGACGAGGAAGATGTCCAGCTCGCCATCTAGGAGTGGATTGAACAGCAGTCAGGAGATTTCTGGTTGTCAGGAATTCCAAGCTTCAGGGACAAGTGGCGCAAGTGCATTGAAGTCGAGGATAGCTATATTGAAAAATAATAAACCACTTTTCCTCATATCTCGTTTCCTTATATCCGAATTGCAAAATTTATCGACCGCCCCTCGTATGTTGACTTAAAAATGGTCAATTATCTGCTAGGGCAACAAGCAAGGTATACTAAATATTCCTGTTTCCTTTGCTTATGGGACAGCAGAGCTAAGGAAAAATTTTTCCTAAACAAATCTTGCCAGCACGAACATCACTTACTGTCGGAGAAAAGAAATTTAATTGATCCACCTTTAGTAATCAGAGATATAATCATATTTACACCTCTGCATATCAAACTAGGTCTCATGAAACAATATGTAAGAGCTTTAGATAAAAACGCCGAGTGTTTCCAGCACATAATTTCAAAATTCCCAAGTTTAAGTTATGAAAAAATTAAAGCTGGGATTTTCGAGGGTCCACAAATAAGAGCGTTAATTAATGACATCAGTTTTCCTAATGTGATGATTGAACACGAAAGAATTGCCTGGTTCTCATTCGCGGACTTGATAAGAATATTTTTAGGAAATTATAGGGCAGATACCTACGAATAAGTCATAAAGAGATCTTTAAAGCGACTACCAAGAGGTAGGTTGCAATATGAGCATAAAAAGGCATTTTTTGAATAGTCATCTTGACCAATTTCCAAGTTATTTAGGTGCTGTAAGTGACGAACAAGGGGAGAGATTCCACCAAGATATTAAATTATGGAGAAACGTTATCAAGGACACTGAGATTTCCTCATGATGGCTAATTATTACTGGTGCTTGAAATGAGACCTGTCGTCAAAACTAAATACTCTAAAAAGTCCTATGAAAGAAAGCTTTATCAGAGTGAAAGCATCATATCTCTTTGTTTTGTTTTATTTTAAGTCATTTCTATCGTAATAATGTAATTTTACAATAGGTTGAACTGCATGTATTCATGAAAATTGGAAATAAATGTTAACGCATAACTTCATTTTTAGTCCATATTTTACAAAAATGGAAAATGGCACATGGGCTGTTTATAAGAATCAGGACCTGATAGATCCAAACCGAAGGGAAATTCGTTTTCAGCGCACAAAAATTACTTACAATCAAGTGTCGGATATCATTTAATAAAATACGTGTTCCCCAGTGTTATGATATACAATGGTAGCAAAAGGAAGCCAATACATATTTATCATAATGAAAGCTATTGAGGTACATTTATAAATTTTGCGTTGGTTTCTTGCCTTGTTAAGCATAGTTACTATGCAATCAGATCTAAAATATTACTGCAAAGATATTTCATTTCAGCGAAACGACTTACTCTTCCTTTCTTTCTTCCTAGCTTAGATATAACTTTCCCTCCATGTCAAAGATATCTATGTAGTAAACCTATGTAACGATGCCTCAAATCTGATTCATTTCACTAAGCGTATATTTTTCTTTCAAATATTCTGTGGTGGTTTAGTAATTTGTTCATATAATTATTGGACGTTGCGATGCCTATTATTTTATTACGAGCAAAGATTCAATTGATACAACTTACATATGTGTTCGTATAAATAAATTAATGACCCAATCTTTAAAGTCAAAGTTGGGCGTGGTTATTTATTATACTCATCTAATCTTCTCGATCAATATTAAATAAGGCATTAATATTTGGATAAAGATTTATTGGAATCTCTGGTAAATCTAATGTCCATTTGGAAGAAAGCTCTTCGCTTTTTAAATTATTTGTGCTCTAGAATTTTTATTTGAAATTTTTGTATTCCAAAGCATTGGTGAATTATTTTATGTAGAGTTCTTTAGGGAATATCTTTTTATTGCTATTATCTAATTTATCTGTCATAAATAACATGTCTTAACAATTCCGCATCCTAAAATTTATGGATTATAAATTTGCAATAGCTTATATCATTGAAGTGGGACCTGGCATTCTTATAATGTCTTTGGATAAACAAACTACTTTGCTTTCCTACATGTCCATTACAACCTATTTAAGCCAAAAATGTAGAGATTGATTATATTTAAGGTTTATATTTCGAGTGATCTTCCCTGGTGGCAACTAGGGCGTTTCACAGTGTGCTATAGGAAGAGAGCAGTATCATTTTGTGTTATATACTTAGCGCACTATTTATTATAATTTTCCATATTTTTTCAAAAAGTATTTAGCATTGATACCCAATAAATTATGTTTAATTTTCCGTTCTCTATTAAAAGATCTTAAGTTTAAGGTTCCTATTTCAAATGACCTTTTGGAGTGTCAGTGGAAATGGCTTATTGAGACTTGATCTTCCCTCTTGGAAACTAGGGCGTTTCCCAGGGGGTAATAAGAAGCGGGCCGGATCATTTGGTGCCTTTTACTTACCGCCCCATGTGTTATAATTTTGAAAAAGGCAGAAAAACTCAATATATATTTTGCTGCAATGTATATTTACCTATAACTGCGATCCGTCTTAATCGAACACCCTTTATATATATATATATATATATATATATATATATATATATATATATATATATATATATATATATATATATATATATATATATATATATATATAAATATATATATGTAATTAGGTAAAAGCCGATGTTGTATGCAGGTTCTATTGAAGTTTACAGCTGTGGCAGGGTTATAAATTTTAACTTGTATTTTATTAATATTTCTTACAAGTTTTTTAACGGGGTCTTCGAGGCGATAAAAAACATCCGCGAATGAAATTCTTTATTCCTAAACGTCTTTCGGCCATGTTACATCATCTTCAGGGAATGAACAGAAATAGAATTATTCAAAAATTGCTACATTATATATAGTATTTATACGCGAAAATATATATTAGATAAATTGACCAATCATGACACGGGAATTTTTTAAGGGAGAACTAAGCGCTACAAGAAACATATAAAATTGGGAGGCTCAGATTGTCTGACTATTTGTCAATCCGATTTAGTTCTCTTACACGTTTTCAAACTTCATTTTTCTTTGCTTCCTTTGCCAGTGAACTAGATGGGAGTGACAACTAGTCAGACTTTGACATTGACTTGTTATAAGAGTAGGTGTGGGTAGGCGATAGAGATAGGGTGTGTGGACAAATAGCGGAAAAAAGAGAAAGAAGTATGGAAGGATGCAAAGAGATGCTAATGCCCGATGATCAGGCCTATCGCTTTTAAGTAATTTTGGTTTTGTACTTCCATTGTTGTCTTTGAGTTAGTTTATATATATATATATATATATATATATGTATATATTAGTCTAGGTTGGTAGCAGGCATTCTTGAATGCAAATTTTGTTAAAAACCATTGTCAATTTTGCCTTAATTAATTTCCTTTGGCAACTTTCTCTTCTTCTAAATATCTTTTTTATTCCATCTTGTAAATGAAAAGGCCTCGCAGGTGGCTTTTGACGATGTGCGAATTTCCTCGATTAAGTTTAAATGCAGATGAAAAAAGTAGGCAATCACTTGTCTCGTCTTAGGAAGCTTTGCCCCGCTAATCATGGGCTTGCTGTGACCTATCAAATAAAACTCGGTTTTGCTTCTAGCAGAGCTCGCCATCTGTAGACAGATACATGAAAAAACATAAATATAGTAACTATTTCAATTTTAACAGGTTTAAATACTTTTAAACAGAAGATGAACAACTATATTAGAAATATACAATGTAATAGTGAACATACAAGTGCATAGAATTAGACACCGTGATATTAAACAACTCCATTGACCTACCGGGGGTATCAGAAAAAGTACCGTAGCACAACCATTTTATCAACGCTAAGAGCAGACTACCCTCGCTATCTGCAGTTGAGCCGCCTCTACCCCATTCCCTTGTCCCACCCCTGCCAAGTGCAAGGGAGGGGGTAGGGGAAGGGAATGGTGCGTTCATAAGCATCAATTCGCTTCAATGGTGAGATCAAGAGAATGGTTTCAATAATGCGTTCTCAACTGTCCTCTTTGGGTGTGTTTTTGTGTAGACGATTCCTTTAAATAGTTTAAGCAAAAAATTACGGAAAATAGTTCACTATTCAACCTTGCAGGGGTACCCCTAAATATTATTTTAATTACACCAAATTTTACAAGAAGTGTTTCTGTGGGTATTGAAACAATTCTGGGTGGTTAGAGGTTGTATTTTTACAACTTTCATTTTACCCCCCTATACCTGAGAAAGACCATGAGATATATATATATATATATATATATATATATATATATATATATATATATGTATATATATATATATATATATATATATATATATATATATATATATAATACTTTCTTTTTAGTTTTAACAACATTCTTTTATAAAAATTTTGTTTAACCATTGAATTTCTCTGAAACCTATTTTTCGATGTTTTATGGTCATCTCAGGAAACTAAAAGCCTCATTATTTTTGTTCCTAAGTAAAATTTAAAGAGGAACGCTAACAAGAGCTTAACTCCTGGGCATAATGATTTAGATTTAAATTGCATAATTTTACTGGTGAATAGACACTTCAAAAGAATTCGAAGAGGAACAGCCGAAATATTCAATATTATTTTTCCGATAGTCCCAATAGCACTTCATATATATATATAAATATATATATATATATATATATATATATATATATATATATATATATATATATATATATATATATGTATATATATATATATATATATATATATATATATATATATATATATATATATATAAATTTATATATATAAATATATATTTATATCTTGGTAGGAGGCCACGCTGTATACAAGATTTTGTAAAATAAACAGTGATGGCTTCTTCATATAGCTTGCGCTGCAGCTTTTTAACCTTAGCAAAGACTTTCTTTTCAGAAAGCGAAAGGTAGAACAAAATGCTGGCAAGTAGCATATCTTAATAGCCTAGACGTCTTTCAACCTTTTCAAAGGTCATCTTTGGGCAAGTGATGAAATAATTAAAAAAAGTATGTTTTATATATGCATTGTTATCTTAAAATAAGAATGTGGTTTAGGACCAAAAAATAAAGATTATTTGATCTTCACACAATAATAATTGTTTTGACCAATCAAATTTGGCAAATTTTATAAAGATTAATCAATTATTATATCGTCGAAATAAAAGGGTATACAAATTTAAATAATCAGAACTGCAGGAAGGATGGCAGCTGTCTTACGCTCACTATTGGAGAATCGTACAGCAATCTCACCGGTACCTATTCGGAACTTCGACAGGTATCGATATTTACCAAGATTTTTCGAGAAGAGACTTAACTGGATCCTACCAGACTCTTGACTTGAACTCGGACAAATAAATCCACGCTCTTCCCTTACACCCCTATTTTGGGTATGTAAGCTAGGACGCATAAGCCTCCTTAGATACCAACAGAAGCAGGAGCCATAAGAGAACCGGGCGACTAACTTCCGAAGGCTGACGATGAGCCCGAGACGGGTTAGAACCGTGCGCACGGCGGAATTTTGTGGGTGGAGCAAATACTGTTAGGTATGGCCGTACAGGTAGGTAAGTAGGTTAGGCCACCGACACGCCGGGGAATAAAACAGAATATATAACTGGATCATAATCGAATCTCGTTTTCTTTCTGAACTCTAACTAACCTAAATTTTTCTTCACTACTTTTTTACTGAAGAAGCCAAAGAAGAAAGAATCAAGATAGCAACATTGAAAATACAAGATGGGTGCCCCTGCACACTTTAAAAGGTGCTCAAAAACAGAACAGGACCAGCGTGTTCCAAACTATCTACAGAGAAATAAGGATAGCCTTAAACAGGTTACTAGATTACTCCACTAACTTCGTAGCAATCGGTCAAACAGAAAAAGAAATGGACATGCTGTTTAGTGAAAAAAACACCGATAAATTAAGATTAATAGGCCTACACACCAGGCTGCCTCCGCAAATTGAGGCACATAAAGCGATCTATTGCCGCCTAATGGACCCGTGAATAGGGGAAGATAGGGCTATAAAAATACTATTTAGACCCTTAGAGCTGGGGGGAGACCACAAACCGCAACAGTATGTAGACGGGACACGTCTCTTGGGGGAAGACGTAAGGAACTTCTGCCATGAGGCATATGAAGCATCCAGGAAGAGAACCAAAGGTGCCAAGGATAACTCATTACAAAGATGTATTTGTTAAACACTCCCCACATCAATAAAGCTCTACTAAGGGCATTTAATGCCTGCCTCAATGTCGGTTATTTTCCTGATTCGTTTAGAAAGCGCCCGTATGATATTCATACTAGAACCTGGAAAACCGAAGCAGGAGATTAGCAGCTATAGACCCATCTCTCTGCAGTAATTAATAGGTAAATTCTTGGAAAAACTCCTAAACAACAGATTTATAACCTACCTAGAAACTAACAGCCTATATAATAACCAGGAACATGGCTTCCGGAAGAAACTTGTTACCAAAACGCATTGGCGTTGATCACCGAAAGGATTGCTATTGGCAAGACCAGAAATGGCAATGTATACGTCGTTCTGCAATATAGAGACTCGGCCTTTGCCAAGATGTGGTTCCCGGCACTAAAAATGAAAATCAACAACCATGCTACGGAGGAGAAATTAACAAGATTACTCTGTGAATACCTAGAAGATCAACAATCGTAAGAGTAAACGATATTGAAGGCGAGTAATTAAACTTTGAGGCAGGGGTGCCACAGGTGGATCGCCTCAACCCTACATTATATGCGGTGTTTATCGGCGAGGTGCCTTAACACGACCAAGACCTTGCTCAGTTCGTCCAATGGCGGACGAAATCGCACAGGTCATCACAAGCGCATAGATAAATCCCGTTGACGCGTCAAACAGGACAGGCAGAGAAATCGAAAGCATTAATGGTTTCGAAAAAATTAACAAATTCAAGACAAATGTTCTTTCTCAGGATAAAGGAGGATAAAGGAGGATTGGTCTTACTAGTAGCATATAAAGTTTTCTCTTGTTCTGTGGAGAAAACGGTTTGTAGCAGTACAGAGCCCATAGCGTTCTGGTTGCAGCGGCGATCTTCTTTTTGTATTGGGCGGTGTACCCGCCTCATGTTAATTTCAAGCGTGCCCTGTCTCTTCTGGTCTAGGCGTAAAATTCAACTCGCACTCGCACATCTGCTGTGTTCTGACGTATAATATGGGATATCGGAACACAGTGGACGTACTGGTGCGAGTTGAATTTTATGCCTAGTCCAGAAGAGACAGGGCACGCTTGAAATTAACATAAGACGGGTACACCGCCCAATACAAAGGGAAAATCGCCGCTGCCACGAGAACGCTATGGGCTCTGTACTGCTACAAGCCGTTTTCTCCACAAGACAAGAGCAAACTCTATGTTTACTAGTAAGACCAATCCTCCTTTATGCCACCATCCCTCTCCATACCTTGAGAAAGAACGCGCAAATGGCTCAAAATAAAGCTATAAGCTTCATTTGTTAACGTCACCATGTGGGACCATATACCATCCGAAATATTACACGAAGCAACGGCAACGAACCTATCAACTTTACCATACACAATTAAGCAAAGGATATATAGGAAAGAAATATACCAAAAATACCTAAAGATGTACTACACCGAATTATATTACCAAATAATGATTTAAGATTTAAACGAGCATTCAAAAGCAGTCCACTGCAAACCTTACAAGGAATTTATTCTATTTATGGGTGAAAGGACCAAAAGAATAAACGGCACATATAAACCAAAACCTAAAACAAGCAAAGAACAAAGCATGCGAAATGAACAAACCCTTTAGTAAAAAAAATAAATAAACAAATAAATAAAAGATCCGAAGTTGAAAATTTGATGTTAAGAAAGAAAAATAATAGAAATAAATAAATAAGTAATAAATCTAATGAAAATATACAACGTATTTATGTATAAAAACCCCGCTATAAGTGTAAAATAAAGCACAATAAAGAACGAAAGTGCAGTAACAAGTCTCTCATCATATACAAGAGGTCTTTTTAACGATGACAAAGGCTTGGATACTGACTCATCAAAACGAGTAATAGAGTAATATTTAAAAAATAGAACAAATGTAAAATTGCTGAGGTAGAAAGACAAACTGGCACACCCACTCTCTTACTAAAATACCACCCTTTTATACCTGTTCTCTACTCACTATCCCCACACCTATGTCTTACCATCATCGATCGTTGATGATCAGAACCTTACCTGAGGATAGATGGAATGAAGAAATCCAGAGGAAATGGAAGAATTTCCTAACTTAACACGTACGTGCTAAGGCTAATTTTTCAACTATTTCCGCCTAGCGGGGTTTTAAAATTGCCATATCATTAGTTTCAGTTGGGCTATTGATTTTGGAGTTTGTGCGATCTTGGGAAGGATAATTCACGTGTTTTTATGCAAAAAATAAGTGAATCATATGTAGCTCATGTCGCGACACCATAATATATTAGGATTATAGAGCGAATTGTGCTATGTGGTACACGAATGCGTGTGCCATTATGGCCTCATTTCCCTGTGAAATAAAAAGTATTGAATCATGAAAATTGGAGACTACATATTTATATATGTCCCTTTCTTTAGTTATTCAGAATCAGTTGTATTGTAGCTTGCAGGAGGCTTATTGAATAAGGGTATAACAATATATGCAGATAATCGTTAGTCACGTGCGAATCAATATCTCACTCTGCCGGTCGGTCGGTCCCAGTTTAGCTTTTTTTTGTTTTGGTCATAACATTGTAACTATTTGGCCGATTCTAACGTAATTTAAAAGCCTTACGTTTTTTTACATTTTTAGCCGATAATATAATTTCCAAAGTCCTCCCAAGGTTTCCTGAAGAGTTATTTGGCAATAACTTCATGAATATCTTGCAGTACTATTTTTAAATGTATTCAATTTAGGAAAAGGGATAGAATCTACGATATATACAGAAAGCTGTTGAAAATTAGTGAAAATCACATTCATTTTAGAATTTTTAATGGAAAAAATGTTAAATGAAAAAAATCCTATTTTTGGCTGGTAATACTTATGTCAATAAAATAATTTGACTAGATTCATATTTTTCTACTCTTTTTCTCAAAATATTTATTATATCATAATATATATAGATGATACTTAATTGTGAAGAATTGGTTTAAATAAAGTTAAAAAAATATATAAAGTGTACCCTGGATGGCTTACTTAGCAGCAGTCATATTCAAAGTGTGTACCACTGATAGCACACTTCGCACTTAATATGTTAACGAATGAATTAATGGAACTGGAAACACAATGGAGAGATATAGAAGACTGACTGAAATCAGAAAGCAGATAGGTACGCTTATTAAAGAAAATTAAAATCTTCTTTAGAATACTATATATAATAGAGAAAATGGACATAGAAAAAGATCCAAGGAAATTCTGGAAGGAATACAGAAAATTACGAAGATCACACCCCCAAAAACTAAATACAAAACCAGGATATGCAACGAAACGACGAGCTCCAGGAACAATTCCAATGACATTGGAAGGAAATATTCACCATATCACAGGAAGAGAACCAAGCATAGGATACAGATTACGAGGAAGAAATTATGCAAACCCTAGAGGAACAACACGAACACATTACACCGACGAGGAAAGATGCAACCAATTGGGGGTAAGGAATGCCCTTTACAATATTTGAATACTTAGCAGCCGTTAAGTCTTTTTGACAGAACGCATTAGGTCTAAGAAGCATAACTAAGGCACACCTGACTACTGCTCCAGAAAACATACACAACTCGAAAATAAAATTCTTCCATGCCTGACTAAACATTGGATACTTTCCCCAACTAATCCAAACGGCAAAAATGATTTTGCTACAAAAGCCGCGTAAACCAAAACACCAAGTTGGAAGCTTCCGTCCGATCTCGCTACTGGAGTTCCTTGTAAATGTTTTAGAAATGCTCCTAAATGAAAGGTTAATTAAAGAACCTTATTACAATAACCTATACAAACCATCAACAACACGGGTTCTGGAGCACATGAGAGACGGAGACCGGGCTGGCAATTATGGCAGAAAACATCGCCACAGACATAATACGAGGCAACGGAGTGGACATAATACTACCCGTCTTTGTTAAAACTTTCGATAAGTTTTGATTACCCGGAATGAAAGCTAACATCATCTGCATTAATCTAGATATCAATCTTTGAAAAATATTATGCAGCCACCTGGAAGAAGGTAAAGGCGTATAACATATAAACGGCTAAACGGGTGACCCAATTGATTTACAAGCGGGTGTCCGGCAGGGATGATGCCTCTCCCCAACGTTGTATACTGTATACACTAGAGACTTTCAACATTCAAGGCATGAGAGTGCGATGTACATCCAACTAGCAGATGGCATCGCACAGATAATCTCTTTTGAGAGGAAAAAAACAGAGACGACTACGAGACCAAGAATAAAATTAAAACAAACAAAAAGAAATTTAAACTGATCCCCGTAAATCGAAGGAAAACAACCGATGCACGGATAAATGTGGAGGCATATACATACTCCACAGAAGGGCTCGTCCTCGGACTGAAGCTAACAACAACTGGATACATTCCCCATCTAACGCAGAAGATCTTGAAGTAAAAAATAACCCTATCAGCGGTGTATAGATTCAGCAAACCCTCAGAAAAGAATAAAAGAAAACTATACCTAACCCTAGTTTGCCCCAAGATTTTCTATCCAAGAATTCACTAAGTGACTCTCAAATAAAAAGGACCCGAAGAATACAAAACCGGGTCACAAAGTTATTACAAATACAAGAAGACAGGATTATATATCAGAAGAACTCCATCGAAGAACTGCAATGGAACTCCTAAATTTAGTCCTCCAGAACCACGCGAGGAAGCTGTGAGAAAATCCAAATAACGAAATACCACATAATGAACTAAACAAAAGAACCATACGAGAATATGAAATGAGTCGAATCCAATACAAGCAACGATTCGAGGAAGCCGTAAAAGAACGATAAATGATCCTAACCCGATCTACAAAAAAAAAGAACTACAAAACAAGAACGAGACTACCCAAGATGTAATCATAACTGGAGAACTATACCTGGCATAGAATCAAACGAAATGTGACAACCGATAATACAAACAAAATGAGAAACCCAATAAAGAAGCAAGATAATAAAGAATAATAATAATATAAACAAAACAAGCAAAAATAAAACTAAAAAACCTAAAGCAAAAAGTGCGCAAAAAGCAACAAAAATCAAAACCAAGCAAAATTACAAAGGATTCAGATGCTCAATTGAGCAAAAGAAAGCAAAGGCTCGAATGCTATTAATCACAATACAGTACACTCCAAAAGGCAAAAGGATAGAAAAAAGGAAAGTGTTAGCTAGAGAACCTGGCACAAATCATTATCATCTTCATATATCATCCTCTGCTCAAAATCATCTTATCATCTCACGCCATACACAATATTTTCTAATCATCCTATCCTTCTCTCACATAATCTCCACCTTTTGTATCTGTGAATGTTCAGCAAAGAAGGCAAGGTAAACTGAGGGCCGGCTATGATGTAATGCGGCCGTTAGTAAGACCTTACCTGGTGGGCAAACTGGATTCTGGCTAGAGCTGAAAGTTGATTTGTGGTTTATGTTTCCATTACTGATGGGTTTGGCTCTGCAGAGTAGTCGTCGATCAATCTCCCGGAGAATGATAGTTGTATTTCTATTTAACTTCGATGCTTTGCAGTGTGGCATTTGTTGGCATTTTCTCCACTTTTCGCTTTCTAAAATGTAAGTCTTTGAAAAGGTTAAAAAGTGGCAGCGCAAGCTAAACCATGCAGCTATAGCCTTCAATTTTAACAAATTTTGCATATATATATATATATATATATATATATATATATATATATATATATATGATGGCGACTGAGTATACCTCTTCTATACCTTTTTTTACCTTATTATCTCTGAGAATATCTCATCTTTTACCACTAAAGATTACAAACTCTGTTTAAAAACATCACCTTCTATTCTATGAACTGATCCCTCTCTTCCATTGGTTTATAAAGGTGTTATTGAAAGTTTCTGGAGTCAGTTGCATTAGTCAGAGAATAACATGTATTTTGACTAAAGGTTTTGTAAAATCTCACTCGGCAGCTTTCAGGGAGAATACTTTATAATCTTTCTTTGCGATTAATTCAAAGTAATACTTTTGTATGGGTGTCTTCGTGGTTTAGGGGTTCAGAACTCAACTGTCCTGGCTTCAATGAAGATCAATTTTAGATATTCGCATTTTCTATATACTTCGAAAGAAAGTGCACACGCCTAGTAATTACTCGTAGGTCATAAACTTTTTAATTAAAATTATATAAGTACTCTAAGAGAAAGATGATAGAAAAGATATGATAATGTAATAGCAGTTTAAGAACAAAAAAAAAAACAATAGTAAAATTTAAAATAAAAAGATAATGGCTGTCAAATTGTATTATCCTTTCAAATATCCGAAAAATATATTTATTCAAAAGATTCCTCTGTACTAAAATTTAACCATTGAGAATCAACCAAATAAGTGCTGAAAATATGTTTTATAGTAATTATTTTGCTGTCACCTACTTCCCTAAAACTCCTTTTTATAAAACAAGGTTTGCTGACCAAAGTCACTTGCTCTCATTTATTCTAATTTCTTACATTACGACCTTGACAAATTCAATAATTCCAGGAATACCCTAGGGAGGATCTTGGATATTATATTGTTCGAAAGAAAATTTAGAATAGCATAAGTGTTTCAAATTTCGTTAGAATCGAACGAATAGTTATGATGTTATTGCCAAATAATTCCCCAGCTAACTTTAGGAGGACTTTGGCAATTATTTCATTCGAATGAGAATGTAAAGCAACATAAGGAAAACAGATTTCGTAAGAATCGGCCGAATACTCATGATGTGATTGTTAAAACAATATAATCCCCGGCCTAACTTTGGGAGGACTTTGCGAATTATATAATTCGAAGGTAAGTGTAAAGCAACATAAGGGTTTCGAACTTCGTTAGAATAAGCCGAATATTTGCAATGTTATTTGTAAAACAAAATAGCAAAACTGGCACCGACGGACGGACGGACCGACTGATAGACCAACATAGTGAGATAAGAGTCGCAGGTGACTAAAAAGTACATTTATATAGTATCTTTTTATGCTTTTATACATAAAAGAAATCTCATTAAAATAATCAAGCAAAAGTATAAAACATTAGTGATCTCCAAAAGGGTGTTAAAACTATTTAATTTTTATAATAGTATTTCCCAAAATTTAGTTACATTTGAATTTTTAGACAGAGTTATTCCCAGTTTTTGTCAGATTCATATTTAATTAGCACTTGCTCAGTATTCACGTGCTCTTACTTATTATTCTTCATTTTGAGCCATTTCTTGGTCCATCTGATCTGCATAACCATTTAAGATTGAGATGTCAGTAAGAGGTAAAGTGGATTTGAAACATCAGAATATAAGAAATATTGAAATTACCTAAAACTCAGTCAGTGGAATTAAAATCTTTTAGCACAGAAATCTCATTAATTTTATTTCCATTCCAAATTAATCGCGAAAAAGACGAATTTCTTTTACATATAAGTTATCAGGCCTTGAATGTAAGATTACTTGAAAGAAAAATATATTTCATCAATGAGTACCAATGTGTTGCTCATTTTTGTTTATTATAATATCCCTATTTTTTATTATTTTATTTTCTGGCCTGATTACAAAAATGTTAATCTGTGTTGTGTAATCAGCCCTTACAGAAATGCATTGGTTTTATATTATTAAAAACCACATATTTTAATGATTTATATATTCTACAATTAAATGTAGGTTTTTTTTCTGTTTCAGGTTGTTGCCTAAGACATAATTTTATCTTTATTGAGTATTACTACTAGAGAAGGCAAACATGATCACGATGTATTTCGTTACGTGTGTGGAAATTCTATTGAAACTAAGCATATATCAAATAAAATTGTCAAAGATGCCAAATTCTGGATGGCTTAGAGACTACTTTGGCATGCCCATGTGTGTCTAACAACAGGCATGGACTCCTCATATGATATGTGGAAAGAGTCCATCTACTCTTTGAGGATTGTTGAGAGGTGCAAGAAGTACCATGCATTTTGCTCTTTCGGCATGATAGATGTTATAAGGTACAGAAAAATTAAAGAAAGACAGGATATTCAGTATCCAGATATACAATCATCAGTAGCGCCTGATCCTTATGATAAAATCTCCAAATACAATATATAGAATTAAATGTTGAAAAGGAAATTTCTTGTAATATTCTACATAAATTTTAGTTTAAGTAAAAATTAGTATAAATTTCATTTGAATTTTCTTTGAAATTGCTAAATGTAGTCACTATTTATAGACAGAAGTTGAAATGGATTTTTCATCAAAGAATAAACAAGTTGGGTCAATGAAAGAAATGGATGAAACTTTTATACCAAGAAGGAGTATACATTTCTACTTTAAAAGTCAAAGTTATATGAATAATTTGATCAAGAAACAGTTCTCATTCAGTCAGGAGCCAAAGATTTAGCATCCGGGATGCAGGAATAGAATCTACTATAGGAAGATGGCAGGACATGTGTGTACTCTAAACGAAATGTATATTTTAAATTTAATTTTATATTAGTGGGATCCGTGTTTCTAAAAAGATCTGAAAGCTTTGTTTACTGATGTTGGATTGAAGACTGATCATACGGAATGGCGAGTATTCATAGACAGCTCAAAGCAAAGTTTCAAAGTAGAGTTACTATACAGTCGAGACAAAACTCTAGCTCTGCGTCTTGAACAAAGAACATAAACAATTTACGTCACCTCGGCAGAATACAACTGCTACAGCTCTGAGAATTATATGTCTTGAAGCACAGGTGGCAAAGCCTACCATTATCTTAACCTATGTATATAATGCTATCCGATCGATTTTGTCAGAACAGTGTGCCCTTAATTTGGAATTGAAACTTTGCAACGTTTTAACTCTTAGCGAGTTTAACTGCGATAGTATAGCATTTTTATTATTAGGACACTTTATATTTTCCAGCTCTGCTTTTCTATAGTATCAATATAATGTGAGAGAAAAGGAATCTAAAAGGGAGAAGGATGCTTTCTACGCAATTCGTCTTATTATAAGAATTCAAGTTTTTAATTAGCATGTCCTCAAGGACAGGAATGGGAAAACCTTCGTCTCCTGGGTGATATATTTGTAAGCACAAATTTCAATACTGAAATTTAAATAATATTTAATATTTAAATGTCAACTTTTTCGGCCAATAATACGATTTAGAGGAGTCATATAAGAATGTTGCAAAAGATGCCACATATCTGCTTCGCCTCAAGGTGTATTTGGCAACTTTACAAGGCTTTTTCTACTTGGGCTGTTTTGTAAATTTGTACCTAGTTAGCTTTCTTTCGTTTTCCTCAGTTGCATTATTGGAAATTCTTGCATTGATAACTTAAATTTAACCAATTTACATTATTCAATTCATCTTTGATACCTGTATCAATATGGCAAGTGTTAATGAAACTTTTAAAACAAAAAGTACTGTATTTTGTAAAAAATAGAACCTGAACTTTATTTTTTTTTAGTGAATTATAGTTAGGTATATTTGTCGATTTAGCAACTAATATACTTCCGTTCATAAGAAATATCATTTTGAGCGGCCTTTAATGAGTAGACATAAGAAATATGAAGATTTATTTGAAAGAATTTAATTAACGTTTAAACAAGTTAGCTCTCTTGAGGGAAAACATGAAGAAAAGACAAAGTCTTTTTAAAAAGCTTATTCAGGGAAGTGAAGCTGTAACTTAAGCTATTTATTTATGCGTTATATCAAAATATTGTTAAAAAACTTTTACCACATAGTGATCGTGAATTCGTGAGAGAGTGTATGCTATCTCCATAAAGAATTAAATTGTCCGAAAATATTAGCTTATCGAGAACTCTTTTTGATACTACCAAGAAAATGGAATTTGTATTTAATTTATTTGATATTGATGAGACAGCAGATCTATCCAATACTGCATAGATGGCCATCTTTATACGTGAAATACCTGTAGAATTGAACATAAAGTAAGACTTTCTTGCTAGGAAATCAATACATGAAACCACTAGAGGAGAATATTTATTTCCAATGGTAAACTCAGCATTAAACCCAGTGGTCATGCAACAGATGGTACTCTGCCCAGTATAGGGCGTGAAAAAGGGCTAATAGCACTGATTAAGAATGAAATTAAGAAGTATCTTTTAGATTAAAATAGTTTAATTGTATGTCACTGCTTTTTTCATATGGAAAATTTATTTGTACACTCACTCAAGATTCCTAATGTGATGAAAGTTGTAACGAAGGATGTTAATTTCTTAAAAAGCAAAGGGTTGAACAATAGAAATTAAAAATTTTTGCAAGCTCTTAAAGCCAAATAGGAGGATTTATTATAACGTTGTGAATGACGATGACTTCTGGCATCCAGAGTGCAAGGAAATTTAGCATGTGACACCAATATTGCAAAATAGATGGCACAGTGAGAACCCCCCTACCAAATTGGTGCGCAATGGATTTATGAAATCATAAGATTTAGAACACATTAATTAATTAAGTATGTAGGGGAATCGTCACTCCCCCGTTCTGTCTCAGTGAAGACAAGGGACGGTGACCGCAAGAACATCAGGGCCAGGCAACGTGTGTCAAGCTCGTAACTATAGCCCATCGCCACTGGTCTCTATGAAAAGCCGAACGGTTTTCACCTACAAGATCTCCCCTATGAAAGTATATTCAATTTTACCTCAAGTAAGAAATTGGAGACGCGTTTCTCTCAAGCTCGAAGGCCAGCGTGAGCCGAGGTAAGACTTGGTGAGAAAAACCGATAGAGTAAGAACCCTCCTGGGCCCGTCCACAAGCCCTCCTTCCTCCTACCCATACCCCAGTGGGGTGACGAGGTATAAATAACAAAGACTTGGGAAAAACGAGGTAGAATACGTGAGTCTCCAGGCTACGAAGTCCCTAGAGTGAGGCCGGGCTACCAAGACTTGACAGGTAGAATACGTGAGTCACCAGACTACGAAGTCCCCTGTAAGAGATCAGGGCTACCAAGAGGGCAAAGAACCAGCTCATCCTCGAGCTAGTCCCTGGTTATCAAACAGACCGTTAAGTCAACTTGTTCAACTTACTCTCGTCAAAGAGACTCCTCATTTCCTGGTGCATCATAAAGCCCAGGCATATTCCTCGCCCTTGAGGAATTACGAAAAGAAGATGAAAGGCTCCTCCTATAGCCCGTTACCCGATGGCCATACCAAACTCATAAGTTAACTTCGTTGAGGAACCAAGTTCATTTTATTCTCGTCAGAGAAACCCCCCTCCACTGTCCTCGCCCTTGAAGAAGACTCCCCCGAATACACTCCTCGCACTTAAAGAAGACCCCTCCCAGAGTATACTACCTCCAGCCCTCCCCTGAGTCAAGGTACTTAGCGCATCGTTAGACAGTGAAAATTACTCTTCAAAGTAATCCGAAGAGGAAAACGGAACCTTCTTTCACTACCCCGTGGTGATATCCCTTCCTGCCGAAATCGTGTAGACCCCAGCTGCCACACTCTCCAAAGTTAGTTGTGGCTTTCAAGTTATTTATTCGCAACCTCCATCTGGCTGGTCGGCGCGCGTCTTGGAGACAATAACATTTCCGAGGTAAAGTTCTCATGGAGTTCAAGGTCAGACTCAAACCCGTTCCAAGGGGTATCCACAAAGGTAGTTGCGGGCAGTAAAGGCCGTTAGCATTTTGTTTTTTTTTAAATTGAAGTGAGCATCTAATTATTCAATAATAGAGGGTCAAGTTAATTGAAGTAATTTTGGTGTATTTTAAAATTCGGAGTATTTCTGTGGTTCATGTTTTGTGTTTGGGTAGTAAATTGTTAAATTTAAATTATAAGTTTATTTTTTGAATTCCTGTGTGTTTCCTTCTTATCCTTACGTGTTGAAGCGGCTCATTTTTAAAAACAACAAAATTAGCACTCTTAGATCAAAGCCTACTTCATCAAAGAAGTACCTCACGTTCCACAAGGTATACCACGCCAAAGGTGGTGTCAGGTGAGGAGTGATCAAAAGAGGTATTCTACGCTAAGGTAATATGAAATGTAATAAGTAGTAAACAATTTTAAAAATAGAGAAAGACCTAAATCATAACCGTACATTTATTAGAAAAGCATAAGAAAGGCAAGTGAATAACTGATTTCTCATGCGGCCACACACAAACACACACGCATCTATATACACAAAGGAGCAGCTGCGGAACCTAAGATTTCGAAGCTTAATAACGGGAAGCCAAGTAAATACAAAGGTGGTATATGCTTTGGCCAGTCAAGTTCTCGTGAAGGTGTCAAACAAAAAATAAAGTCGTATCTTGATAGGATTTGCTAGTTCGGTCTGAAAATTTGTAAAGATACTCGAGAGACGCACATAACTCTGACAACTCTAACCAACGGTCAGCGAAGAGGCTCACAAATGAGTTTCCTATCGTAAGCTCTGCCCGGCAAATTGAGACAAAAATAGAGGTCACGACTCACTCTCCCTTTGAACTTTGAGAAAGATCAGTTAAGTCATTCAGTCGGGGTTCGTCCGTCGCTCTTAAGTCCTGCCACCTTTGCCTCAGCTACCCCAACCTTAGTAAGACCTACACACCACCGCCTAGAACTAGATTTATTTCGCTTGCGCCTAATAAGGTAGACACCATTTCAAGAATAAAATCCTACTTATAGTCGCTTTCCCTTGAGTCCTTTCCTTTAACTCCGAGTTAACCAAAGGACCTTCTGGAACCCAGCCTAGAAGCAGAATCTACGCAAAACCTTTGCCCTCTGGAGTCAAAATCAATATTGATTGGAGGAAAAAAGTAGGCCTTCTGCCTGACAGCCCTCAATACTTGTCACGTCACCCTCTGCCAGACGCCACCACTCACCCGCCGCCACGATTAACGGGTGTCTTTGAGAAGCGCAATAGCATCAAACACGCCTTCACCTTCCAATGCAAATTATTTGTACCGAACGCTTTCACTAAATGAGGTAACCAACCTATAAACTGGTAACCCTAGTTACCAGTGACCTTTTTCTTCCTGACATGAAGTTAACGAGAAAATGGACGCATCAGACTATCAACAGTTAGGGTAAGGAGAGATAGAGATCGTGAACGCCATCGCCATAAAGCCAGCCATCTTAAACGAGGATGCAGGTTGGTTTAAGCTTGTGAAAGCCAAGTTTCACATTTCAAGAGTAATTGAGGAGGATAATAATTTCTTTGATATTTTGGCTGCACTACCTCTCGAGACCGTCGATCGTCTTCCGAGTGCAATCCTATCTACTCAAAATTACGAGCTCTTAGGGACTGAGGTCATTGGGATTTTCGAGAGGACTAAACCCGAGCTCTTCGACAAGCTCATTGCCTCCTCTACACTTACCGGTCGATCTTCTACCAATTTGGAAGAACTTAGGAGAACTACTCTAGGGTAAGCAGTTGGGAGGAACTCGTCACGCAGAAGTTTATCTAATCCCTGCCAGCCAACATCGCGCGCATACACATAATGATGTAAGTCTATTTCTTTTTATAAAAGGGCAAAGGAATTGATATATTAGTTGATTAGGAGTAATCTCCTAAATAGTTAACTGAACGATTTACTAAATGTATTTATCTAGTGATTTAAAGATATATTTTTATGAACTTTAATTGCAGGAACAGTTTCAGAGAAAAAAAATAGTATGCCTTCATTTGTGTTTGAGGCTCATAAGTATAATATTAAAGGGATTATTTCCAAAGCTAAAATTCTTCATAAGAATTGTTTTATACTTAATGCTTTGTATTATTGTTTACCCACTCTTAAACAATTCATGTACATTAAAATAAAATAGTCTGATTTTCAATAAGAAAATGTAATATTCCGTTATAGGGGCTGACTGGTAGAACTAACCCTAATGCATCTTCATCGCATCACAAACTTACTAAACTAAAATAAATTCATTAAATATTTCTGTCTCTTACTTTTCTTTTTGCTAAAATGAAAAGTAACATATAGTTTGGAAATATACATATAGCTGTTCACTTTAAAACATTGTATCTAGCAATGTATCTGCCAAAATAATTTCGAGTCGTATTAATGCGAGAAAGATTTCTTGGATGGATGAAATAAGCCAGTCACTTCAGAAACCTGTTTCTTCCGATGCGCTAATGAGCGCATCGGCGTCTAGAAGATTTGAAAAGCTTCTTAGAGAAAGATTTTAAATTAATATCATTTTAGGTTTTTAACTTTTAGGAATGCCCTACTTTTATAATTTTATATAAATATCTTCCAAATTAATGTATTTATAAATTACAAGCTCAAACTAAATCCATCTTTAGCTGATTTGTTATTTAAGCCCAAAATTATTGTTAGCACGTCACGCTTTACAGGTAAAGGATCGATTCCGTTAAAAATTATTTATTAACATTTTTTTCTGAGCGCAAAAATATCACTGTCAAAATTCAATCTGCTTCAAGTTCAGATAAGTTCATTCGATATATTTAAGAGAATTACCATATAATTCAAATTCAGATAAGGTTTCTTTAAATACTTAAGAAGAAATAATACCTATAGAACATAACAATAATGCAGTCCTCTGAATGGGATGAACATAAGGTTATTCATCCTTGAAGTGCAGGGCTGTAGGAACTAAAAGTGATTGAGGCTCACTAAAACAGATACCAAATAGTTAGGCTACAATTTAAATGTTAAATGGATTAAAATTATTATTATAAACCACTAAGGTAAAATATATTGAATTTTCAAATCGGTTGCCTACCATTATTAAAGGATAGGCTCTTTTACTACGTGGAGAATAAATAAATATAGCCACGAAATTGTTGAAACTTTGGTTTCTCTAAATTTTCAAAACTGAGTTTTTATTTCTTTCTAATACGTTTTCTTTTTACAAGCAGTTTTATGAGAAAGGTTTTCACACTTCGTTTTTCAGAGAGAATGAAGTTAGTTTTTGTTTTCGTATATTATGATTCAATTATTTTCTTTTTATCACTTATTCATGACTAGCGTCTGGAACAAAGGAGATGACAGTGTATTTATTTCAAAACGTTCAATTATGATAGAATCTGTAAGTAGAAAAGGAAAGAGTTATAATAAATCAAATAATTTTACATATAGCAGAATAATAATCTGCGCAATCAAACACACTATATATATTCACTGGTTAGATGAATTAAAGTGGAAAAAAAGCAAAATGGACACTAAGACTAAAGAGGATGGACTTGGGTTCCCACCAAATCAAAAAAATGTTGCGCTGGCGTTGCAATCATATCCTGAAACTATTTTGAACAACCCCCCCCCCCCGAAATTATCACAAACTTAACCTTACCTGGAATTCTTATTCAGTGCATTAATATCTCAAAGATAAAAATAAATGAATATCATTCGTGGCTCAATACTTTAATACTTATGAATAACCAAAGTTCAAGACGACACAGATCACATTCACTCTAATTCCTAAAGACTTGACGACCCATTTCGAAAGCTTATTGAAGGATTCTGAGAAAGCCTCTGACCCAGGAATACAAACTACTAATTTTGGGAATCACTTTCTTGGTTAGATACTTCCGTATTGGAAGTTCAATTGAATTAATTAATTTAGCTTTCTTAAATTTTATTAGTACAGAAGCACGTCGGAGATTATGTTGTATTTTAAATCTGTTCACATTGTTATGATAATTTTGTCTGACCTTTAATTTCTGTTCCTGTAAGAAACCGTACATGTTACCAAATTTCCGATCATAAATTCTTTTTATTAAATAAATAGAAGTAGAAAAAAAAAATACATAAGTATTTTAAGATATGGGGTCTTTGTTGTATTAACTAGGTTAGGCCACCTTGGTTTGCTTTGTTGTTTTTATAAGTTTATGTCACGCAGATTAGTTCAGTTTAGTATTTTCTGGTTTTGTTAGGCGATTGATAGTGAGTTTCTCTCCTACGATTCTTCTGTAACATATATTTTTAATAGTGGGGATGGATAAAGCCTTCAATTGTTTTAAGGCTTATATTGTTGTATTATTACTTAACCATCAGCTAATTGAATTACTATATCGCAAATTGGTTCTGTTTTGGCGCCTATATCAGAAGAAATGAGAATTTGATATTTTTAAATATCGACATGTCGAGTAATGTATTTTTATCATACATGCCATACATGTATGTGCGATTAACCCTGTTTTCGCGCCCAATGTGGCAAGCCACTAAAATATATTTTTTATAATTTAATATAACATCAATCATGTAATAGAAATTTAACAAGAAAGTATAATATAAAAATGTATAAAATAAAACATCTTAAACATTATTGTATTAGGAATGAAGTCCGAGAATCAAAATAATCGAATTAATAATTCCAATTCCCTAAACTGTAAAGAATTTGCGTTTATATTAAATTTTATACTTTATTAAGTTAATTAAATTCTCCTAAAAATAGGATAGTGGAACATTTGCAGGTAATTATTTAACCAGAAGGCGGTTGATTATAATATGCCCTCTCGTCATTAGTATACGCTGGAAAAGTCATTGCTCTTTCACTAATTCTTTCCTTCTATTTACTAATTATAATTCCTAACCAAGGGACTAAATGCCTTCTTTCTCTCTCAACGACTGCAGCAGTACCTTGATAAAGTGTAGAATAGAATTTGTAATTTAAAACATTTGTCGTGAATTCACTCCCCTAAACCTTCTCAAAAATGTTCTTGTAAATAATCGGTCTTTGTCCCTTCAACTTTCTCACCTACTTTCACACTTTCTTTCAGAAACTCACGTTATTTATTTATTGTCTTTATGGACAAACATACAATGTATTTTCGATTAATAATTTTCAGTAAATATTACTAATACTATAGTAAATTTCTGTCCTTTACTTTCATCACTTTCTCATTGTTCATACCATTTTTTTTTCTCTAAATTGAAAATTCAGATCATTTAAGCCCATTGCATTCACCGATGTAAAATAAAATTGACATGCCATAGAGTTAATATATAAACTATACCACATGATTAGGATTGTGAAATGTACTACTATAGCAAAAGAATCTCTGCATAAGATTGCCTTTACCTAAACCACGGAATATGACTTGTTATAAACATCTTGTTAACATAAGATCAAATTCGATTACCCATCAAAATTGCGTCTTCTCAAGGAATTGGGACTATCACATATTTACTAAGCCAAAAACTCATAGGAGCATCAGTGTCTAGAGGCTTTCAAAAAACTCCATGAGAAAGATATAGTTAATATGATTTTAAATAGTTCTGGACATTAAGACAAATGTGTTAAATCAAGTCCACACTATCATAATTAGAGATAAATCTCTTTCAAATTAATGGCTTTAAAATTTTCAAGATTAATATCAGTCTCTCCTGACAGATTTACGACTTAATCTCAGAATTATTGTTAGCGTGTTAGTGTACTAATACCAAGTTTATATCATACCTTTGACAATAAGAAAATAGTACTCGATATAGAATATTAATACGAGGTTTTTGATGCGATTTTTCGATCAGTCTAAACAGCATCTTGGATATATTATTATAATTTCTCCCAAAAGATTTCTGCACTATTGCCATCATCCTCTGTAGAATATATAGATTCTAAAATCAAGTGTCTATTAACTGTAACATCTATTTGTCATCTTGATACTCAGACTTCATGGCATAAATATTTTCATTGAACCTTGATCTTGTACAATGAATGTAATACACATTTTTTTGGAACTTATAGCGGGAGATTTGAATCTCTCTCGAACCAATTCATGTACTCTCAATGAAAGGAAGTCTCCATGCCACCAAAAGATATATAAGTCTTTAGATTTTGAGAGTCGGAGAAAGTTTACTTCCACATTTTGAGAAACGTGTCTCGATTTGTTGGTAGGTATGTTGTGTTGTTTATATAACTTTATATATCGGAGTGCGAGTTGAGTTATTGATTCTGATTTTCATCGAGAAGTTTGTAAATTGAATATTACCATATATCTATATCCTTCTTCTATCTACTTCTTATGATTGATAATCAAGCTTATCTGAAATGCAAAGCTTTTTTTCTAGGTGGTTTAGAGGCCACGAAGTTCTGCTTAAGTTATCAAAACTACGTAATGTTATTTAATAGTGGTCACTTTCAAACTTTCTCTGTGGACCAAAATTTGTATCAAGAAATTATGTATAGACATTTCCAAACTCACAGTTAGAGACTAACAGGTGACAAGATTTTAAGAGTTAATTTTATATTCAGGAAAACGAAAATGGTTTGGAGAGATCAATAATTTTGTTGACAATATATTCATTTTTATTCTTTTAAGACTACTCTATGTGGGAGTTCTGCTTAAGTTATCAAAACTACGTAATGTTATTTAATAGTGGTCACTTTCAAACTTTCTCTGTGGACCAAAATTTGTATCAAGAAATTATGTATAGACATTTCCAAACTCACAGTTAGAGACTAACAGGTGACAAGATTTTAAGAGTTAATTTTATATTCAGGAAAACGAAAATGGTTTGGAGAGATGAATAATTTTGTTGACAATATATTCATTTTTATTCTTTTAAGACTACTCTTTTTGAGAAGAGTAGTCATTTATTGTAACAGACGAAGCGCTCTACCTACTACTATATTTGAAAGAATATATTAGGGCCAAATGTGTACGTCTTCTCATTTATCATAATTTGCAAATTTGTTGCTTTTTTTAATCGTATTTTAAATCATCTTTTTACTCAAACTATAGATATTTGTCCTTCATATCGAATATTTTAGTCAAAATGGGTCTAAAGCCCGTAACCTTTATAAAAATAATCGTATGTTCTATTCAGTGCTTGCTCTCCTTTAGCTGCTGAAGATCCGGCTTGCATGAAGCATAAAAATCCACGTATATGTATATACCTGCTCTTGGTTGATGATAACTGTAGTATTCAAACATACTAGTTTAATTAAATTCTGCCCTAAAGTAATTTAGTCTCTTACATCTTCTCTAATGAATAATCTTCTTTGTTTCCCATGAATTTCAGTAGATATATTTATGGGTTGAATTAAAAGTTAAATGTAAACATACAAAAAATCCAAATAACAAGTTAAAGAATATAAAAAGTCATTCATGAAGTGTCATTGAATAGAATTCATTTGCTTATAATTGGAATAATTTATTGTTATTCTAGTTTGTTGCGTGCCTCTAATACTTAACATATTTCTCACTATTATTGCAAAGCTGAAGTCTTTCCCCTTTTTTCCCTCTTCTTCTCTTCTCCAATCTTTGGTTGATTAATTTCAAATATATTTAAAAATTAAGCGGTTTAGGTATCGTTTTATAGATATGTATAAACTCCAAATTAATTATTCAAAATCTTTTCAAAATACCCCTCTGTTGGAGGCAGATTTCTCCTTCGAGTAAAGAATCTTATCGGACTCTCTATTATAGTTAAGTTTTCTTTTCACTGAGTTAAAATCAACAAAATTTGCACCATCTCCTACTACCAATGAAACTGAATTTATGAAATTTCTATACACATTTTGCAGAGAACTACTCAATTCAACTTTTAAAATTTCGAAAATAAATTAGCAGAAGGTAAGATTGATCCTTGCTTCGCTTTGGCTTTGTTTATGATTTTGATCATTCGTTTTTTATCTTTTACTGGGCTTCCTTTTGTTAAAAACCGAAAGCGGTTGATGGCTTGTTTAAATTTATTCACTTCATCTTTTATATACTACTTTTCTGTGTTTACTGAATGAATTTGTTTATATTCCTGATGTGATCGACATGTTTCTGTACTAGATGTTTTAAACAAATTTTATTATTTGAAATTTTATATGCAATTGAAACTAAATAAGATTAATCTTAAGCAATATACAATAAGGCTTAAAATTTTAATAAAAATTTTTAAGGTTTATGGATTACATGAACGAGTTCAGAAAGTTCACATATACCCAGCATCTGAGACAGAACATACATCAAATCGGAACTCCAAATCCGGCCAAATATGCTGCAGTATGTCACTGGTAACAATATCTAGTGAGACAATGATTCTTTGCTTGATTTCTTTTAATTATGCAGTAAGATGCAGGATGGGAGGACCATCCCATTCTTATAGCCCAAGAAAAAAATTGGAAGGTATCAGGACAAGTGATAGTAGATCTCATTACATCAGTACATTTTCTTCATCACCAGCACGCCTGAACGGGCTTCAGCTTCTAAAGTTTCATTCGCGAGCGCTTCTGCAGGTCATGCCAAACTGTCGTTAGAAGAATCTTAGTTTCCAGTCTTGCTCTTCGTATCTAATTCTTGTGGGTTCGCAAGAATTTTTCTTCAACCCGCTTCACCGTCTTCTCTGATGCTGGCTGTGGCCTAGCTTCTTTTGCACACCATAGATAGCTTTTTTCTTTGATCATTTGGTGTATGCCTAAATCTGCATTGCTGTTAGTGCAATTTCACAGAATTTTCGGACAAATGCACGTTTAACAGCTATGTTTGACTGTCTTCTACCTTAATATAACGCAATACTGACTGACACTTCTATACATAAAAAGATAAAAACAAAAACAATACAACCAAAGTTCCGACGTATTTCCATAATTTTTTTAAAATATAATGTCATTTGGACAAGATATCGAAAGATATAAATACAAATTTTAGAAACACTTTTATATTCTTTTATTTCTTTTCAATGCCTTAAGTTTTCAGCATTTTACATTTTTATGTCAATTGCCAATTCTTAACTCCGTTTATGCACATATCTTTCAAAAAATGCAGTATCAACTTATTATTATAGATAAGTAGTTAATGTGGCATATATCAGTGATGCCTAAGATTATATATTTATTTAATTTCAGCATTTCAGTTACTACTTAATGTTTGAAGGTTAGCACATCTTTTATATTTAACATACACTCTTGTACATAAAACTCATTCCCGCTAGTTGACTTGACTTAGAAAGGATAGGCATCGAGAAAAATGACACATACACCTAAAAGAGCATAAAAGAGGTTAATTTGACTAGTGGGATGGTGGAAATCTATTGTACAAATCCTAAATCTGAATAGCAAAAGTTAATTAATGTCCATGGTGTCCCAAAGCTACTATTATTTCCTTCACCAAACCACACATGGGTAGGAATAACTCTTATAATAGAGCTTAGAAGACTATGTTTCAAACCAAATACTTCTACAAACATAGTTTTTTAAAAACAAAACAAAATAGGGTTACCATGCTAGATATGAAATATTTCACAGAGTTCTTCCCATTTCCTATATCCTTATAGCTTTTTTGTTCTAGCTGCTAAAAACGTAATATTCAATGTAATATATTAATATGTGAAGCAGATACATCCATGATTTAAGGAGATAGAAAATCATTAGTGATTCATCTGTTGTAATGAAACTCAACAAATTTGCAAATGTATTAATGAAAATAATTGGGGAAATATTTGGTTTTATAGTTGGAAGAAATATTACTGCGAAGAATAATCAATAGAATAAATATGCAGTTTTTGTGGCAATATTTTTCATTATATATTTATTGTAATTAAATGTCATTATTCAGATTAATACTTAGATAGTTAATATTCATATTCTACGTTTGTTGAGCCAAAGAGATAACACATCTGTAATCATCCTATCATAAATATTTCATTTTTTAAGCCAATAGGTTACTAAAGTGGAATAATGACTTGTGATCAAGTGTATTTTCCTGGTTCTTTAATTGAATGCTACAGGAAATTCTAAAAGATATATTATTTTGAATTCATAGAAGTCAGATTGATTTTTAGATAGGGATGTATGTTTGTAAAAATATTGTGTCTGATTTGAAAAGTTTGTTTAAGGTAGTGTCGCCCTTTTCTATTGTTGGCATCTTCATTCTGTTCAGATGATTCGTAAAATCCTCAAAAGATAGTAATTTTATTGAACCACGTGGTTGGGTATGGAGGATGACTCATTAGTTTTTAATCAAAATAGTTAATCATTTCTATAGTTTTTCTTGCGATATGAGGTGGCATGTTTTGGGGGTAAAAGAGCGCTTTATTTTATTGATTAAAGTTGTATATTTTTTTCAAGTTTTGCAAGTAAACTGTTCAAGTGACTAAGTAAAACCTCTTAGGATATAGTCTGAATTGGATTAAGAATATCAATTGTTTTAAGGGATTCATATCCAAACAAATTCAGCAGAAAATCGTCTGTTGATGAGGCCAGTGAGTTTGCTTGTGTATTGAACTTTCCTCAATTTACCCAATTTTATATTATTGCAATTAAGACACTTCTCGTCACTGGTAACAATCCTAACTGAAAATGGTTTACATTCTAGTAGAAAAAGAGCGATTAAAAAATTTTGATTCTTTGTTGCAAATGTACTTCTGACGAGTCATGAAGAATCCATTACATCAATCGACAAAACATTGTCAGTTTCCTTTAAATGCCGATGGACACTAAAATGAGTTAAATGTAGTATTTCAGACAATTTTTCAAAGGGTACAATCGATTTTTTTTATGTTATTTTTAAAGGACTTTGATTAAATTCCACTGGTCGTCGTGAACGTGGTTCGTCTTTGAGACACGTTTACTGAGTGAAAAAGTGTGGTATTAATTATGAGGTGACCAGTATATAGGCAATTTAGGGCAAGTAGCCAGTCATTAATGATTAGCCCATGTTATTTTGTATGATTCCGACATCTTGTCAGCAAATAAAAATTATTTGGTATACAAATTTGTAAGCATTTATATGGAAGTTCAACACTCTATTTCATAAAATAAACCTCTCTATATACCTATATATATATATATATATATATATATATATATATATATATATATATATATATATATATTATATATATCTTCTTGCAGTATTCACAATCTCCATTGGCAATGGGAATATGCAGTTTGTCTTAGTTTATCTATTCGCTTAGTCTTTGCATCATTGTATATTTCTCAATATTTAATAAAAAACTACTAATTATCTTATTATTATTGAAATCTTGATAGGCCGGCTCTTGACTATGCTAGTTTAACCTGTTACTGGTAATAAATAAGATATTTTCATAATCAATTATCCTTATTGCCTACTCTTTAGATTTTTTTACTACGTTTCATCAATTCATAAAACATTTACATCCACACTTCCTGCAGTCAGCAACTTTTAATATGACTCGACCCCATATTTTTGTTTTTACTATTAACAGTCCTTTATTATCATTGCCATCACAATCACAGTTAATCATTTCTACCAATGGGTTGAGCTCGTGATGCTTTATCTAAAATATTTACTCGATCGTGCACTTTACCACTAACCTTCATTTTCACTCCATAAAATTTTCCAGGTTTAAAAATCTCTGCAGCAGGAATGGAATGAGAGAAATGATGTATGAAATGGCCTAGAAAATTACATGATATACGATAAACAACCATGATCGTTAACCATATTTTTACCCACATTCCAGATGAAGTTTAATTTAAGAATGTACTCTATTGAATATATGCAGAAAGAAAGTTTAATTCTAGTACATATTTGAATGGTATTTTATGAATTATTTATTTAACATCAATTTCATTAGACTCTTGACAAACGCTTCTATTCATAACATATACTTCTTTAGATTTTGCAATCGTGAGAATTATAAGGTGGGAAATTTAAAAAGAAAATAAATTAGATAATATAAAGCAAAGCTGTAAGCATTTGATTAATTTTGACTATACTCCTATAGATCAATAAATGTTTCTGGTGTGGATTAAGTGATGACTGAGCGAAAGTGAAATAAACAGAGGAGGAAAAGTGAAAAAGTTTTAGCCATAAATATCATGAGGGATGGGATTCTAGAGATTTACTCGTGAAAACTAAGAGTTCGTAACAGATAATTAATAGATAGATCTGTAAGATATTATACAATGATGAACAAAATCGTCTTAAACCGATTAAAACAAAACAAAGAAACGTTGACACAATTTGGGTAGCCGGCTTTATGTTCACAATCATAAACAAAGTGATTCAATAAGAGAGCAGTAAATAGAGGGTGGTATACATACAACCACCTATTACCACCGCAGACTTTTCCAAACTGCCATACTTTCTAACTTTCTTTGATATAATAAATTTGCTTTTACTTAAGAATTTAGAAAATACTTCCCCCAATTAGTTTGCTTTCTAGTCGGCATTCATTCTTGGCACTGCTTTCCATTCCACCTCACTTCGAAGATTCCGGTACCCAATATCAACAAGAGTGAATGTCAACAACCAACTTATTGTTTTTTTTCTTTATCACAGAGGTTCAATATTACATAGGATTTACATCGGTGAAGGGTATTCATTGGAATAGAGCACCCAAACAATGTAGTAAAATTCTGAATAAAACAAGTGTATGGGTAACTAAGGAAACTGCATGCATTATTCGAAGGGTTTTTGGCGAGAAAACGAGAGGTGACATCGTCGAATTGAATCTTTTGAATATTTAGGTAATGTTTAAAGGCCACAAAAAAATGAGAGGTTTATTGTAGAGCAGCAAAATTGAGGGAAATTAAAATTTATGGTATATAGCTGACAACCTGCTCCTCTTTAATTGTAAGGAAAGAATTAGTGGGAACCGAAGAAATCCAAATTTGGACAAATAATAGCCAAAGAAATCAGAGAATGGATCAGACCACAGATGGATTCGAATAGTCGGTTTAGTGAAGACGCTGCCCATGTAGAGAAAGCATTAAATCTAAAGTATACAAACATCTTCACTGTCCTTCAAATAATACTGTAACATGTAAATAAAGGTAATATATCTAGAGTCCCTGTAGCCCATAAACTCTATTTAACACATTGTAATGAATTAAAATATGAAATGAGTAAACCCCTTCTACCATTTTTAAGTCGATTAATAAATGAATTGATAATTTCCAATGATTCATTTGTTAAAAAAGCGATTAATATTACTCTTGACAATTATCTGTTACACAGCATGGCTCTTAGGGTTACCAGTCGAGTTAGAGTAGTTTGCAGGAATTTTCACTACGTTGTTCTAAGTTTCATTCAAACTTAGCTCTCCATTTATGCAGTTTATATGGATTTAAAAAAGCATTCGAAATAATACCTCGTAATGTTGTTTATACTGTCCGACAGCTAATATACTGATGTTAATAACGTGATTGAGCTTTTTTGCTATGAAAAAGTTTTTGTTTGCGGATGATACATAATTTAAAGTATGTAAACTTCTAAAATTCACAAAGAGACTTAAATAAGAATAGTTTGATTCCTTTGAAAATTCTGGGAAGGAATTTAAAGTAGATAATTGTAAGTTACTGCAAGATATCATATTATTTTCTCGTTTAGGATTAATCAAATATTGAATAATTTATCCCTTCATGTTTTTTATAAGCAAATTAATCAACTCGTTTATTTCCCGTGACTTGGAATTCATACAATTTTATTATTCTAATAAAAACTTGGGCCTTTGTTAGAAACATTTAAAAATTTCCGTCACTAATCCTTCGACAATTTTAGAGTCTGGGGAAACTGATGAAAGAGGATTATTTGGAAACCTCCGTTTTCTCTTCCGGCCTTTTCCCCTTTACCTCGATTTCTTGTCTCATCTCCCCTTTTCTTCTATTACTCTACTCCATCTCGCATTTTTGAGCAAAGAAGTTTAATTTACATAATAGCTTGAGGCATTTAACGATCGGTATTGGCTCAATTACAGGGTGTCTCAAAAGTGTGAACACAGAAAAATGAATATTTTAATTAAAAATTTAAATTATATTTCATTTAATTTGTACTATATCTTATTCAATTGAAATATTAAAAAAATAAAATTTTTAAAGTGGTTTCCAACATTTGTGATGCAAAGTTCGACGCCTTTGAGAGATTCACTTGATGCACCCGATATATTAAATCCCAATTTCCGTTAATTTGAGCACATTCCTTTTTATTGCATTTCATCAGGTGTCTCGTTTATTTATTTTATTGAGTTTACGTCCTTTTGCCTACACCACAAAGAGAAGTCAAGGAGATTAGGTCTAGTGAATGACGATACTACTGTAATATTTTATACTTGTATATCCAGACTTTATGGACACTGTATCTCGAAAGAAACGGAACTAAAGAGATTCAGGGGATAGAAGGGGACGTAGATCGTTCCGAAAAGATCTTTTAAGACATCGTTTCCATCCCCAGGTGATGAAGAAGAGGGGCTTTTTCTAGATCACACGGTACTCGATCTCTTCGCATAAGTATCCCAGTTTGAACCATAAAAAGAAAGACGTACCACAAATTTTTACCTTCCTGAAGAACCCACCAATGGCACCAGGATCCCGACTCCGATGTGTTACCAGAGACAGCTCCATCGTCACATATACATATATAGCCAATCGCAACAGCACTTTCTCTTTCAGCTCATTTTTTCGCACAAGTCACACATCCCTCTTCCCTCTATTGACCCCCACCCGCCAAAGGTCTTCCAAACAACACTTCCCTGGGGTGGAAAAGGCAGCTTTCTTTAGCCCTGGAGGGTTCTATGCTCGTTGGTGAAAAGAGAGAATGCATTACTGCCATCGGTCCTAATTCTTCCTCTTTCAGATGACCGGCTTTTCAGGACCAATAGTCCAGGTATATATAAACAACCTCAGAAACAAAACTAGACAAACAAGAGAACAATTAAATATACCTAAACCATGCAAGTAATTAAACTGTCAAGGAACCTGGTTTGAATTTTATGCAAAATTGCCTAATGATATTGGCGATTGGTTAAGAATTCATCAAAAGGCATAAGATCAAGTGTGTTCTTGCAGTCGCATCAACCAGATATATACCTGTCACTTACATGGCAGATACTCAAAGAGGCTAGTAAGCTTAGAGAAGGAAAGGTTGAGAAAGTCATATGTGAGGAAATCCTTCGCTGATGTGAAGACATTAAATAAAGGACCTTGAACCCACTCTAGTTTTGCTTTTATCCTTTTTCTCAATCTGCTGTCCTTAGAAGCAAAGGGTGAGAAAGCCTGGGCTTAAATGAAGTAGCGTGAATCGAGTTGAGATTTAATCAATTCCGTGTCACTGAGATGAATTGCCAATTACCGTTGATGGATTCTAACTGGTATTTTGGGTAAATAATTTAGTAGTTATTTCGCATTCTCTAAGTGTAAAATGAAATCAAAGTTAATGATCTACTGAGGAAAACATTTATGAATCTTTAATCAGGTACATTTTCTACCAGAACATTTTTGTGCCACTAACGGGTTATATTTGTGGAAGAAAAAATTATTTAAACTAATTTCAGTAAATATTAAGGATATTTCCTAAACACTAAAAATAAAAATAGGAAAAACAGGCTCTTTCTTAATGGTTTATTTTTCTAGGATAATTGGGAACCTGGTGTAATGCATGTTTTTCTTCATTTATTTTAATTATTACTACTGTTTTATTGATAATGAGTGATGGAAATATTTGTTTGCTTTTTTGTTGTCTTAAACCATCATTGCTGATCTACTCTATAGCAAAATATCTTTAAGAGACTATATAAAAGATTATCTTTTATTTATGAATGCCAAATAAAAAATATTAACCCAGTCTTAAGATTCTTTTAGCAAGATGTAAATAATTGAATAATATTATGGATGTTAAGTAGAAATCGTTTTAGAGTCTGCATATAATTTTACCCATTTAATCAAAATAAACTTTTTTAAATTTGAAATAATTTATAGTTGTGTTATCAGGATGATATTAAATATTTCGGGGCTAATTTTTATCATAATAAAATCTTTTCTTAAACCTTATGGCGTGCGTTGCTAATATAAGCAATATCTTAAGGTTTGTTATAATTGAATGAGAGTTAAAATATCTCTCTGGTTAAAGGATAACGAAAAGGTAAGTAATCTAATTTTGCTTAAAATATTTTTCATCATTGTATCTACCCCATCAAGCTAAAATTTGAAGGAACGAGTAAAAAGCTTCGAATAGGTGATGTCTTCAAAATTGCCGAATGACTTCATTTCTCATAAAAATAATACAAGTGGATTAGAAGTTATAAAAACCCAGTTCAATTAATAGCTGATTCTTTTCCGTTCTTAATAATATTTTAATAAACCTTAATTCACTAAATAAATCTTTTCCTAAGCTCTTTTTTTATGTATCATTACTGTCTTATTTATATTTTTAAAATGTTGCCAGATAAAGAAATTAAAAGGCCTTGTGACATTATGTAAGATTTATTTTTCCTTCCAATGAGGAAGCGATTCAATAAAATCTATTTTCACGCTTATTGCTGGAAAAAACAAAGTTTTATATTCCTATTAACAATTCAGATAAAACTTCGCTCAATTTAGCAGATTAACATAGAAGATTAGTAATCTAACATGTGCTTGATTATATGATCAGTTAAAATCCCTACGCTGAACATCTTAATCACTATGTCTCTCTCTTGAAATATCTCTCATAACCTTCCTCTTTATCTTAATCTCTCATTTAAGCTCCCTTTCTCTCTTTGCCATTCTTTCTTCTAGTCTATCTCTTAATATCTCTCTCAATATCTCTAAAGCATTCTCTCTTAATCTCCCGCGCCCTCAAAATTACTTTCTTAATTTCGGTCTTTCACCTAATCTACATATCTCTTTCATTATCTATCACTCTTTCTCATTTACACACAAATTAACATAAATGCGCATTATACCCATCAACTATACCTTTATTTATTTAAAGGCAAATGTGGGAAAATAGACATAGATATCTGAAGATTATATTTCGATTTGTTATATCAATAGAGAAAACTATCTACTACAACCGTGTCAGAACTTTTTAGCAAAAAGAAGGAAGGTTCACATAGTATATATGAAACTGATCCGACTTTGTTTAAGGATGAAAGATGTTAACTAATTTGTTCTGGTTACTATTATTGTTTACGGCTACCGAAATCTTGACCAAAAAGTTTGGAAACCTTTTGTTTTAAAACCAAAATATTTAATTTGTTTATAAAGAATAAATTTGAAAATTCTTATAATTAAACAATGTGAATTAATATCATGAATGCAAAGTAATTGAAATGTTTATTGGTATGAATAAGATATTAGTTATAAATTTTGCGTCGCCAGCCTTAATGGATGATGCTGTGATGTTCAAAAGGGCGCATAATATAGTTCTTTGTTTAAACTAAGCTTTAACAAAAAGATGGTATTAGAATTAGAGAGAAAAGCTTCATTAATCACTAAATATTACACTATGTTAGAATCTTTTTATAAGCACCAAACATCCACCTATATGCAACATATTTTGGTAGATTGCCTTGGCCCCTGACCTGGTGTCTTCGGTGGTGTTGCAACCCCTTTCAATACAAAACCACCGCCATGTCTGTCGCACCACCTTACAGACTGTACCAGAAACCTTACCTGCTGCTCATGTCACCAACACAAAGGTAAGGAGCTCCTCTCGCTCCTACACCCCTCATCAACAGTTGGCTCGGAAGGGCGAAAATGGGAGCACAAACCCTCCCCGGCATCGAGTGGCGGTGGAGTCTCGAGCACATCAGGGCGTATATCTTCCTCGAGGTCACGGCCAGAAGAGATCGTCAAGTATGGTCTCATGAAGACAATTAAGAAGGGCATCTTTGCCACGGTGAAGCTTGCAAAACACACTCCCACCGGCAAAGAGGTAGCAATTAAAATAATCGACGAAACTCAGCTCAACCCTAGCTCATTACAAAAATTATTTCTTGAGGTCCGAATAAGGAAGATTTTACATCCCCCAATATAGTCAAACTCTTCTAGGTTATAGAAACAGAGAAGACTCTCTTTCTCGTCATGGATTATGCTAGTGGAGGTGAAGTATTAGATTATTTGGTCTTCCACCGGAGGATGAAATTGTTTCCGCAGTTCAGTATTGTCATCAAAAGAATATAATTCATAGAGACCTCAAAACTCGAAACCTTCTTTTAGATTCTGAAATGGTTATTAAAATCTCAGACTTCGGCTTTATCAATGAATTCACCCCTGGTAAAAAAATTGGATCCGTCTGCAGTAGTTCTCCCTATGCTGCCCCTGAACTTTTCCAAGGTAAGAAATACGACGATCCTGAAGTGGACGTTTGGTCCTTGAGCGTCATACTTTACACTCTAGTTTCTGGGTCTTTGCCGTTCGATTGATCCAGCGTGAAGAGCTTAGGGAGAGGGCGTTGCGGGTCAAGTATCGCTTTCCTTTCTATATGTACACGGATTGTGAAAATTTGCTCAAGAAATTTTGGGTCTTTAACACTGCAAGGAGAGCAACTTTAGAAACAATAATAAAATACCGATGGATGAACATTGGATACGAGGATGATGAGCTGAAAGCGTATGTAGAGCCGGAGCCGTATATTTTGACACGAGGAGGATAGAGCAATTGATTTAGATGAGATACACGAGAGAGGAGATAGAGGATAGCCTAAAAAACAAGAAGTTTGATGACGTAAGTGCAAGATATATATTTCTAGGAAGGAAGTCACCCGATCTCAAGAGTGAAGGGTTACGCTTCGGGAGCTCACTTTCCCTCCGAAACACTTGCATCATTTCCCGAGGGTTAGCCTCCACCAGTGCTTCTCCTGTCTCCCTTGCATCAATCCATTCCAAATCCCCTTAAAAATCTAATAATATTTTAACATTACCATCACAAAATATTATGATGTTTTGGGGCATTGTCCGAGGCCAGAAGAAAATCTTTTGTTTATTTTAACTTGGGTGGATGAGCTAAATGATAGCCAACGGCAATCTAGGAACGCTATGGCTTATGCCATGATGGTTGATATTGGGGTGGTGCCATAGCCTTTGCACCAAGGTCTTCCAGTGGCCTTGTTTCTTCTATCCCTTCTGTCTTACAATCTCCTATTTTTTCTTCAAGGGGGTTTTAGCAGGATGATCAAGAAGACTAGATTGTCTGGTAGATTTTTCAGGAGGTTGTCCTTCTCTTTTTTTTCTTCATGGAAAATCCACTGCTACTGTTTCCCTTCAGATATGGCGTCCTTAAGGGTTTTTTGTTTGCCTTGCTTAGATGTAATGGCTCCCTCTGAGCGGACCTTTTATTTCCATCTCATTTACGTTCCTTATGAGAATTAATTCTTTTCATCAGACCTTAATTTTACTTTTACTCGTCCTATTGGCTGGTCCACAGAGGCAGATTACTAAAAGTTGCCCTATACTACATATATTCAAATATCCGTGGACCTCATTAGAATCTAAAATTTCTTACGATGGCTGCTACCAATCATGACATAATTTTCTGTTCTGAAACTGGTTTCCACCATAGAAATACTTCAGAGCTGTTTATACCAAATTTTGATAAGACTGCCCTTATACGAAGGGACTCTTCCTCGAGCCCGTGGTATGTGTGTTTACATTTGATCTGGTTATAGTGCACAATACTTAACCAGATTTTGCTGTCACTGCCGTGAGATGCAACTTGTAAAAGTCTCCAGGAAATATTATAACCATTACATTTTCGGACTTTATAGAAACTCTGATACCAACAACGACTTGTATGACTGCCTGCTTACTGCCATGGCCTCAATACAGTCTGATGTAAAGGCTTTTTACATTTTTGTTAGAGAGTTAAACGCTCATCATCAAGAATTTGGGGGTTCTCTATCATCAACCAATCGAAATAGTCTTGCAGCTTTTGATTTCTCTAACTTGTCTGGCTGTGACAGCTGATTCAAGGTCATACACACAATTATGGGAACTACCTGGATATTGTCTTGACTGACATACCACGAGTTGCCGAGGCTTCTGTTCTTGCTCCCATAGGTATCTCTGATCATAATGCTATCCATTGCAAAATTTGTCTTCAATTCACTGTTCCTGGCATAACCCTTTCCCGTCAGGTATATCTTAAATCTAGAGTCAATTGGGACAAGGTATGCATGGAAGTTGACCGTATTCAGTGGAATACTATTTTTAATTCTAATGACCCAATATTAGCTCTGAATACTTGTTTTCTTAATATTCTACATGAAGGGTTCTATGCAAAATAATTAAATCACGTGTCAAAGATAAACTTGGTTTGACGATGATTGCAAGTGTGCCTTTAATGACAAACAGGCTGCTTATCACTTGTTGAGACGGAATCAAAGCCAGTTGCTTTGGGATAATTATGTTGCTCTTAGAGTTGAGGCCCAGAGAATTTATAATGCTGCTGAAGCTGCTTATAATTCTTATTTACAGGATGTTCTGGCTGTAGCTATTCAGTCACACAAATGGTAGGGCTCTCTTAAGTCTTCAATGTTTAGTGTGAAATCGAGTATGCCTCCACTACGTGAACCTGGTGGTTCTATGTCTTTTGATCTCTTAAATAAAGCTAATTTTCTCTCTAATACATTTATAAACAAACAGAGAGATCAGAAGTTGTCCCTTCTCTTGACTTGTTTCTCCTTTCCCCAGTTAAATTTCGTTGCCTTTTAATCAACTAAGCTTAAAAAGTATCTTATTGAGCTGGAGACTTATGGTGGGATGGACTCAGATGCCTTTTTTCCCCTTTTATTTAAGAATATTGCTCCCATTTTGCCACCTAAATTGGCTGTTGTTTTTAGGTTGCTTCTGAAAACCAGCTCTTTTCTTCTTGTTGGCGTAAAGCCAACATTACTCTCATTACAAAGGAAGCATCAGCGTCAACTTTATTATCTGAATACCGTCCCATTTCAATCACAACTATCTTATCTAAGATCCTTGAGATACTCCTTTCTAAACGATTGACCCTGTATTGTGACAAAATCAGTGTGATATCTGATTTACAATTTGGGTTCCGCAAGATTTTGTTAACTTGCGATTCACTTCTAACACTCACCCATGGAATTCAGTCCTCTTTGGACTGTGGGCATCAGTCGCGTGTTGTAGCTATTGATTTCAGTTCGGCCTTCGACATTGTTAATCATAAGGCTCTAATTTATAAACTGCCAATTTTTGGTATTGGTAGAAGCCTTCTCAATATTTTTAAGAATTTTTTAACAAAAGGATCCCAGCGTGTTTCTGTTGATTGGATCTATTCTGGTTCTGTACCTGTGTTCTCAGGCGTTCCACACAGGAGCGTTCTTAGTACTTTATTTTTCTATAATTTCCAACTCTGACTGGGGCATTAACCTTGAAAATAAACTGATATCGTATGCCGATTACACAACTTTGTACTTCTTAATTCGGCCTTTATGTAACAGAGGAGAAGTTCCAGCACCTCTAAGTAGGGATTTATCCAAGATTACCTCTTGGTGTCAACTTTGGGGCATGAAACTTATTGCTAATAATATGCATTCTATTACCATAAGTAGATCCCGTACACTGGATCCAGCTCATTCCAGTTTGTACATATCAGTTACACCTAGTGAGAGAGTAAATGATTTACGTCTTCTTAGAGTAATTATTGACTCGAAGCTAATTTTTGAGAAGCACATTCGTTTCTTTTCCTCCTCAATTTCACAGAATACTTGATTACTTCGTAAGTGTTATATAACTTTTTATGCCTTCATTCTGCCACATTTTGAGTATTGTGATCTTGTTTGGATGTCTGCTTCTAATTTCCATCTCAAGTTATTGGACATTGTGTTGAACTCAATTACCTGATCTGTCCCTTGGTTTGGATTATCGGCGTCTGGTTGGTGCCCTTAGCATTTTTTTCAAGGTATTTAATATTATTCAGCATCCGTTGCGCGACGCTCCCGCTGATTCTTTTAATTCAGTTCGAGGGACAAAATTTGCTCTAAATCTTAATGAATTGGCAATGAATTTTCTAAATGTTAGTACAACGCAGTTTCACGGTGTTTTATTACCATCGTTAATTAAAACTTGGAATAATTTACCCAGCGATATTGTAAACTCAAGGCATATTTCTTCATTTAAGTCCTGTGTGAATGCATTCTTGAAACAGTAGCTTTTTCTCATCTTCTAATATTTCTTATTCATCTGGTCTAACTATTAGCCTTTCCCTTTTTTCATGGCTGCCTTTGCCTCTCTTCAGTACCATTTTGAATCAATTTCGCAGTTATTTTGCACCCCTGAAGGATGCTTTGCCATTAAGAAAAAAACGGTCGAAGAGAGTAATAGTGTTCAGACCACTGCGCGTTTGAGATATAAAACAGCCCAAATTAACGGGAAATTAACATTAGAATATGATTGCTTCGTTGAAACAACATTATATTACTAAAATATTCAGGTGGACTGATGCTGCGCAGAAATGAAGGTATGAAAAGGGTCTTACATATTTATTCTTATCCAGATAAATTCATGAGTTTATGAATTCAAAAGGCCCCTTTTATATCTGTGCATGCCTTCAATAGCAGGCTTAATCTTTTCATAAATAATTTGAACCAATTTATAGATGCAGAACAAATTCAACTAATATTGACTTGATATTATTTTCGTCGGTAAAAGAACTTATAATTTGATGCATCAACAATCTTTTGTTAATCAATAACTTCTTAAATATAAAATAGCTGCCATTCTATAAGCACTTTAATCTCACTACTCAAATTAAGATGATGTAAGCTTTAATCTGGTACGCAGAGGATGCTGATCCTTACAACGTTTAAAATGGGTAAGGTTAGGATAGGTTTTACTGTGTGAAAGCTGCATGGACCTTGTGGAATATTCACGGTGCTATAAACGTGAAGCCAAGTAGCACTACCAAACCAACCCTAACTTAGCAGTAAAGGAGAGATTTTGTTAGCAAAGGCTGACCTTCATGGGAACTCCCTTCACATTTGACCGAGAAAGGTTTGAGGATGAGCCTCACTTTTCTGGTCTCTTACGATACAAATATTTTCCGCATTCAGCTAATTAGCTTAAATTGTTTATAAGACTCTAGAAGAAGATGACATCTGGATTCCTCCGACCGCTTGGGAGAATAGAGGAGAAACAGCTGTAGCAAAAAAAAACTTAATTCTAGAGGCTGAGTTGTAGGCCCTGTCAACGTTACCATAAGTATGTGTGGCCGCGCATTATGACACTGTTCTGAGTAACCAAGTTAGAGTAGAGGGAGGCTGTTGCATGCTGTTAGAATTTTATAGCACCCCTCGCAGCCCAAGCAACAGCTAAGAAGTGGAAGTTCAATTTCAGCTTAACCTCACGCGGTATACAACCAAAAGGGGTTGTTCCTCTACAAGATTGCATTCAGGTGGTGTGGTCAGGTCATTTCCAATTCGAAATCACTAACCATTCCTTCATCCTGCCATACAGGGCGGCTAGAGTTTAAAAAGCCTGCTGTTTGTGCTGCCTGTCCAACGAAGAAACTAAAGAGAAGCAAACCTAGTCTCTTTTTATCACTAAATGAAAAGGTCAACATTGTATAATCAACTTTCTTTAGTTTTTTTCCCCCAATTATTTTCGCTAAATATAATAATAATATTGGGAGAAATTTAGTGAAATGATGAATAGCAGGAAATTGGAAAAATACATTTGCAAATACTTGATTGTTACTGTTTAAATCTCATTGCAATATAATATATTATAGCAATTATTTGTAATTTAAAAATAATATTATGAGTATACAATTTTTGTATATTTGGCTTCCAATGCATAGTTAAATAAATATATTTCCTACATTCACAATTTTAGCAAACTGTTCGAGTAGTTTCAATATTTGTTTTAGAAGCAGACAACCGATCAGGAACTAGCTGTTGTAAGAGTGCCTCTTATATGTTATTAAATACATGAGAAGGAAAAATTATTTTCTTAGAGACACTGCTTGCAATTCCGCCAGAACTACTAGCCCTTTTTTGCTAGACAAGCTATGAGGCTTTTACCAATTTAAACTCATGTAATTTTGATTTTAAAAACGTTCTCATTCAGTTTTCACTTTTATTAAATACATACAAAAATGTTAAGTCCAATTTACCTGGACAATGATAATTCTATCTAAACCTAATTATTGATGTAATTGCATGAGTAAATCATACCCATCTCGGGTAATAAGTGATATAACTTAAGAAAGAAGAAAGAGCCTAAATAACCCAATGGGGAGAAGATGAAGCAAAATTAAGTTGAATGAGAAAACAAATCAAGAAAAGTAGGAAGTAATGAAAGTAGACATGAGTTACGATATCAAATTCTATTACACCTAAGGAAATGTCAAGGGGCGAGGTTATGTCTTAAAAAGGTTCATTAGGTTTACTCTTTCCAGGTAAATGAGAGCTGCAACCTCATCATTCAAACTCCACATCTGTACAACTCAACTTATTTGCCTTTCATACGTGCTCATGGTTGGTCGGATAAACCCCAAATTAAGTGTTTATTCAGATGAGGTGAACGCAAGTTATTTAGGTGTTCAAGCTTAAATCGAGCTCATAAATTATTTCGCAAGTGGTAACTCGATTAGAGAGATTATGATCCTTTATAGATTTATATGACCGGGTTGCAAACTATGTATTTTCCAAATGTGTATTTGCGATTTATTTTCCACCTTCGCTATTACTGAGTTGATCAAAGTCATTTATTCTTCAACTACTACTTGCCTAGTAAACGAACAAAGAAATGTTTTACCTTCCACCCCTTGCTGATACTTTCCGATATAAAAGTAAATAAGAATTAAAATTATATTAAAGTCTTCATCAAGCAACCTATTCAGAACAAGAAGAGCCATCAAATAATTCTCTCAAAAGAGGTGCACGCAAGAGTGCATACATGATAGAAATATATTAAAGATTTTGGGTAAAAAAAAAATTGCGTTTAGCATAGCAATGAAAAGCCACCTTCACACTGTAGTTGGAAAGCCTGGGTAGCCCTCTTTATCCACGCCAAGCAAATGATGTATCATTGGGTATTTTCCCTCCAATTTCGTCATGGTACTTTACAGGATCTTTTTCAAAAATCCCTGCTAGTCGCTATACCTTACATACTATAGTAACATAAACTGGAATGTACTGACTGAGGTTAGCAGAGCTATGAGTAGTTACTTGTTTGGCATGGAAAAAGAGCGGTCCCCAGGCCTATCCGTTGCACTCCGGAAGTGGAAACTCATTGCTATCCTAACCACATACCTTCACTGCGTACATTGCAGTTTTCTTTACATCCAAAAAGGTTGTTTGATGATACACCTTAAGATATATCTCTGAGTTTTAGTGCTCTGCAATAATATTTTATGCTTCTTGCCCTAATAAAATTGAGGCCGCTTCCAACGAACGACGGAAACCTTAGGCCTCAAAATGGTTGAACGCTTAAGATTTAAGTTCATAATTGCTCCAACCTCATTTCTTTAAAAAAAAAGCATACCCATCGTCCAGTAGATCGAAAAAAATATCAATCTTTTCTTTATAACACTGCAAGCCTTTCACATCGGAGATTATACCAATAGAGCAAGGTTTTAAACCCTTAAACTAAAAGAATATTTGCATATTGACATCGGTTTATTCCGTAAAAGTTTAAAATAAATGTTACGAAATCTCTTCTGGTCTGTCTCAGGTATCATGTTTATATTCGTCTAATGTTTTGATCATTCAATTTCTTCACTTTATCCCAAAAAATTAAAAATACGATTATTAGTAAAATAAAATTTACCTGGTACATAATATATGCATTTAAAGTATTTTTAGAAGATTTCATCTTATCCAATCGTATATTCAAAAAACTATACTCAAAAAACTAATAAAATTCAATATTCACACTTACCAGATAAGAAAACGATCATTCAGAGAACTGCATAGCAAACAAATACAGTAGAAACAAAGCAAGGGCGACCACAGGACCTCACCAGTTTCATGCAAAATTTTAGTGTTAATTTTTCCATTCTAGATCAATTTTCTTCAATAAATCCGCCACAGTAGAGGCTGCTGGTCTCAAATTCTGTCTCAAATGAACTTCCAGAGGATCACAAATGGTTTATTTCCAAATGCTGTGAAGGCCACTTTATCAATTCAATATTGCAGTATGGCATGGCACGTTGTCGTGTATAAATAATGCTGGCCGGTTGAAAGATGGTTGCAGTGAAGGTATAACATGTTGTCCGTGGTTTAGGTACACCTCCGAATTAACCTTTCCAATTGTAGAAGTATAATAAGAAATTAGTATATATATATATATATATATATATATATATATATATATGTATCGAGTCTCAGAAAAAAAAATAACTAAAGACATCTGGGTTTAGCTTTGCCCCTTCGAGGTTCTCCGGTAACATAGGAGAATGGGCAAAAGGGTAAGTGATACGAGACTGATTCCTGACCTTAGCTCAAAAGGCAGGCACTTCGAGGATGTAATTATAAACAACCCAGTCAAAAGTGAAAACTGCCAATCTCGTATTACCCCCTCCCCGAGCCACAAGACGCAAAAGTGCGGGAGACCAACCTGAAAACCCACCTTGCAAGCCCCCCCTCCTATCCACCTACTCACCCACCTCAGCGGGAGTAATCTGGGTATATAACAGGATGATCCTTGTAAACGTGGCTTTTTGTTCGTTCCCACCGAAGAGACAAGAAAGTCACCCGTTGACAGAAGATTTTTCGTGTTCGATAAGAAGACTCAAAAATCACCGGTACAAAGTTATTGTGAGTTAAGGAGAATTTGCATTCCTTGTACAATACCAGATTGTACCAAGGAAGCTCGGCGCCGTTCAAGCCCCAAGATTAGTAAGTATCAACCTACACAGATTGAGGACTCTAAATCTTATTCTCTCTGAGTTTGACAACTCCAAACTAGATAGATTTCTCATCCAAAATCGAAATTATATAAGCGAGACCCAAATTGCTAGAAAAGAATATAAGAAGAGTAATACATTCGCCTAATAAGCAAGCTGTAGCCAAGCAAGTTCCTCCTGATCACAGGGCAATCAAAGAAACTTTTCAAGAAAAAGTTCTGACTGAGAAATCTTAGCAAGATCAAAATAAATATGCAGAATCGCTGCCGCAGCAAACCCCGGAAAATAAAAATTCTCAGAAGACAATGATGGTGACCGAAAACTCAAGGTCAAATGCAGTGATTGAAACAGGAGTACCAAGCTACTTTCAAGAAAATGACAGTTTTAAAGGGAGTTAATGAAAGAAGAAATTAACGAAGAATTTCGGGAAGATCAATCTCTTCTCCCTGATAAAGATCAACCCTATTTCCGAAAGGAAAAGTCAATAGTAAATAGGCAAATGAAGATTAAAAGAGAAGGAGAAGCAAGAAGATTTGTAGGTGGTTGGAAGGAGTCATCCTTCTATCCTGACCACGTGTACGCGGCTACCCCTACACCGAAAGGACACTTACATGCACGTAGCGCCATCTCAAAGCGTCCCTGCGAACGCGTTCGCACGATGGGAACGTCTAGATACTACTTGGCTGATGCGACCATCTCTTAGCTAGGAGTCAAAATTGGGAAAAACTGTTTATCCACTAGACAGAATCGGGTAGACGCCATAATAAAGGTGCCGCTACCCCGAACCAAAAAACAAGTTCGTTTGTTCGTAGGAACCGCTCCATGCTACCGCAAATTCATTCGACATATGTTATGCCAGTCGAAAACTCACGATGTTGGAAACAGCGTATGCGACTGGAGTACTGGAAGTATTAGCCATAATGTAATACCAGGTTAATATAGTTTACATACGGTAATTTTTTTTGTGTGTAGATAGAATTTTATTGTTTGGTTTAGTTTGTACGTATAAGTGTATCCCTAATGTTGTAGTTTCTTTTGTTTATTTCGTAGAAGCGGTTACGATAGGTGTTAATTAGGCGTACGGAGGACATAATTCAATCAATAAGAGTGATAGGAGAGGAGCGTTCCCACTATCGGTCAAGTAGCTTTTTGTACAGATGTTTTAGTAGGGCTCTTTGCGTAGAGCACAGGCGATTCTTCTCCTTTCCCCAGGATCATCTTAAGGGTGGAGGAATGTATAGGTATAATAAGAAATTAGTATATATATATATATATATATATATATATATGTATCGAGTCTGAGGAAAAAATAACTAAAGACATATGGGTTTAGCTTTGCCCCTTCGAGGTTCTCCGGTAACATAGGAGAACGGGCAAAAGGGTAAGTGATACGAGACTGATTCCTGACCTTCGCTCAAAAAGCAGGCACTTCGAGGGTGTACTTATAAACAACCCAGTCAAAAGTGCAAACTGCCGATCTCGTATTACCCCCTCTCCGAGCCACAAGACGCAAAAGTGCGGGAGATCAACCTGGTCCCACCTTGAGAGGCCCTCCCCCATCCACCTCTCCACCCACCTCAGCGGGATTAATTTGGGTATATAACAGGATGACCCTTGTAAACGTGGCTTTTTGTTCGTTCCCACCGAAGAGACAAGAAAGTCACCGGTTGACAGAAGATTTTTCGAATTCGACGCAAAAGTGCGGGAGACCAACCTGAAAACCCACCTTGCAAGCCCCCCCTCCTATCCACCTCCTCACCCACCTCAGCGGGAGTAATCTGGGTATATAACAGGATGATCCGTGTAAACGTGGCTTTTTGTTCGTTCCCACCGAAGAGACAAGAAAGTCACCCGTTGACAGAAGATTTTTCGTGTTCGATAAGAAGACTCAAAAATTACCGGTACAAAGTTATTGCAAGTTAAGGAGAATTTGCAGTCCTTGTACAATACCGGATTGTACCAAGGAAGCTCGGCGCCGTTCGAGCCCCAAGATTAGTGAGTATCAACCTACACAGACTGAGGACCCTAAATCTTATTCTATCTGAGTTTGACAACTCCAAACTAGATAGATTTCTCATCCAAAATCGAAATTATGTAAGCGAGACCCAAATCGCTAGAAAAGAATATAAACATATCCCAAGATTACAAGCCTTTTCAAGGTCATAAACGTACGAGAACCATCTCGCCTCATCGTCGTCTTTGTTTTGATTCTCTTACGCCAACTCGAAATTCCCTGTGACGTCCCTTATCCACCTTTAAGCCGGAGTAACGCCATCTTGGGGAGCAAACTGCAAACTACTCGAGCTACGCCTCTCAGGAAAAAAAATCCCCGAAGATATTCTAACTGGAAATTGGTATTAATCTCCATTACCTCATGTAAGTAAAGAATAATCCTGTTATTTATGTCCCCGTGCATAAAAATTAGTTTATTGAATGTCTGACTAAGGACAAAGCTATTAACTTAAAAATTGTTCCCCCCTTGAAAATTTATCTCGAAGCGAGCTGCGAGAGCTCACCCAGTAATCCCATTTTCTTTTTTTTAAGTGTATTAGATCTGTATTTATTGTAGAGAGATCGGTTATGTTCATTAAAGTCTATTTTTCTTTAGTAAATGCAATATTTTATTTATCCCCGTACGAGTTGAAGAGGCAATATTCAATAAAGTCAAGAAAGAAACCCAGTTTATTCATTTACTAGAATAAAAAAAAAGATTAGCACTCTTAGAGTCCGATCCTCAAGCCATCACCGAGGCACGAACCTACGCTTTAATTTAAAGATATTTGGTTTATTAAAAATTAAGAAAACAAATGAATATATATTAGCTCGGCGTTCTACGACACCAATTATTCGCACTTTTTGGACCAAGCTCTTTACAATATAGGATCCTCTATACCGTGCCGCTGCCTTTTCCATGTTTGGCAGAGATTTTACCGCATTTAGTGTTAATTATGTCATTTACAGCGCGTCGAAGAGAGCATCTGCCATCAGATCCAACGAAATTAAAATTCCTTCGTCTCTGAAATGCATTCTCTCTAATTTTTCATCCCTTTAAACATTATCTTCAACATATTCAAGACCCGCCTTTTGTTTCTTCTTACTGATGATTGGTTTCGCTGCTTTAGAACAAGATACTAAACCAGTTGCCTAGAGGTGACGTATTGTGTCACTTCTTTCCATTATTCGTCTTAATTTTCTAAAAAATTCCTTCTGCACTCTCAAAAGGATCCTTCATAGACAAGCGTCTAATATCTCTGTCTTCTTGGTGGGTGGATATGCGGGTTCGAGCGACTTTTCCGAGAGATTTATTGGTTTGTTTTCATTCTATAACTTCAGAACACGCGAAATTACTCTCATGGACCTTCCTCTCTTTCTTGAAATTTCAGTCGTCCCCAAAGTCTTGGGGGCGATAAAATTGTCTTTCAGATTTACAAGTCACTTACACGTGTGGTGTCATCTCTGTAGAGTAAATATAACGAAAATGGCGGTTGTAAATTTGTTATCTAATGAAAAAAATATTTCCGGATGATGTCAAGAAATTTTTTTAGAATGTTTTATGAAACCTTCAAGAAATTTCATTTACCTAAAAAATCGTTCAATTATTTTGTGCGGTACTGTACTGCATATATATATATATATATATATATATATATATATATATATATATATATATATATATATATAAGAGTAAGTAGAGCATGAAAAGGGGTTGCAAACTTCTGTTGTTACACTTTCCTAATTTGAATTCCTGATTCTTCTACTTAATTCTCCAAATTAACTTTTAATTGGTTAATCGTAGTCATTCGAATAAAATGAGAAAGAGGAGCATTCAAGCGATTGAACACCTTTTGAGTTCTTTCCTTTGAATTAGAAAAAGAATCACGTCGAGTCGTGACTCATTTTTAAAAGGTAAAGAATTAATTAATTCTAATTAATTCATGTTTATAAAATTTGGTATCATATGATCCAGTTTTTCCTGTAGCCTAGAACGGGATGGGAGAATAGCCGAAGTATCTGTGTTACTAGCTTGGCCAGTTATCTGGGAAAAATATTTCAATAAAACAAGAGAATCATTGCAGATATATGAACTTTACAAGAATCGCGTCCAATGCTTGTAAAGCAGCTAATTATAGAGCTGTTAAAATATATTACGTCCTTAATGTTTCTAATAATGGGAACGAATAAATATAACGCCATTAAACCGGAAGGGAATAAATTATACTCCCGGCTATCTATAGAATTATCGGTCACAAACACTGCAAATATCTTAATGATTTCTTCAAAATTGCTAGAATTTATAAAGTTGAAGCAGATCTTTTTCCCTAAATGTAATTTTGGGGCAGTAATAAAGATATTTGTTATATTCCTTATTAATAATAATATCTCCATTATCAGGAAAGAAATATTATGAAGAATCTTTATATGGACCTTCGTTTAACGTAGGTTATACGTGTCTACTTATATGTAAGTCGCTTTATATTTTGCTTAGCTTTCATCCAAATTATATATAATAAAATTAACTAGGCATTTTTTACAACAATATAAGCGTATTTGTCATTATTTATGTTGACTTGAAAATACTACTCCTTTTTTCACCGTTGATCCTATCCTCCTTATTCAATAGCCATACACCCCTTTCCCCAACTCTCACTCACCTACAACGTGCGTTGTAAAAAAGAGCAGCAAATTTATATGTTAATATTGAAAAACTAGCAAACAAGGAAGAACTTAGGTTTTCAGGTTATTCTTGCTCCCCCACTCTCATCTTTACTTCTACCTGCGCACAAGATCCCACCCTTCTTGACCCTTCTTGCTAATATCTTTAAATCCCTGACATAATACTACATATCTATTCATTGCTTGCGAGTAACTCCCCTCTACGTCTCCAAAGAGGACTTTTTTTATCTCACCCAAGTCTCACCTGATCAATTTACCTTCGTTTTCTTTCTCTTAGGAGAAAATAGTTCATCTAGTCTTATTCCATTTATCTATTTACAACCAATTCCTCCATGTTCCTCTCACTTACCTTACTGATGTTTTAATATTTTTCGTTCGTGTGAAACAGTTACACGTTAAACACTAGTGTTTCGCTATCTTAAAGAAACAAAAGTGACACAAAACAACCGGCAAGCTACTCCTTCTCTCGCATTCCCATTTTCTCCATAGCCTTTGAATTCTGGTGTGATCAAACATCATAGATCACTTGGAATCGAAAGCGATCAGGATACTTCAGGCTGGTTTTAAGACAATGCACAAAAGCAGCTTGCTTACAAGTAATGAACCAAGTTTGTCATGTGTCCGTCGCATATCAACCTTCCTTTCTGGGAATCATGCAACTTTCAACGACACGTGAAAGTGTTTTATTTTGTATTTAATATTTTTATCATATAAATAATATATTATGGCCGAGAGCGTATAGGTTCTTAAATTTATTAATATGCTGAATTCCCAAACTTCAGCTGGGACTTAAAAAACGACTTTGGTGGAAACGTAATTGTAGACTAATATTTACAAATAATTTTAAATATGTTTACATAGCTTTAATTACTTCTTGCAGTTTTTTTTCAATGTTTATTAAATTTATCAATCAAAGTGTAATTTCCTAAAAAGCAGCAACCGTTTATATTATGATTGGAAAATGTCACATATCGACTACCTGCTTAGAAATAGAAACAGAGTGGGCAATATTTCAAAATGAAAACGCCACTACATATAAGTAGATCTGAGGATTTAATGTGATCAATCGGCTTCAAGAGACAGTCAATTACATATCTTCTAATGGATGAGGGCCATCATGTTCTGATCAGTAAAACAACAATCGGCATCGTGTTCACAATGAAAAATCTCAAGCTAAATCCAAGTAGGAGGGCCAGACAACATGCTTTGTAGGATAAGGTGAACCATTGGTCCATTTAAAAATTGCTGAAAGATGATCTGAAACTTCGTCCATTTAAAAAAACTAAAAGGCATTTCCTTTCAATCCCCACCAAAAAGATAAAAATTAAAGAGCAAGGCTGTTACTCCTCCGGTTCTTTGATAACTCACAGTCTCCAAATCTATGGACGAATGAGAAGTTTTTCACAGTACAGGCACAAAATATAAAAGAAGTTCCGGTTAAAAGGTTAATATTTTCAAGGAACAGAAGACATCTTCGATTATGACGTAGACAGGTGTAACGTTGACGGGAAAAAAATAACCCTCTTATCTTCAATTAAGCAAGAGTAGGAATATAGCGCAATATAGCAGGATTGACCTCACCAGGGCTAGGTACAATTTCCTTTTGTTCCGAGGGGAGAACCCCTTAAATCTGTAAAGTTAACGTAATCATTGCTTGGCTTGTGCGACTTTTACATTGATATCTGCGCCATATCCTGATGATGTTATATTTAATCCTAGGACTCAAGCTTCACGAGTGTATGGATAAAATTGGTCTCGCACTAGAACGTCGGCCGTTTTTTACGTCCGATGGGGAGGACTTTGAATTTTTCCACATTGCTGCGGATCTTATTATGAGCCTCTTAGGCATTGAGGTTGCTTATTTTTCCTGCTGTCCTATTCGCCATGTGAATAGGATTGAGATAATCGCTGGTGATCAATTGCGAAATATCGTCGGTGAGCTGGATGCAGTTTGCGTAATCATGGGTGGGAAAGGGAAGGGCGCATGTGTATATCGTATACAGGGTACGACTTAGACAGCCTCACTGGGGTTTCATGGTCCCCATGGGGAATGACTGTCCTTCGATACTGTTGATTTTTATGGTCGCCTCGTGGTCTTCAAGGTAGTCACAAAGAAGTCTGGTGATGTTCGTGCCCATGGGTAGGTCACAGAGTTTCTAGTTTAGACCGGGGATCCATACCTTATCAAAGGCAGATGAATCATCTCTGAGTACTAAATCTACCCTTTTGTTCTCAGCTTTTGAAACGGCAATGTTCTCAGTTAACAGGGCAAGGGTTGCATCAGTTTCCAGGTGTCTCCGAAATTCATGGTGTTGCTCATTGTAACAACCATTTTCTTCAAGAAAATCCCTCAGCCTAACATAAACCAGTTACTCAAGGGGCTTCCCTATGAATTCCAGGAGTGATATAGGCCTGTAGCTTTTCACGTCCACTTTGGCTTTTCCGGCTCTGAAAGAAAACTCATTCTAGCCCTCTTGAGTTGATCGGAGAAATAACCAGCGTTAAGACAGGCATTAGATAGTCTTAAAATCACCATGTTGGTGTTTTCGGGAGCATTAATAAAGTGAGCCTTAGTAATGCCTGAAATGCCTGGGGCTTTTTCTCGAAACTTTTTAGAGCAGCCTCAAACTCATTTTGGGTGAATGGTCTACCCTCCTCCTTTATTTGTTTGGTAGCATCGACGAAATGAAAGGGTTTCAAGACTGGCCCTCGAGCGTCCATATCAGCCAAGACCTCCTCCTCGTACTCTATATCGAAGTCCTGGTTTTCCTCATCTGTGATGGTAAACTTTCTTCCTTAATGTTTCTGAATCGGTTCTCTATTTCTCGGTCTTCTGAGATTTTTCTCCCGTCCACTATGATGTTGATGTTTAGTTTTGGAAGGGAGTGTGCGACTTAGCCTCTTAATTTTGCTCTTAATTTCTGCGTCTAGCCCGTCTATCATTCCATCCTAGATCATTTTCGACTTCTCTGCTATCAGGAGTTTCAGTTCCAAACGGAGGTTCCGGAGCTCCCGGTAGCAGGCTGCCGTATACCCAAGCCTGCTTATCTCCAAGACCAGTTCGTCTAGCCTGCTCTTCTTTTCTATTATATTCTCGTCCCATCGTGGTGTTGGGAGAGTCTTGTATTCAACCCTAGGAATGGCTACCCTGTCTGCTTCCTTTAGTCAAGTCATAATGTCCTCTAAGGGACTGTCGAGTTTTTCTAGTGTCGACCCGTCCAGTTAGTTCATTCGGTAGTCCTGCAGTAGTCTTCTATACTCTTCCCAGTTCGCTTTGGGCATGCACAGTCGGGATGGAATCTTCACCTGTATAGGGGAGGGTAAGACAGTAGTGACCATACTTACATGGTCCGATGGGGTGTATGTGCCAGGAACTGTCGCTTGGTTCAGGGGAAAGTTGGAGTTTACGAGGATGATATCGGGGGTCGTTGAGGATCTTCTTGTCAGGTCCGTTGGAAATTGCGGGCGGACTCTTCGCACCAGATCTCGATCAATAAGCAGGCACAGGGAGGCTCCCGATCCGTTAAACCCAGATGTGTAAAGCGCTTCTTTGCATCGGGTATTGAAGTATCCAATCAGGATGGTTGAGGTGTTCCTTCTGAATAGTCGGATTAAGTTAGGGATGGCAAGATATGGTGGTCTTAGGGGTTGATAGCCCACAGCTATGACAAGGTCTCGATGGTTGTTTTTATTTTAATGGCCAAATACGATTCTTCCAGATCTGCTATTTTCCTGCACTTGATGGCCTTTCGCACAGCTATTGCGACACCATATCTTTCATTTGAATGGTTGGCCATAATAACATTATAGTTATACATTCTCAGGGGGTTCGCATCTGTACTGAAACCATGTTCCGAGATTAGAACTATGTCCAGGTCTACTTCGCGGATGATGTTGTTGTATGCGAATTTTATATTTTTCTTGAACTTTGCTTGCTCTTCGCGTGCTGGCGACCTCACTCTCTCTGACCTTTTCTTTTTAAATTTATCGTGCGATAAGTTGAAGCATGACTCGGGGCAGATTTCAATGCTACCTCCTTTGAGAGCCGAAAGCATTTCCTCTTCAGGGTCGTTACTGTAATACTCGTACTTAAACCTTCCTTTTAATACTCCCTCGATTATATCTTTGACTTATGTTAGTCTCGGGAGTGGTGACGATGGCGAGGTATGTATTTTCATGTTCACGTCTGTAGTCTTTCGCATGGGTGCCGTCTTCCTATCCTCTTTGGCGGGCTTGCTATGATTACTCGCTCCTTGCTGGGCGTTCGACTTTTGGGCCGGCAGATCGGTCTCCATTGTCTCGGGTGTTTCGGGATCTACTCGCTTATTCAGTCGGGTTTCCCTGGATTTTGATCGGCTCCTTGAAGTAGCTCTAGGCTTGATTCCCGTCTGGGTTTGATAAAGTTCAGTCGAAATGGGTTGTTGTTGAACCTCATTGGTTTCAGCCCGTTTTAGGTCAGCATTCTGTTAAGTTCTGTGGCGTCGCTTCCAGGATTAGCTATGTTGACAAAATGGGCGTGAATCACGCACATAACCAGATCTAGGTTCATTGATGGGTCTATAACTGTAGTAAAGTTTTGCCCGTGCCCTGGTTTTGCGTCGCCTGGCTGTAGGTGGTGTTTGCCTTACGGGTCTTTACTTTCTGCAGGTTCTTCTTTTTCTCGTTAACCAGGGCCTCCGCAATTTAAGCACTTCTTTGTTCCCCCATTAGTACATTCTTTCCAGGTGGGCCCGGTTCCGGCGCACCCTGAACACACTATGCTTTGAAATTTACATTCTTTAGTTGTTTGCTGCTCTGCAGCACAAGGCTGAGATCTTGGTACAGAACATAATTAATCCTGCCTCTGATGCTTTGGCGGCCATCTCCGTTATATGAAAGGTCGCTTAGAAGTGGTGGCTGTCCTCCCAACCCTCACGATTTTTTAAACATAAATCTCATAAACCTTAGCCAAGCTTTGCTTTTCCTCGATTTCGGCCTTGATCTCTTCTGCACTATGTGTCCCGAACCAAGGATCAAATCGATAGCAGATGATTGACCTTTGGGCAGGCACATGTGATGGACCTTATTTGACAAGACAATTTCTTCTAGTTTAGAGCAAGAGCTTACACCTAGTAGCTTGTCGATGTCAAGGTTGTTGTCACATATAACCAGGTATCCATAGGACTGGTCCACCAATCGGCATAGTGCAACTTCAATGTTGGCAAAGATAGTCTGGAAGACTTTCTTCCTTGGCGGCTTGGGGTGGCGCTCTATAATCCAGAGCGGGATCCTTTTCTCACCCCTGGGGTCGTCCATGACGGCCTACTGGGAGGGGGTGCCTTTTCAACGGGGCCTACTAATCTCCTATTTAAGTAGTTTTTCTGTTACTATCAGCTCGTTCCACCTTGCGCGGTTTTACATATTTTAAAATGTTTAAGTAGGGTTCACCTGCCGGTCCTGTCCACTCCGCCCCCTAATTGTGCCTCTTTCTTCGTGGCCCCTATAGGGCTTCCTCCCTGGGTTCGGACACGACAGAAACCGGTGGTCTCTACAGGCCGCGACTAGCAGAGAAGTTATTAGGAACAAGGTGTGCTGTTTAGGTATGAAAAATCCAAGGCGAGAACCGTCGTCCACCGTAGGGTACTCCCGCGCGTGTACGCCTGCGTGTACGCCCGCGACACTACTATCCTGTAGCAGTAAGGTCAGTGATCTTGACGCGTAGAGGATATCTTTGCCTACGTAAAAATCTTGTAGTTGAATCTATGTAAATTAGGACTTCGAAAGTTTTCTAAGTGTGGCTGGAGTAACTCTATTCAGAGCGTAGCGCAGTTCCAACTTAAACCACAAAATACTGCTATATAAGTGATCATTCTATCTAGTGATAATTATAAACAAATCAACCAATCAGGATTTTAGCAGGTTTTTAATGGCAATATTATGTTTAATTTATTTATTCAGATCTAAAACAAATTTATGTTTTACACATAAGCTTTGCAAAATTGACCAATCAGCATAAAATAGATTTTAGAGAATGAATAACGCTCAAACCGTTTCACATATGAACACGACTGAAATCCATTTCGTGCATCAAGTCCACGAGATCCATTCCATCCATCTATCACCCATTATCTTGGCAGCAAACGAGCGGGGGACCAACTGGAAAATGGACGGGGACGTTTTTTCACTATTTTTTGGAATCGTACACCAAATTACCTTAACTAACCGCTACCTCCTTTACCACCACATAACTTCCTTTTTCGCTCCATACACCATAATTATACTTTGGTTTTAGAAAAGAATACATCGCAAGAGGACATAGTAAAAGGATGTGGAAGACCATGGAGACCCTCACTAAGAGGGTCCCCCTCAGGACCATACAAGGAGAAAAGGCCCCAGAAAAAAAGAAAACACTGTGAACCCTCTCCTTCGAACACAAGGTGGCACTGGTGAAACCGATTGAAGTTTCATCAGGTTTCATGGCCATCTGTGCAGAGAGAAGAGATGTGTACCAGCTCCTATCTGAAGAATGAGCCTTCACACTAAAACGAATCAGACTGGAGGCAAAGACTCCCTTCCCCCCATTTGCCCCAGGTGTACAGTTGGGTCGGTGAAAACTCGACCGAGGACTTGAAAGAGTAGATCCAGAAGAGTAACCTGTGGGCAAAAGTCCTGGTGGCCATTAAATTTCGTGAACACACCAAGGTATTCAAAATAACGTTCACCACCACCGACATTGCCAGAAAAGAGACGACTGAAGGAATCCTAATTTTTAATATGAGAATCCGAGGAGATAACATCCAACAAGAGAAATTTAATAGCATATAATTGTGCTTTCTATGCTATAAACTCGAGGACCATACAACGACGATATGCCCGGACAAAAACAAACTGTGGCGAAAGGAATGCGCCACAGAAGGACACAGATTCGATAAGTGCGAGAGCACTAAAAAGAAATGTCTCAATTGTAAAAGAGACCAGAGGAACATGGCCCTGAACTACCCAAAGTGCCGAGACATCATTGAAAGGAAGTAGGAAGAAGAAAAAAAAGCCAAGGAGTTGAAATACGTGAACGCCGCTAAGAAAAATTGAGAAACAAAAACTGCACCTTTACCTGCACAGATGAATATCGCAGGAGATCTAAGTGTAAAGATACTGATCTGGATTGCCGACGCAAATGTGGCTAATGCAGTGAAGCCTGACTGCTACAACTAGATACTCAATGCACTCTATAAGCCAACAATCTCTGGGCAGTAAAATGCTCCAAGGTATTCAAGGAACCTTCAGTTTTATCCAAAAGCCATTCGTATTTAACATTAGTCTAAACCAATACAATATAAATCAGTGCTGAATCTCGTCTAAAATTGTGAAATGAACTCCCAAGTGCATAAGCAATATTAAGTGCAGAATAATAAATCAATCCAAAAAACTCATGATTTAGCCCGAAACTCAGTGTAAAACTAATAAAGAGATAAAACCAATTCGCACGTTAGCCAAAATTAATCCGAAACTAAGTGCTACAACTTTCTAGGGGTAATTCCTTCGAAATATTGATTAAAAAATTGATTCAGGTTCGTGAAACGGACATATAATACTCTTTGCTCTTAGTTCACATTATTTACCTCTCACTAACTCAACAAGGGTCTCTAGTAAAGGAAGATATCCTCATAAGTTAATATAATAAATAAAATCAATAGGCTGTGTCCAAAATAAACAAATGATCAAACGAATTCCTGCCTCCCCTCCCTATAATGATGCTAACACGGTAACGAAATAAAGAAAACAACTAGAATTCCCCTACGTTCCCTATCCCTGGATAAACCTGACAGGGGGCAGATTTTTCCACCATTTATAAAGAAGTAAACATAGCATTAGTAAAGCTTATAGACTCATCTCAGTGATATGTGGCGATATGCCAAAAGGAGCAAGACATGGAAACACTGACTTCCGAAAGAGCACTGAATCTGATAAAGAAAATAAGCCTTGCTCCAAGAATCCAGCAACAGATTCTTACTCATAGAAGTATTATATTTCGATTTCTGGATCCATGGGTTAGTTAACACGAACCCGATGAGCTAAATAGACAAATTAAAAAGACCATAAATGGGCTTCGGTGATTGAAGTAATAAAATTTAAGTCATGCACCCAGGTATGCAAAATTATGTTTAAAGAAACGGGAATGGCACAAAAGGCAACAGAAAGCGGACTCCTCACGTTCAACATTAGAATATCACCCGAACAAATTGAAGGAGAGAATTTACGGAGGTGCAGATATGCTTCAAATGCTATTGCTTTGAGGACCACTCAACAAGGGCATGCCCACAGAAAAAAAAGAGCGCTGCCCCGAGTGCAGTTCTAACAGCCACAACTGGCGCAATTGCGAGAGCGAATACAAGAAATGTATCAATTGCGGTGGTGAACACCGATCGTTGGCAATGTCTTGTCCAATAAAAAAGGCATAATATAGAAAAAGAACGAGAAAAAGAAACAAGAAAAGAAGACAAAAAACACAAGCTACGCCCAGGAGGCAAAAGCTACTATCTCGGAAGCAGCAAGAGAAAGAACCTTCCTTCAAATCGAAAATGAAAATTCAACCCAGATTATGGCGTGCATATATTATGCACATATTGCGAATCTTATAAGGCTGAGAACATTCGAAACCAAACTAAACAAGATGCTGAAGAACATTGGCATGTTGGAAATGTGGTTTACGGACAATCATCCGTCTGCGGAAGTTTTAAAGATTAAATTTGTAGATTCCTCTCAAGGCCAAAGGAAAAAGCCACCCAATGCAACCAACAATCGGGCCCCAAGGCTTGCTGCACAAGAGACCCGAAGAAAAAGTGAAGAAGTTAAGAAGAAGGATTTAGAACTTGAACCAAGAAATGAAGAAATGGTAATCGAGCTCTAAGTAGCATCGACTCAAGAACTTCGCTCTCTGCGACCTACACGATTGTTGCTTGAAGAAAACGTCCATCACATTGGCCCTTTACCTCAATGCCTGACACAGGAGGCATCGGTATCGGTAAGCTCCTTCACCATTTACAAGACAATAAAATACTGCATACTGGCTAGATTAACTTCTGATTTACAAAAGAGAGAGAGAGTACTACAAGCTCGGAAGTCTAACTTCCCATTTAGAAAGAGAATAATAGATACCGGGAAGTCCATCTTCCTATTTACAAAAGAGAATAATACCGGAAAGACTATCTTTTATTTATAAGGTTCAATGTGTGATCCGTTTAAATTTTCCACTCGAATGTTATACTTGGTTTGACCCCCACAGCACTACGAATATCCAAACATATTTTAATATGCTATGACGTACTTAACAATCATGGTATGAGGGATTTCTTGTAAATTTTACGCGTCTACCGGAACGAGTATAAAGGCTCGATTCACTACCATTATCCTGTAATTTCTGCTACTACCTTCCGATGATTCTTCCTCATTTTGCTGCGGGGATTCTAATTCCAAAGGCCTATTTACAAAGAGTTGATTGTTTGAAGGTCGCGAACACTTTTTATTTCTCTCATTAAATATTTTAGGCAATTTAGATGGTTTCACTCTGCCTATAGACACTGTTGTAATAGCCATCCCGGAATTCTAAATTAAAAACTTGGTCGCGTTCGACAACATGGAACAGGCCTGCATAAGGCGCTTCTAGTGGCTTCCGAACGCGTTCAACATGAACCCACACATGCGTGGCATCACTTAGTTCATTGGGTACAAACGTTTTCGGTTTAAATGCAGATGGCCTTAAGAGGTTTGTGTGAAAGATATCTGCGACATGGGTTTGGGGCAAAGAAAGGTCGTCCCTGTTACCGCTGTAAAGGGTGAAAAACCCAAACCATTAGGCAAGGACTGGTTGCCCAAAAGAACGACTGGTCGGGCCATCAACCAACTTTGCCGGCGAGCAATATAGAGCTCTTCAAAGTCCGATGCGACCTTTCCAGGAATTCCGTTAGTGGTAGGTCGGTACACCGTAGTTTGCAGGAGATGGAAACCAACGAGAGCCGATAATTCCCTGAAGAGTTCGGACTCAAATTGCTCCCCTCTGTCGGTGATCACGTATAAGGGATCGTAAGACCTAGATATACAGCCCTCCAAGAAGGCTAAAGCAACTGTTGCAGCAGTGATGTCTGGAATCGGTATAGCTTCAATCCACTTTATCGCTCTTCTATGCATGAGAGTAGGTACCGGTTATGAGAGGGTGCACGGCAGGAGTGGACCAAATATATCGATGTAAACAGTTTCAAATTTCGAGGAAGTCATACTAATAGGCAGGACTGTGGACTTGGTGTGGCAATTTAATTTAACAGATTGGCAGGAAAGGATTTCTCGCGTCCACGAACGTATATTTATGTCCATATTGGGCCAGAAATACCTTGCTTTCACCAACTGAAGCGATGCCTTATTGCCTGGATGAGATATATTATGGAGTCTATTTTACCATTTACAAAAGTAAATAATACATACCGGGAAGTCCATCTTCCTATATACAAAAGAGAATAATACCGGGAAGTCTATCTTCCTATTTATAAGGTTCAATGTGTGAAAAATTTAAATTTTTAGACGAATGTTATAATTGGCTCGACCCCCACATCCTCAGTACTTGTCAATTTGTATATTCGTCTGCAGAAACCCTTTTGAGTATATTTATGTAAAAAAAAATATACATATATATATATATATATATATATATATATATATATATATATATATATGGAAAAAATTCCAAGAAAAAATGGATGCGGTTAATGTAGTGGCATTATTACACAACTGCTCTAATTCAGGTCTAGCGTGACACCCTTAGTCCTCGAAATGGAAGACAACACTCAGCGAATACTTCTACAGTGCCCCCCCTTCGAAAAAAAATATCACGTTTCAAAGTAGCCCCTTTATGCTTGTCTCCTCTAACATCGTAGAAACCCGTTTTTATTAATATAATCACAGGGTTATTTTAGCTAAATACATTGATCTCATAATATTATGAAATCTTTTGATAATTATTAGTAATATCAGTTATTTATTAGGTAAACATAAAGTTGTAGTATGTTTAAATATACATCATTATTGAACTCATATCCATTTTTTATTCGTTTAATATTTGAATAATTTCGTTAAATCGGTGAATATTGCATATTATTTCAAAAGTAATACAGAAATCCAATCTAACGTTTACTTACCCTTAAATAATTTCTATATATATTTATATGTAATTATATTTTATAGCAAGAATTTTATACCAATTACCACTGCTAATCATTTCTGATTTCTTATTAGCCATTTTAATGGGAAGACCAATTTCCTCACTCCAAATTTATAGTAGGTACTCCGTAAGGGCGAGATACATACAACTCTCGTCCACATTGGTTGAAAAGCTTTCCCATCATGGAGGCAGAGTGCAATAGAATCCGACTTCATTTTTGTCCTATATTTCAGCAAACGGAAATTGGATGAGGATGGCGAAGATATTGTGGAGTAAAATAGGCAATACGTTTCCTCATATGCTTATTTCCGTTTTCTATTTTAACTTGCCTTTTTTTCTTGTCATTTTTTATCTCAGTGAGAACCATTTTACATTACTGGCGTTAAAAGAATATTTTCCTATTAAACGAGAATATTTATATACAGTTCATTACTGTTATTACTCAAATTTATCCTTTATTTAAAATACATCGCTGTCTTTTAATATTTCGTTCTCTAAATATACATACTTGTATATATATATACATAAATAGACTATTAAATACTTTCCTCTCGAAGAATTATTGATTTCAATGGCTTCACTTAAGAAGGTCTTTGGGAACATTATGCTAGTCACTCTTTCATACCTGTTTTTTGTCATTATTTATAACGGCTATATATATATATATATATATATATATATATATATATATATATATATATGGAGATAATGGTAAACTACAATATTTGAATTAAGATTTTATCTATAACTATCGGACTAGTTTCGGCAACGTGCCATTTTCAACTAATAATGAAGAAGCTAGGCAAGGAGTAGAGAATATATATAAGGTAAGACACATTCTAAACAAAATGAAACATAAGGAAACAATCTGAAAAAAAACACTCGAGTAAATCTGGTATGAATTACAAGCTAAACGAAATAAAATGGAGCGGGAAACAATCTGAAGAGTTGATATTCCCCAAAACACATTACGTCCAGGGACTTATAGATACGATTGGCGACTCTATTCGTTATATATTTGTTAAATTTGAATTGCCCTTCAGATAAATTGAATTTATTAACTTTTTCGATGATGATGGATTCCATGCAAAAATCATTTATAAATCAAACAATTATATTGAGAGGAGAATTGCGGAATCCATCATCATCAAAAAAGTTGATAATTTCAATTTAGGTCTCAAGACCAGAAGGTACAAGTGGGAATGCTCGAATGAGGTTCCTGAGTGGCAGGTCGAAGAGGCCTTCGCTCAAAACATGTTTAAATTGACCACGGACTGATCCATTACGATCACGGACACGATCACGGCATGGATCGCACCCCGCCCAGTAACCCAAACTGGGCTTTAGTAGGAAGCAAAAAACGTCTACTTTGATCCCACACAATAATGAACCAACACTACACAAAATGACAGGCAGATTTATGATAATACATATGAATGCCAATTGGTGGGACAGAATAGGTTCCATCTATGCCAATATTATGCGACAGTGACCCTGACATAATACTTATTTCCAAACATGGATTGTCTGCGCAAAAACATTTAAATTTTTTTAAATACGATCTCATTAGCAAAAACCACAGTCAAGAACGGCATGACAGCTGCGAAATAGCCGTCAAAAAAGGACTAAAATGAAGGACCCTGAAAGACTTAGATGAATCCTACCTTGCTATTGAAGGGAGTACTGCCCTAGCGGGACTAATCATGGCCAAGGGTTACCAAACCCCAAGACGCGGCTATGTGCCCAGGTTACACCTCCTAAAACATTGGAGGTAGAAACATCGAAATACTACTACTCGACAGGAAATACATGACAAGAATCGGACCCGAATTCCCGACGTACATATCTGGGACAGCAGCCAAAAAACCCCGATGTAGTCTTATCTAGTATCAGGTTTCCTTAAAATTGCTACATTGAACTGGGCCCCATCATTCCGAACTACCACCAGGCTATCAAAATTACAGTAGGATTAAATCCTATTCACATTAAAATCCAAGATCGCAAAAGCTACAATCAAGCGAACTGGATAAATTATAGAAATTACCTCTTAAATTACATCCCCTACCCCTTATAGGATGCTAAACTAGAAGAAATAGATTAGCAGCTGGATAAACTTACTGATTAACTAATCAAAGCCCATCAAGATAGCATTCCCCGTATCAATTATAAAACCCTTTCAACTCCCCTCTGGACCCCTCCTATGAAAACTCTGGCCCAAGAATAGAGGGGACCTGTCCAATGTAGTAGCGCTGATAGGCCCCAACCACAATGCCTACAGAAGACTAAGACAAATTAAGGACGAACTCCTAACACTAATTATGGACCAGCAAATACTACTATGGAACAGACTAATAGACAGACTCGACATAGAAAAAGACTCACACACGTTCTGGCAGACTGTTAAACGTTTTAAAGGAAAACCTCTACAAACCAAATCGCAATTAATCACAACAATTAAACAATTACTCAGACGGAAGAGATTGAAGAAAACTTTAGAATTTTCTCTTCTTTAATCTTCAAAATTACCTCGGATGAAAATGACAATTACGATCTCGAATTCAAAACTGACGTAATAACAACTTTTAAACACAGAAATACACTAAACCTCTTACCACAACTGTGTTTCGCAGAAAAAATTGATGGCGGGCTATGTCAGTAAAATAACTGCCCTAGAACTCTCCCTTACTCTAAAGTCCTTTCGTCAAAGAGCCCCGGGTCTTACGGGGCTGACTTCATCCAGGTCCCACCTAACGTTTAGGTAGCATTCACTGACCACCAGAAATTGGCCAAGATGATTTTCATCCCTAAGGCGGGGAAGTTCCCTGACTGCCCTACAATCTTTCGACCGATATCTCTTAGAATTTGCTTTCAAAGTCAACTCTTTTCTCGATGAAGCTAACTTGCAAAATAAGCAGCAACATGGCTTTAGAAGGAAAAGAGGGACTGACACGGCACAAGACATTGTTACCGAAAAGCTTGCGAAGATCAAGGCAGACAGATTTGGAAGAGTGGCCTACAATTTAAGATCCTTCAAGTAGGCCTCATTCACATTCTTGAGAGGATTTTGTGCGACTACATAATGGAGAAGAGAGCATGCATACAAATTAGAGAACATAAAAACCCCGCATTCGAACCTTGAAGCAGGGGTCCTTCAAGGGAGCTGTCTCAGTCCCCTATTATACAACATTTATACACGTGACCTACAACAACCTCTCTCCGAGGGTACGATATACTTACAGTTTGCTGACGATATATCGCATACTTTACGGCAGCTTATGGAAGATATCAACCAATGCTCTAAAATTCAAAATAATTCCCATGTTTCACAAGACATTCAACGATATATGTACGTATAGGCGGTGAACGATGAGCGAATCCCCTACTGCATGGAAGGGACGGTTCTGGGGCAAAAAGTCACCACGAGGGACTACAAGAGTCATATCGATCGAACAGACGCGAATATCAAGAGAGATCCAAGGGAATTTTTTAGGTTACGTGAACTTAATCACTCAAATAAACTCAAGATATTCAATGCGTGCATTCTCTCAAGGCTCCTGTAGCTCCGGTGCTGCTAAACGCGAGCGCCAAGACCCAGATTGCGAAACTACAAAAGATTCAGAACAAAGCAGGGCTTATCATCACAAACACACGAAAAAGAGAATACAAACGCCAGAGGGAGCTCCACGATTCGGTTGGATTATCTACGATCAACATGGCGCTCCACGATGGGGCTAAGAGGATCTGGCGAGCCATTGGCAACCGCCTGTTCAGTAAGTTCTCTCGTACACACCTAGACATCGAGGTCGCTCGACAAATAAGACCATTTAAAAGTAGTAAGGCACATACTGACAGCGACATGACTAAAATACACATAACAAAATCGAGAAATCACAACAAACGAGTAGTGTAATGCTTAGGTTTCTTTAGTATAAATTCACATACCAATACTAAGACTACCTATTTTTCCAAAATCTGAGAAAGGAAAATCAAAAGCTGAAATTCACTTAGAAAACTTTCTCAAAAACCCATAGCGGGAACAAAAAACCCGCCCCAAATTAAGGCTTGAATGCCAATAAGATCATATATAAACTAACATAATTAACAGATTTAATTTAATAAGTATAAACTATAGATTTTCTTAAAACAACAACAACAAAAACAGCTAATAAAACAAACGCAAAATACACCCCAAAATGAAGGACTTAAACAAACAGATACCCTTTAACAACAAACTCGCCCCAAATTAAGGCTTGAATGCCAATAAGATCATAAAATATTTATAAACTAATTAAATTAACATATTTAATTTGATTAGTATAAACTATAAATTTTAGAGTTTATAAAAACAAAAAACAACAACAAAAACTGCAAACAAATAAAAACAAAACAAACGCAAAATATACCCAAAATGAAGGACTTAAAAAAACAGAGATACCCTTTCGCCAGGGACCTATTCATTCGATCTCCCACACCACATCTATTCCTTAAACTCTTTAATTTCACTACTATACTCTCTCACTATCTCTCTCTCTTTCTCTCCTTAAATTTTACCAACCTTTTAAGTCCAAAGACAAAAGAAAAATGATCTTCAATGTTGCCTTAATGTCAGTTATTTCTCCGAATAGTTCAAAAAGGCCAAAATAATTTTCCTGCTGAAACCTCGTAAATCAAAGGACATAGGCAGTTATAGGCTTATTTCACTGATGAAATTCCTGGGCAGTCTCATGGAAAACCTCCCTAACAGCAGATAAAGGAATTAATTAGACTTTAAAAAGTTGTATAATAAACAACAAAATGGGTTACAGAGAAAAGGCCAAAGATGGCAATATTGACCTAGTGCTTCGCGACGTGTGCTCAGCCTTTGATAAGGTATGGTTACTGGCACTTAAAATGAAAATCAGTGATGTCAGAACCGAGCAGGATGTAATACAAATACTCTGCGATTAATTAGAAAACCATAGGCAATCTTAAAAATAAATGACATTGAAGGGAAGCCCTTCGATCTGCATACAGAAATGGGACAATGAGGATGCCTTGTGATTGGGTGATGCCCCAATCATAAATCAGCGCAATATATTCAACTGGCAGACGATATAACACAGGTTGTTCTCAGTAACTATCGTGACTCCAGAGATGTGAACAACAGGCCGAGAGGAAGAATTGAGAATCTCAAGAGATACGAGAAAGAAAACAAGATCAAAACAAATATAAAAAAAAATTAGAATGTTCCCGATGGGACGACGAAAAATGGCAGAGGTTATGGTGCAAGGCATACTTTAGAGTTGGCCGATTTCTTGGTCTCAAATTGACATCAAACAGATATGCTGTTCCCTGCCGGGAAAAAATTGATGCAGCCAAGAGGACGTTAGAGTAGCTGTTCTGTTTCAGACTGCTTTTGCCACGAAAAAAAATAAATTATATATGCTACTGGTGAGACCATTGCTGCTATATCCCGCTATTCCCATTTATGTATCAAACAAGACACCGATGAGAAAAGCCCCAGCGGTCCAAAACAAAGCAACAAGATTATTATAAGTACTGTAATAATACCCTTCAGGACCTGATTACATTGACACTACTTCACAAAATTACCGATATTGAACCAATATATATCAACTTGCACAGAATCGCAAGGGAAATATAGCAAAAGATAAATCAATATTAACCAGAAGTTACACAACAAATAAAACTTGAAGAAAACGACTTACCGGCCTAGACTTTAAACAAGCTTCAAAAGTAGCCGGCTGCAGAAACGGCCGGTGATCTAACCTATTTATAAATGATAATGAAAATAAAAATAAAATAAAGTAAAAATAAAGAGATCAATAATAATTTTAAACAATGATAAAGAGATCTGTAATGGATAAATTGATTTTGAAAAAGATCCGTAGTGGACAAAATAATGACATAACAAGTTAAAGGCTACAATAAAAAATCCAAAGATGACAAATATTTAACAACAGAGACAAATGAAATGAATAACAGGGGGAATAATGCGGCAACAAGCTTTCTTAACCCACATAAGAGGTTTGTCAATGAAAACAAAGGCTCCAAAGCAGAGACTCATTCATTGGACTAATCAAGGAAGCAACAAGAGGTAATAAGAGGCATGACAACTGATGTTTACCAGACAACCTGTTACATATTTTCTCTTCCTATAGACACGTTTTCCTACCTATTTCTTCATAGATCTATTTTATACATATTTTTCCTTTCTTAAAACGTCATTGTTAGTTGATGATCAGCAAGACGGATCGCAGATATCTGAATTATTTCTACTGAAGATTTTAACTCAAGCAATTGACACCATAGAAATTTAGAAGCTAGTTTTATCCCTTTCTAAAGAAGAAAATCTGAAGAGACAGTGACCCTCTGACGGGACTTTGACAGGATAACCTGCAAGAATGAACCTTCCATACCTATCCACCCTGTTTAGAGCGAGTAGTTTAGTAAAGCAGAAAGTTTCCATAGTTACCTTCTCGAGCAGGAGCCCTATCTGAGCTGGGTGGCTAACTCAGCGCCGGCTGCAGCTTGCGCCAGGACGGGTTAGTCCCGTGTGAGCGGAGACCTCGGAATAGGTGGAGAAAAAATGCTAGAGCTAGGTGATAGATAGGCAGTCAGGGCAATTCTCTTTTTTGCTTTCTCCGACTGTGAGGAAAATTAAGAAAAATGTGATTGAGTAACAAGAATAAGGACCTTCCCAAACGAGAGCCCTTGCGCGCCCTGAAGCAATAGCAAAAACCAGAGAGAACTAGTGTTTCCCGGGTAATATACGGCGAATTAGGAGTCATCTTTGAGAGATTATAAGATTACTCTAAACCATACATAGCGTTATGTCAAGCGTAAAAGACGTAGATAAATTAGGATTGAAGAGAGCTCCACAACAACTAGAAAGATCGCATTATTAGCTAAGGTGTCACCTCGGATTGAAGAACAGAAAGCGGTTTATTGCCGGCAAATAGACTCTTGTATTGGGGATCACAAAGCAGACGAGATAAAGTAAGAGAGAGAAAGGGTTCAGAAATAAAAGACGTAATTAAGTTCATCAAACGGAGCAACAACTTAGAGTACTCACTCATATTGAAAAAAATATTTCGCGAAACCATCATGGTGAGGATGGCCAAAGACACCAAATTACCCGCCTTAAACCTAAAAATTACCTTTGAACAAATAAAGAGAGATGATTTCGTTAGCATGCTGACCTGTTTTAAGTGCTTCGCGCTGGAAAATCACGTACACTAGAGATTGCCGACAGAAAGATATTAAATCGTCTCCAGAATGTAGCAGAAAAAATCACACTTGGCGCGAGTGTAATTCACAGGCCAATAAATGCCTGAACTATGGCGGAAGTCACTGTGTCAGGCAATGGCCATAACATTAAAACAAGAAATCATAGATAGAAGGAAGAAGGGAAGCTTCAGAGCTGAAGAAGAATGACATAACCTAGACTTTGCTAAACTTACTAAGGCCACATCTGATTACATTCAACCGACGAAACATATTATATAAATTAAGCAGGAAGAATTGCTAAATATATTGGCATGCATATAGCATGCCCATATACTGAATTTAGCGAAGCCAGGATCATACAAAAACTAATTGAATTTAATGCAAAATAACAATGGGTTTGAAGAGATGTGGCTTCCTGAGGCCCCCCTCCTCAGACATACTAAGCATACAATATAGGCCTTCAATAGCAGAACAAGCTCCAAAATAACTGAAGACCACGAGCCTAGAAAAGGTTCCGGAGCCGAAACTGGTGGAGATAAGAGAACTGAGGCTAAGAAAGAATATATATCTGAATCAAGAAGAAACAATGGAAGTCGTGAGAGCCCCGGTAAACAGTAACCATAATGAAACTGTGCAGTAGCTCAGGGGGAAACAAGCGCTGAACCAACCACCAAGGAAAGCGAAGAAAGGGAATAGGAAAGACAAGAATTCAGTTTAAAATATTTGCCTCAGAAGAAATAACTTTCCCACAAAAATATAATGAATTTATACAAGGAAATAAAAAGGGCCACTACAAATACGAGATTGAAGGCCCATTTTCAGAGTGAGATACTCACAAAGCCAGAAAAAGATAAAACCTCGCAGGAGACGACGTAAATTATGATTGAGTGCAAATAGCAATAAGAAAAGATGTAAGCTTCAAGAAACTGAAAGATATGGACGAAGCTTACTTGGCGGTAAGCGTACGAACTCCACGAGATGATGGTTAGGACTCTATTACTGGATCCTCTCAAAATTAGATGTCATCATGGAGGCAGCGGCAAAGCTGATAAGAAGCATGTCCACAACTCCGAATAAAGAACACTTGGGCGTCCAATACTGATTTAACAAATTGAGAACCTCTAGCATCAATATATCCCCTTGCAGGATACTATCGAGCATAATGGTCCCCAAAGATTAGATAGGGCACGATTAGATCAGCTGAAATAAGACTTGATAAATGCAACAGAAGAAAGAAGTTCAAGATGGGATCTTCTGTGGAGGCTCTAGATAGCGAAATTAACTCATCAAGTTATGAAACCAAATTTTTAGCCGAAGAATTATGTTCCTCCATTTGCTTTATTTTGCCAACTCCTGGACATCTTCTGACATCATCACGCTCATTTTGGCGTTCACATGGCCCTTATTTCTTCTCCGATTCTGGTCTAGAGATTGTTCCTCATCTGTCAGTAGTACCTGTATGAGGACTTACTGCTTCCGATTTTATACAATACTCCAGTTTCATCCTTGTGCTTTATTTTAGATAGGTGCTTTACAAGCGTATTGGACCTTAGTACCCGTCATTGAAGGATGGAGGAAAATGTTGGACCGATATTTAATTTGTCATATTTTGATCGAAATATGGATATCGTTAAGGACGGTGCCTTTAACCCTTATCCACTCACGTGAAACAAGGAGGGCCATCACTCATATGTAACATTTTGTAACAGGCTTGTTTCCATAAAAAATATACATTATATATTTAATTATTGTTTCCATAAAAAATATACATTATAAATTTAATTATTTCTGCCTCTCCAAATGACTTTGAGGTAGTAGATATAACCGTTTTTTTTTTACGTGGTTTTCCCTGTAGACCCATTCTATGAGCAAGTTTTATTCAAGTGTGAGATTTCGTACATTATACCAATATCCTGTGTGCCCAGCAAATATTCTTGTTGCATTCGTCACAAAAGGCGCTGCACACTATTTTGCATACCTTATACCTTTTTATCTGAGTAGAACTTGTTTGTTCCACATTAGCTGTTTGTAACTGAATTGGGAGAAATAATAAAAGCTCCGCAGTTTCTTTTGATTTCGGATGAATTCTTTGCTTTTCTTTTTGAAATCGAGCTTCTGCGCTTGGTCATACAAGTATTTTTTTCCAAATTTACAGGAAGGCATCATATTATAAAATACTAGCAGAGGCCACCGAACGGTTTTCCTTCTGCAGCTAACTTCTTCTATGTTTTCAGCCAATTTTTCAACTCCTTTTTTTCCCAAATTGTAATCTAAAATTAGAGTAGGTTTATTAGTTTCTCAGGCAAATACTCATCCCCAGCATCAGAAGAACTAACTAGAATAACATTCTTATTTTTCTTCGGAATATAGGAAACCAATAATATGTTACTTTTTTGATCATAAGCAAACACACTTGATTGCACTGGTCTTTTGATCTACCTTAGGCGTTAAGAAATCTCTTTTTTGCTTGACCTGATTGTTCCCACCAAAGTAAATTCTTTTTTAATAATGCAACAACTAAACCATGCAACATAACGAAGTTGTCTGTAAAGATCTCACGTCCAGTTTTTTTGTAGGGTGGGAATAATTAAAACACGACATCCTTTACAAGATTCTGATGTACTCCTCTTTTATTCCTCAGGTAAATCTTTGTATTCAGTGCATACCCACTCTTTCCTGCACATCAGCAAAATAATTGGGGCAAACCTATCTTCTTGCAGACTTTCCTGACGATTTCTCTAATTATCGAACCTTATTGCTCTTAGGAAAAAACGAAAACGTTCCTTTGACATTGCATGTCGATAACTTGGCCTCGCATCAACTGGATTCCATAAATCCTGAATAGAAGTAAAATTATGTCCATCGATCCTGCATATGAAACGAGCAGAAGACACGTTTGAATGTCCATCATGAAAAGTGTACACAGCCTTTGCATTAGCTCTCAGATTTTGAGTAATGTCTCTGACTTTCCTGTTTGTATATCTCTAAAAATGTAGAAACATGACATTTGTAATGAACAGACTGAATGTTTCTTTTTCACTCTCTGGGCTAGCTAATGTTCGAGGTTTATGTGTGCACACATTTCTGCTTTGTCTATGTGATAAAAATGGAATAGAGGAAAATAGGCCTAAGCCACCTTCCATTTGCGTTCCATCTTTTGTACATTCTTGAGCGTCTTTTTCTCGAATGAAACTTCCTCACTAGATGTTTCTTTAAAGATTGTAAGCTGATGTATCTGACTTTCTTTATCTTACCTTTCTCTATTTTTGAGTCATTCTATCACAACTGGTATCTTCTTCTATCGGTTTGTATTCGATATAAAAGGAACCCGCTTGCAATTCATCTTCACTATGACCTTCATTACACGTAGGTTGGTGAAGTATATTTTCTTCAGAAGAAATTATACAGCTTACGCGCTTCATGACTACGAAACATCTAGTTTGTTATTTATTGCCGTCTTTGTGGATAAAGCCAGAGTGTACGAAACGTTCCGTAGAGATTGATCGCAAAGTTTAAGAGGTCTAAAATGTATTGTAACAAAATGTAACACATGAGAGGTTTAAGGGAACTTCAAGGATCTAATTGATAAGTAAAGTAATATTGTAAAGAATATTTTTAAATGTACTATTATTCCATAGCTCATAGCCACATTACCATCATATTGTACCCACGTCCCGAAGGCTATATTAGTTGTAAATATGAGTCCAATTATTTTCAAAATTGTCACAAAATATTTCACGTGAGTGGATAATTGTAATGTACTGATTGATACACAATTGCAAATATTTTCTTTATTTATTAGTCATTAATCAATATAGAGGCCTTTATATTTTATCGAATATATGCTAGTTCCTCTTTGTACTACTGTTCTTAGAATTTGTTTGTATGTGTGCCTGTGAATGTGCACTTGGTGTGAGGTACAACAGCAATGGAATATTAAACTCGGCATATTTTAATTAAAAGAAAGAGGAAAATTGGAATAATTGTCACAAATGTGTTGACGTAAAAACCCAATTATTTGGTGTAGCGTTTTTAGTTAAAATAATAACATGATGATCATTACATGGAAATCAATAAATCGGATATTTTTTCTCATTTGGCTTCCAATATTTCATTCCACCTTACTCTTTATTTCTAATTTCGTTTGCGTTCTTAATGGTGTGATGTTCTCTAGCCCTTTCCCTGGCCTTCAAATAGTATTATTACTTTTAGGATAAGCTCGTTAAATTACCTTCTGTTTTTTTCGATCGTGTAAATCATTTTTTTAAAGTACTATTCTTTGCTCTTTTGCTTTCTCCATTCAGTTTTCCTCAGATTGTATGCATTTTCAGGCTGGCCCAATTTAAAAATCAAAGAATATTTTTTAATCAGAGGGGAAGATGGGGCCATAGAACAGCAATATTATAATTTAAATATATTGTTAATTATGAATTCTGAAGTCACCTAATCTTTCCTCATTTGCCAATCTAATGTCAGGTTATCATAAAAGTTTAATAGAATTTCATCAGCTACTATTTATACTTTTATGAAGGCTAGCAAAAAATCTAAAGTCTATACAAGCCTAGCGCAAGAAAGAGTAGGAAAAACCTATAGTAAGCAAACTACATCATTATATATATATATATATATATATATATATATATATATATATATTTATATATATATATATATATATATATATATATATGTATAACTGAATCACGAAAATAAGAAACGTGAGGAATTTATGAATAACGTTACAGCCACGAGGAAAATGAAACAACGGAGAACTGCGAGGCCTTTCGACTAATGGTCCTTTACTAAGCAGACTAAAAGACAGGGAAAAAGAGAAAGATATTTATACACCTGATTAATGAAAATATGGGATATAAAGATTAAAAGGGGTGGGATTAGCAGATACCTGGAAAAATCCTATTAACGAGATGAGCCGTCAGGGTTAAAAAAAAAGAAGTTACGGGTTACAAAAGAAAAGGGGGGGGGGCAGTGTTTAGGAATCACATATGCAATATGAAAAAAAAAGTTTACACATGATAACTAGAAGATATGACAAAAGAAAAATATGAGGAAAGTTTTTTTTTATATAAATAAGCTAAAATAACTTCTAGGTGGTAATCATTAATTCAGAAATTTTATCTTTAAAATCATTCTTAAACATTCTTTTGATACAAGGGTCCAAAAAATACATTCCAGGGCATAGATTAAAATTCGAATTCAGTTGTATAAATGCCGATTCTAAAAGATTTCGTGAAAAAAAGTCATTTGATTTGGCAATCACAAAACTCTCCTTCCAATTAAAAGATGGGAATTTTCACTCAAATGGATAAAAATGGCATTTGATGTTTGCCCAGTGTTTACAGAGTACTTATGTTGCTTAATACGCCCATTCAGATCCTTGCTAGTTTGCCCAATATAAAATGAAGGGCAATCCAAACAAGGGATTTTATAAATTTCGTTATTTGTTTCATTAGGGCAATTTTTTATTAACATTCTTTTTAAAGTATTAGTATAAGAGAAAACAAGATTTACATTAAGTGTTTCTAACAATGTTTTTACGGTTTCAAAGCCATTAAAATAAGGTGAAATCAAGATATTCTTGGGCGCTTCCTTCTCAATAGTACTTTCGTTATAAAACTTTTTTTGGCTTTATTATAACAAATATCAAGTATATTTGCTGGCTAACACAAGTCTGCACCGATTTTTCTTATAGATTCAATTTCCTGATCCAAATATTGAGGACTGACAATGCGCAACGCACGTAAAAACATAGAGGAAAAAATTGATATCCTAATATTAAGATGGTGGCCTGAATAAAAATGGACATAGGTTAAGTTGTTGGTTGGTTTCCTATAAATACTAAAATTGCAATTAAATGATTCCCTATGTATTAAGACATCTAAAAATGGAAGGCAATTGTCTTTCTCTAATTCAACAGTAAATTTTATGGAAGGTACCTGGTTATTTAAATTGGAAAGCAAATTATTTACATCAATATTAAAAGGCAAAATAATTAAAATGTCATCAACATATCTATACCACTTTAAGGGAATATCAATGATATTAGGTAAATATTGTTTTTCGAAGAATTCCATATACAAATTTGAGAGTAGGGGAGATGAGGGGTTGCCCATTGCCATACCAAATATTTGTTGGTAATATTCACCATTAAAAACGAACTTACAGTCACAAATGCACAACTTAATGATTGAAATAATATGACTTACAGATAGAGATAATTCATGATGAGTAAGCTTATTACTAAGATAATCTAAAATAGAATCAATAGGAACTTTGGTAAAGAGAGAATAAACGTCAAAACTTACCAACCTATAATTGGGGCAAATATTAATTTGATTTAATTTTTCTACTAAGTCAAGGGAGTTTAGTATATGAGAACCGGATATTGTTCCAAGTAAAGGGGACAACAGTTTGGTAATATATTTTGATAATTTATATGAAACTGAACTAACTGTGCTAATAATAGGCCGCATTGGATTGTTTTCTTTGTGTGTTTTTACCAACCCGTATAAGTAAGGTAACGAGGGAGATTTTTCTGACAAAACACCTATTAATTCCTTCTTATCTTTAAGGATTTTTTTTCAGTATACTATTAAAATGTTTAATAACTTGATCTAAGGGGTTCCTTGTTAATTTTCTGTAAGTCACACCGTCAGCCAGTAGAGCATGCATGCGCGATATGTAATCATTTTTATCAAGAATTACGATACTATTCGACTTGTCGGCTTTTGTGATATGTTATGTGTTATCTTTTTTAAGATCGGCCAAACTTTTTTTATACCGAGCGGGGAAATTACTTTCATGACTAACATTGGTGGCCCCATAAACAATACCTTTAATTATGTCAACCTGATTTTGGGGAAGCTCACAGTATTTTTTAAATTTGCAAAGGGCAAACGCAATAGTTAAACACTGGGCAAACATCAAATGCCCTTTTTATCCATTTGAGTGAAAATTCCCATCGTATTAATTGGAAGAAGAGTCTTGTGATTGCCAAATCAAATGACTTTTTTTCACGAAATCTTTTAGAATCGGCATTTATACAACTGACTTAGAATGTTAATCTATGCCCTGGAATGCATTTTTTTTACCCTTGTACCAAAAGAATGTTTAAGAATGATTTTAAAGATAAAATTTCTGAATTAATGATTACCACCTAGAAGTTATTTTAGCCAGGTGCCATGACTCGAAGACAAATAATCTATGGCATATTGTCAAAAGAAAGATGAGAAACACCCAAGCCTAAAATACACCTGAACAAAAGGTCATTATCAAAGACTCTTGAGCCTCAATAACTAATGAACAGTGGCACTTGTTGCTCGCCTCCATTTTACGCCAGAGGGCTGAAGTATTGGTGAATGAACGCCAACAAATTATTGGATTTATAAATGATCATACCTTTCAGAATTATTTACTTTTAAAATTTTAAGAGCCCATCTGGCAGCTACCTACTTGGAGCATAATTCGCCGTACTTCAGCGAAGCCTAATATTAGATTACGATCCGGGATATTTGGGTGAGAGGAAGATAGCCGGCATATACTCTGTGAAATTAGAGGCCGACCAGAGAAAGTAGTGGGAGAGGTTGTAGGAAGTGAGGAAGTAGGAGAGAAACACAGGTTGTCAGTAAAAAGGAGAAAAGGCTAAGATGGGGTCGGACGGGACTCTGAGTCCTGTCAACACGGCGGCCAAAAAGGCAAATCGTTGCGCCCATTACGGGGTACTTTTCAAAAAATGAACGTGAGCATTGGTCATCCTTTTTTTATTGAACTTAAAAAAATATTCTAATAACTTAAAATAACGATTTCTGATTTCCATAAGTTAATTACATCTGCCGAGCATGCAAATGCGTGTCCACGCGGGAACTGTTCCATCAAAAGATCTCCCTCCCGCATAAAACAAACCCTGATGAACAACAGTTTCCCGAACGGCATGATTGAAAAACAACTTCAATCATTTTTTTTTTAAGAGGGCAATTCAAAGACACGGATGAAACGGAAAGTAAACAGGAAGCAGTAAATAATATCATACTGTATTATAGAAATCTGATATCATCGCCCTACAAAATTGACGAAAAAAACATCAAGGGGATTGTTAACCGTGACATTAAAGTTAAGAATCAAACAATCAAGATTCACATGATTTGCGCGTACATTTTCCCATCGCGATGGGGTCAACCCCTTGGCGTCCTTTTTGCAAATTTTTACATGGGTTCAGTTGAGAACAAGATTTTCATGAGTAATCTAGTGCCCATGCCTCTCATCTACATGCGTTATATCGATGATATAATTTTGAATACGAATAACCTTGAACAAGTGAACGGCCTAGTTGAAACATTCAAGAATAACTCGTGTCTGAATTTTTCCTAGGAAACGGAAGTTATACGATGCCTTCCCTTTCTTGATATTCTCATAAGTATCAAAGGGTCTAAATTTGTGAACAAATATAAGTTAAGGCTGGGAACTTGGGCTTCTGCTTAAACGGTTCTTCTGGGTGTCTTGAACGTTACAAGAGATCAGTCATCAATGCCTTAGTTGACAAGGCAATTTCTCATTCATCTTCGTAGACGGCTGTTGATCACGAACTTAAGAGGGTTTCTCTAGTTCTCTTTAACAACGGTTACCCACAAGAATCCATCGACGCCATCATGAGAGAGAAAATGAACTTGGCTGCTGGCCCTGGCGTCAGGTTAACTCTGAAGAAGAGTAATATTGACCTTTTTACAAGGTCAATATGAACACCGGCTACCGTGAAGACGAAAAAGCTCTCAAAGCCATTCTCCATTTAATTATATACTACAAGACCCGGAAAATAAGAAGATGCATCATGAACAACAGCTATCTCCCTTCAACGAGCGAACTCCAGGAGACTAACGTCGTGTACGAATATTCGTTCAAAGTCAGTGCCAGCGAACATGGCAATTCAAAGTACATGGCGTAACCTACACAATCCTGTCAAGGAGACTAACAGCTCACCTTAAAGATGGCGCGATTAAAAAACACGCTCACTTTCATGGCAATACCCTAACCCGTGAAACCTGAATTAAAACAGCTCCATCATCCTGAGACTCTTAAATCTCAGAAGATTGCGGATGGCCAAAGCCGTCATCATTCAAATGAAGAAACCGGCAATTAACGAGCAACTTCAGTCGGAAACCATACTCTTGACATCTCGGCGCCTCCTTTGCCTGAGAACTAGATCGAAGCGACAAATAGTCAGAATGAATGAATGAATGAAATGAAAGGGAAAGTGTGAAAAATGTTTTAGATCCCAGTAGCCCTCTTCCACCCAACGACCACTCACTTCATGAGGAGAGATCCGATCGCGGGGGGGCGAGGCCCGTTTGGCGGAGGGGGATGAAGCCCGGTTCCCTCGACTTTCCACGGCACCCTCCTCCCTCTGGGTCTGAAGGCACCGAGGGAAAAGAGCTCCTGAGAGGGAGGGTAAGAAGAAAGAAGCAAGGATAGGAGAGATTGAAATATAGTTGAAGGCTTGAAAGTTGACCAAGTTGCCCTGGGACTTGCTTAACGTGGGACCCGGACCACGGTGTTTTTATGTTTTCCTAGCTTTTAATTGTTACAATTTGCTGTACCTGTCCCTGGGGTTAGTGTTTAACCCATCTTTGGATAGCGGTAAAGGAGGAAGATCATTCAAGTGGAATGAAGTTGGAGGTTTGCAGAGAGGTGCAAGCTACGTGGAGGTGACGATAATTTCTGTACTATAAACTAATTTTAGAGTTAAGTTTGAAATAAGTTAGAGTGAAAGTGTGTCTGTTTGTTTATTTATGTGGTTGTTTTTTTTATTATGTTATTTGTGTATGAGATATGCGTTCAAACCTTTGTTAGCTTTAACTGTTTTCCTGCTTTGTTAATAACTCGAGTTTGAATTTGTATTTATCCGTAGTTATTTTATTTTGTTTGACCACATTCAAGCCTTTGAAATCTTACATGCCTCTTGACAGTTGATTGACTTTACTTGTAATTTTACGTGTCCGTTTCAGATCTTTTATCTATTTTTTTATTATTATTTTAGGCGTCCACTTGGGATCATTTATAATCAATTTAATATCTTTGTAGGTGAATCAACCCTCTCCTTCCTCTCTTAGTTGAGACATGGGATGTTGACCACAAAACATCCGGGCCGTGTAGGCACCTTGGGTCATTCTCGTAACCACAGCCTCTCGCTTCTCGTTCCTATGAAAAGCAGAACGGTTAAAACTGCAAGATCTCCCCTAAGAGTGTGTATTCAACTTCACCTCAAATGCGAAATTGGAGACGCGTTTCTCTCAAGCTCGAAAGCCCAGCAGGACCAGAGGCAAGACTGCCTGAGAAAAAGCGTTGGAGTAAACACCCTCCTGCGGCCTGTCCACAAGCCATTTACCCTCCTAACCCTACCCCAGCGGGGTGACGGTATATATACCAAAAGCTTAGAAAAAATGAAGTGAAATACATGAGTCAACAAGGCTACGAAGTCCCTGGCAGGAGGCAGGGCTCCTAAGAGAAGGGACTAAGAAGCAGCTCATCCTAGAGCTAGTTCCTGGTTATCAAACCGAACTTTAGGTTAACTTGTTCAAGTTCAACTTATTCTCGTCAGAGAACCTCCTTCCCTCTATCCTGGAGTATCCCAAATCAGCGAGATAGGCCTTGCCCTTGAGGAATATTGGAATTAAGAAGAAGCTCATCCTCGAGCTAGTTCCTAGTTATTAAACCTAACTTTAAGTTAACTTGTCCAAGTTCAACTTATTCTCGTCAGAGAACCCTACCCCCCTTATCCTAGTGTAGAAAGAAACACCGAGATAGTCCTCACCCTTGAGGAATACCAAAACGAAGAACAAAAAGCTCTTCCTCGAGCTCTTTACTGGTGGTCGCACTAAACGTTAAGTTAACTTGCTTTAAGAATAAGTTCAACTTACTCTCTTCAGAGAGACCCTTCCTATCCTAGTGCATCCTATGCACAGGGATAGTCCTCGCTCTTAAAGAGGACCCTTCCTAGTCCACTTGCTCCAGCACTCTACTGAGTCAAAGTATTCAAGCCTTAGCTCATCGCTAGGCAGTGGAATTACTCCCCAGAGTAGTCCGAAGAGGAGAAAGAAACATTCTTTCACTATCCCGTGGTGATGTCTCTTCTTGGCGAATGCGTGGGGCTTTTCAGTTGACACACTCGCCAAAGTCCTTTGTGGCTTTCAAGTTATTCGTCCGCAAATTCGATCTGGCCGGTCGGCACGCGTCATCGAGCCAATAACATTCCTGAGGTAAAGTAGCTCAATGAGTTCAAGGTCAGACTCAAACCCGTTCTAAGACATATCCACAAATGTATTTGTGGCCGGTAAAGGCCGTTAGCATTTGTTATTTTAAAAATTGAAGTTAGTGGAGGGTCAACTATCACTATAATGTCAAGTAGGTCGAGTTCGAAAGCCTTACTTAAAAATTGTTGAAATCCTTAATGTGTGTTTAGTTCGTAATATTTCTGTGGTTCATGTTTAGTTTTTTTGTGTTTTATAAAAGTTTCAGTTTGTTTTAACAATTTTTTATTCTATCCTTGAATCGCTAATTATGGCACAAGGAACCCTTAAGGTTTAAAGAAGTCAATAATCAATATGATAATAAGCAAACATATATAGCACTCTTAGAGAGATATATCGTTATTCAAAGAGTCTTCTTTTTTTGTGTAGTACGTAAACAACCCATACGTACCAACTTCTTCCATCACTCGGTCCTTGCTATACTACGACAATCTTTATTTACATGAAACAAATCATTTCTGGTTTTCATTATTCTCATCATTTAATGATGTATTGTTAATTTGAGTTGATATAGGTTTTAACTTTCTGATAACTTTCTCAATAGATTGGTTGAATTCTTTGTCGAGATATTATTTGGCTGCCTTTAAATGTTTGCCTGAACCTTAGGCTCTGTACATCTACATTAGGTTTACTTGCCGGGTTCAGCACCTTATCTGGAATATTAGCTTAGATTCTCTGCCAAATATTGCGTGCCGTCTATTTAGGGTGATATTTATTTGATCAATGTCCGTTGCCTCGTGTAGTTATCTCGAATGAATGTCGTCAAGCATCCTCCAGATAGTCGCATAGAATATTGGTTTGGTTTCCATCCATGGCAAGTTCACTTAGTTTACTTTTCAGACCCGGTAGCCATACCTTGTTGAATGCCGAGGCCACGTCGCTAAGTACGACATCGACGTTACCATTCGTAGTTGTTTCGATTGCTATTCTTTCCTTTATTAATGCAAGAGCCGTTTCCGTACCAAATTTCCTCCGAATCCCATGTTGTTCGGAGTTATATGAGTTGTGAGTTTTCAGGAAGGTCCTCAGTCTGGTGTTAAGAAGTTTTTCTAACAATTTTCCCATAAACTTCAGCAAGAAAATTAGCCTATAGCTACTGATCTCCTTATTAGGTTTTACAGGTTTCAAAATTAAGATCATGTGGGCTCTTTTAAATTGGTCTGGAAAATGGCTAACATTGGGGGCATTCAGCATATGCATTTTAGTGATTCCAGTTATTCCTGGCGCTTATTGCTTAAAGCTTTTGAGGGCCCACTCGTACTCCTTATGCAAGAAGGGTCTACTTTCTTCCTGTGCAATGCGAGTTCTGTCCACAAAGTAATGTGGCGTAAGGTCAGCATTTAATACTTGAAGTCTACGTAGAACTTCTTCTTCCTACCTCTCGTCAAAGAACTCCTTATCTCCATCGCTAATAGCAAAGCGGTTTTGCCAGTACAGCCTAAATTCCTTCTCGATATCATGGTCCTCCATATATTCTACGCCGTTGACATTAATGCTTATGGTATTCTTAGGAGGAGTGCCTCTCAGTCTCTTTATTTGACTCCAAAATTTGGGGGGGTTTCCCTTCTGCGTCAATCTTAGTAATGATATCATCCTACTGTTCTCTCGATTTCTCAATATGCCCTTGGCGCAGATGTTCTCAGTATATTTTCCTGTTAGCTCGTGCTAGTCATCTTTGTTTAGTGATTTGTACTTGTATTGGAGAAGTATGAAAGGGCCCAGAAGCGTGACTGGTTAAGAGGAAAGTTTTGATTTGTTAACACAATGTCCAGTGTGGTTGATGATCTTGCCGTATGAAATGTGAAGAAATCTGGCCCTTCTCTTTATACAACACGTCTATCGATTAGGAGGCTCAGTGAATTACCAGCTCCGTTAAAATCCCTTGTATAGCCGGCTTCCATGCACCTGGTATTCAAATCTCTGAGTAGTATCGTTGAGGCCTCTCTCCTATAGAGTCGTATAAAGTTGGGAATTGGGAGATACGGGCGTCTGGGTAGTTGATACCCAACTGCAACCACAAGGTCGTCATATGTCATAGGGATCTTTAGCGCCCAAAACGATTCATATAAATCCCGTATCTCTTCAAATCTAATGCTTTTTCTAATGACAATTGCAACCACGTCGTATCATTCCTTTGTGCGGCTAGCCATCAATACTTCGTAATTATATATTTTTATACGCTTGAAGTTGTCATCTAATCCATGCTCAGAAATAAGCACGATGTCGGGATCAGCGTTTCTAATGATGTCATTGTATATTCTGCTTTTGTTCTTCCATCCGTTAACATTCAGTGAGAAGATATTAAGGTTCCTCACGAGTTTGGTAGAGATAGCCATGGTTAATTGATATTTAGTTGTTTAACCTTAGTCCGTTTATCCTTACATTACCAGATCTCTTTTTCCTGTATTGATCCTGGTTAAGGTTAAAGCATTATTCGGGAGATATTTCTATCCTTCCTTGTTTGAAGGCATTTAGGAGCTTTATTCCGTAATGTCCTCATCAAAGTCCCATTTATACTTGCCTTTAGTAACTTCTTCTATCAGTTCATTAACATTGGCTTTCTTCAGTATGAGAGCCGATGGCAAGCCGTAGATTCTCATGCGCAGATCGTGAGTAGCCCGATAGATTTGCGTAGCGGAGGCAGATGTTGATGCAACAGGTTCGACCTCATCATTTTTTGGCAGAGTATCTTCCGGTTGGTTACTGGTCTCCATCTGGGTGTCATCATTCTCCTCACGTTATTTCTTGTGTAAACGCGGTTCGCGAGAAGTAGAACAAGGCCTTGTGTCAGGTTGATTGAGATTCTTTAATTAAGCTTGAAATAGGTCTCCTGATGGCGGGTTGTGCGAAAACCACATCAGCTTTAGGCCATTTTGTACCAGAATTTTATTTAATTTCGTCGCATAACTGCCGGAGTTCGTTATATTCACAAGGTGTGCGTGTAATATACACATAATAGACCTGGTCGCATGTTCTGGTCATTTTGAATCGTGGTCTTCTGTTCGGAAACTTTTGTCTTCTGTGCATATGTAGTAGTTTTTCTTCTATTTCTCTCCTTGATCAAGGTCTTCTTTTTACCCATTATTGGGCAAGCCATTAAAAGAGTACGGTGAGAATTGCCAAAATTAATGCACTTCTAATTAGAGCTAGTACACTCTTTCCACGTGTGACCAGATTCTGAGCACTCAGAACACATTTTGCTTGAAGCCTAACAGTCCTTAGTGGCATGCTTTTCGAGGGCAGAGTAGGCAAAGCAGATCTGCAACGGCATAAAAACTTCTCGCTCAATGCAGCTGGTGGAGACTTTTGAATGAAATAGGACCATTCCATTTCAGTAGGTTGAAAGATCATTCAAAACACATGGGTGTGTTCTTCTCTTTCACGGTTCTTAAACTTTATTACATCATCGATTTTTGCCCAAGCTTGCTTCGACCCAACTTCTTGTTTTTTTCCTCAGAAGAGTGGGTACCAACGTAAAGGTCGATATGTCGGAAAATAATCGATCTCTTGACCGATACATATGAAGGAACACGTGGTACGAGGCCGATCTCTTCTAACTTCTTCCTCGAGTTTGCCCTCAGAAGGTTGTTCATATCCTGATTAGAGTCACAAAAGGCCATGTATCCATAATCCTGGTCTTTAAGACGGCAGAGAGAAATCCCAAGCGTTGAGAAGACAGCTTCATAAACCTTCTCGTGCGAAGGCTTTTGGCATCGCTCTTTGATATCGAGCGAGACCCTTTTCTTGCCCTTAGCGTCGTCTATGACGGCTGCAACAGCAGGAGCTACTAGAACCTACAAGGCCCTTATCGCGGGGGCGAGTACCTAAATAGACTTTGGGGCGCCTTTTCTACCCTACCTGTCTAAAATGTCTGACAGGGTCCTCCTATCTGCCCTGACCACTCCGTCACAGAATAAGGCCCCCTTCTTTGTGCCCCCTGTGAGGCTTCCTTCCGGGGTTCGGACACGTCAGAGGCAGACGGCTTCCATAGACCTTAATGGCCCAAAGGTTATTAGAACCAAAGTTGTGCTGCTGTTAAGGGAACAGACAAGATGCAGGCGAGAAACTTCAACTCATCCAAGATTCACTCGCTGCCAGGGTTTCCACCTTTGCGGGTCTGCACGCGTATTTTCTTTGTAAAACCAGACGGTCTCCGTTAAACCTAAAAGCCGCCCACAAGCCATATAAATCTTCACCTCCTGAAACATTAGAGAAATCCAAAATTTATAGAAGTAGGACTTTGCTTGCAAGTAGAGGTAAAGTCTTTTTTTAGAGCAATCTTTGTCATTCCCGGAATTCGAAAATTCTAAGGTAGAAAAATGGTGTTTGATAGTGGTCGAGGTATAGTGATAAAATGTGTATAATAGTAGAAAATAGGCGTGCCAGTAAGTCTGGCGATGGTTTCTTATTGTAATTTTGTTTGTTTGATATCTTTAACTTAATTTTTCAGCAATTAAGCCTTTGTTTCCTGTTTTTCCGAATGCATCTTTTCCGAGCTATGCTTGTTTTGCTTTTATGCGTCCTTTTCTTATTTTCTTTCTCTTTTTGGATCTTTTGATTTATTTCCTTAATTTATTTGGTTTGTCATTCCAAATCTGAGACTTCTAATTTTATATGTTTCTTGTAGCGCTTAGTTTCCCCTTAAAAGTTCTCGCGCCATGATTGGCCAATTTTTGTAATACTTATGTTCGCGTAAAAATACTATATATAATGTAGCAATTTTCGAATAATTCCATTTCTGTTAATTCCCTGAAGATGATCTAACATGGTCGAAAGACGTCTAAGAATAAAAAATGTGATTCGCGGATGTTTTTTCTCGCCTCGAATACCCCGTTGAAAATTTTTTTAAGAAATATTAATAATATACAAGTTAAAATTAATATCGCTGCCACAGCTGTGGACTTCAATAGAAAATATATATAGAAATATATATATATATATATATATATATATATATATATATATATATATATATATATATATATATATATATAATCAATGTATTAGAGCGTAATATTTATTCACTAGACCAGTTTTAGTGTGCAGTTTATTATAGCACCTACAGTCGAGGACTGAGAAAAGAAATTAAATTCCGAACATCGAAATATTATAAATTAAATTAATATCACTAATCAGGAGGGTTTGGATTAGGTTTAATATGAATGTCTTCAAAATCCAAATTTTGCAAAAGGAAGCTGCATTTAAATTCGACCCAACAAAAGCATGAATTTCGGCATTGCTTTAATCAATGACGTTTGTAAGCTTTCTTTTACGAAAATCGTTACACGGGCAAATTATTTAGGTATCGAGAAAATCTAATAAATTATTAAAATTTCCAATTTGATCAAAAAATATTTGATGTACCACTGGTTCGCATGATATCACCTTTGTGCTCATACACTCTCTTTACCAAACAATTTGTCTCACATATGTTAACAAGGCCAACTATGATCTGTAGAATACAAACATGGAAACATTTTCACACTCAGACACACTCAAATTCTCGCACACTCCCACAGGCTCACTCCCACATATTCCCTCACACCCTATACTTTACATTCTTTCTTACAAACACTAACACACTCTCTATCTTTCCCACTCCCATTCTTATGTACTATCCTTTTCTCAAACACTACCCCTTTCGCAACGACACACTTTCTCTTTCTTACACACTCTCTCTCGATCAAAAGACTCTCTTTCATAATGTTAGTGAGTAATGGCGCAATTTACTCTCGATTATAATATGTAACTTGTTTTAAGAAACATATTGTTTAAGAAGGTTTAACGCCATTTTCCATCCATTGTTTGATCTATACAGGTGTAGAAAATATAATGGGATGTTTTAAAGCAGTGCACGGGCAGCGCCTCTATGCGCACCGCTCCTCCAAGTTTTATTTGTAGCAGCGGCACTACCCCTGCTGAAGCATCTATCCCGTTTCTTTTCTTGTTTCTACCCTCGAACACCAGAGATTTCTTCCAAACTTGGACATACAGAGTAAAGGGGAAAAAACTGTGAAATGTATTCATCAACATACTACATCTAATAATCGTGTATTAAAATCTTTTCCAATAAAAATTATACGACCATAAAGGTAAATAAAATAAGCTGATTCTTAAAATTGAACAAAAATAACAAACGCAGACCATTTTTTAAAGTTATACTTTAAATACCATAAATCTTCAAAGGCTATCAATATTTTTACATTGGTCCACAGATAAAGAGATCGTACAAATGAAATATATTTTAGAAAAAAAGTCCGTATTGTGCCAAATTCCTGTAAGTAGAGTGGTAGAGACTAAGTTATACTAAATATTAAAATCAACAATTTAGATAGGAAATACATGTGTGTCTCTCTAAGAGAGTCGAGGGAATAAATTTTGATTAATCCCTTTCAAGACATTATCTTATGCATAATAGCTAAATTTTGGCTTCACTTTCTAGGGTTAAATATTTGTATTATGCCAGGTAATATTTTTCCCATATGCTCCATTAAACTGAATTGAATAAAGATTAAAAGACATAATATCATTCGACTAAGGGAAACAAATGCTTAATTGAGCGTTCATGATTTAATAACAAATGGGATTCGAGGAATTTATTATAATTTTCTTTGTTACAAATATTCACGCTTAAATTCCCATATTAGATAGGGTTGTTTTAAATTTAAAGGGATTCTTTCGAGGGGATTTTTCGAAAAGGGAAGGGATACTTATTTAAGACAACTACGAGTATAATAAAGAAAACCTATATGTATTACGTGGTTTCGTAAAAGGCTGCAGTTATCTTTGTCGTGTGAATTTGCAAAAATATTCCTTTGGCGGGTGAGTTAAATATTTCTTCACATCCTGTGAACGATTTTCCAATATTTCATCCTACTTAATTTGTAAATAAAAAAAAAGACTACTGCTGCATTTCTCACATGCAATTCTAGCAAGATGCTAATAAAAAAAATAGCAATAGAAGTTAAGAAAGGGCTCTTAGTTTTAAATGTTATTGAAAAAATTCAGGATCAATTTCCTATTTAATTACGAATATAAATTTGGTTTAAGGCTGTTCTGATCGAAGAGTTTTTTCTAATAAGATGATGGTAAAATTGTTTCTTATAAAGCTATACTATTTGGAGCCTCTTTTCTTTCATCTTAAATTTAGATTTTCTCAGGATACTCTTGTTCTCCCGAAAAATTAGGATGATTTTTTCTTTTGTTTGTTCTAATTTCTATAACCACCTTATCCGAATATTTGCCATTATAACACATAACGTATCTTTTATGTAATTCTTGTTTGCTATCCCTGCAGGACAATAACATACCTTTAATATATGTAAGCCTGGAAGTAAATTTGTTTACTCCTTACCGCTAATACTTTTTATTTAAGGAAAAGAAAAAAGAACTTCTATTTTTTTATATTTAGTTGATCTCTGGTACTATATTATAGTTAGCATTATTTTCGATGATTAATAAAAACGACTATTTTATTATGATCTCCGTCCCTATTGGCTTAGTATCCAACAGTTCATCATGTACATAAAACATCGAATTTTAAAAAAATCCATTGAACTACATTGTTTCTTCCTCATTATTTTTTTACAAATAACGCAGCGAAAACTTATAATACCTAAATTGAGGTATTTTTCCTCTCAACGGTCGCAACTTTTGCTAAGTTTTAGGAATTGAAGTCGATGTGTCAAATTCAGAAATTCCTAGTATGCATTCGTTCATATAAACTCATTTATTTTATTTCCCAAGAACAAACCTAGCCCTTGTATTTAACTGTCAGAGAAAGAGAGAAAAAAAGAATGCGTGTGGTCGTCTCTTTTAAGCAGAGAGAGAGATCACATCTGGTCGACCACTTTTAATCTACGCTAAGGAGGCGTAAAATCTCGAGGGCCGTGATGGCATGGAGGCCCGACTTCCCGGAAGGCAAAAAGCTACTAAAGGAGGTGCTTAAGAGCACGAAGGGTTCCGCCTAGAATTATCCTGCAATGGCGTGAATCGAGCAAAGTCACCTCGCTTGGCAAAACGTCTGTCAACTACAACCCTCCCCTTTCGGGCGCGGGTAAGAGACCCTCCGTCACACCCCTATAAAACGTCAGAAGCCAGACTTGGACAGCAGTAAGTAGCCGCCTGTGTCCCAAGTATCTGCAATCTTCGCTCGGACCAAATCTTCGAGGTAACCGCAACGCGCAACACTTCTGTGCAATCTCTTCGACACCCCCACCCCTTTTAAGCTTCGTCATCTGGGCTTCACTTGCACTCAAAGTTATTTGAGCACCCCATCTGTCATTTTCCGTTTGTGTCTATGGCGGTTGACCCGCCCAGTTAGCTCTTTGAAGCTGAGACTCGTGTACTTCTCTTATGTTTATATACCTTAATTAAAACCCTTTTAATTTTGTAAATATATTATCTGCATAGTAGTAAAGTATATTTTTGTACTCCATTTTTATTAACTAAGAACCTTCCAAGATAGCTAAGCATTGGCCAACCTAAACTGCACTCTGAAACTTAATTGCACTGTAATTTGTATTTATACTTTTATCCTCGCGCATAGCCGACTAATCCGTTCACAGGGCTCCCTCCTTAGGGCTGAGGAATTTGGAAAAGGTTGAGATCTAACAGCAACCTACAACATATAGTAATATCTATATTATATTAAACTGGTTTCAGGTGTATTGGGGCTTAATCTTGGTGAATCAATTGGTAACCTCGGTTAAATTGTTAAATTTTTGGCTAATCTTGGTTCCGATTCTGTCGATCTAAAGGTGAAAAAGTACTACTTACACAATTGTATTTTTCCCGTTCCCATTTATTATTTTTTTGTGTATGGATTTATTTTGCGTGACCGTGCATCACCATTATTTTATTCCTCCACATAACTGAAGGTACATTTATTAATTGGATTGTTCTATGTATAGATGTCATTAGGCGTGCTGAAACTCTCGTAAGGAAGGAATTCGTGGTGGAAACAGACCATAAACCCCTATCCTACTTGCGCAACGTCCAAAATAATAACAGTCGTTTAATGCGATGGAAAATTTTCCTCCAAGAATTCCGATTCCGCATTTTGTATATACAAAGTACTGATAACTGCATAGCCGAGAGCTTAAGTAGAAACCCGTAGGACCTTCTTGCAAACTAATTCAGAGCTATTTCTTTTTTTTATTAATCTTTGTTCGTAAAGTAAGTTTGTATATTTAGCCGTAAAATACGAGAATGCGTATCTTTCTTTTTTGGGGCTTGTTTGTTTATTGTGAATTCCTTTTGTATGTTATTTATTGTTTGGTTTGTATAACCTTAGGATGATATTAACCTTGCGTAAGTAAGCCTCATTTAATTATATCATTAACAAAACCTATCCTTTGGCAACCGTGCTGTATTATTATAATATCTGTATATATGTGCAGCACAACAGAGATAAAACAAAACAAAACACTAGTTCCACTATTTTGTATTTTTGTTCCGTTTGAAATTTTATTCCAAGTATCTTCAACCTTAACCGCTATTGTCATGCGAATATAAGGTACAAACCGCTATTAATTATTTTCCGATGTCACTTCCTCCCCTCAAGTTCCATTTGGGAATGGAGGAGTGTCAGAGTGAGAGAAAAAATAAAGACGCATGCAATCGTCTCTTTCAAGGAGAGAGAGAGAGAGAGAGAGAGAGATAGATAGATAGAGAGAGAGGACACACCTGATCGACCCTTTTTAATCCACGCTAACGAGGCACAACGCCGCGAAGGCCGTGATGGCAGGGAGGGCCGCCGGGGATTATCCTGCGATGGCGTGAATCGGGTAAAGTCCACCTCGCCCTGCGAAACGTCTGTCAACTGACACCCTCCCCCTTCGAGAGCAAGGAAAAGCCCCTCAGTCTTACCCCTATAAAACGTCCGACTCCAGTATTACCAAATGTACAAGACCACAATACTGGTAGAACAGTACGCAACAAAAAGGAAAACATTGTGGAAAAATGTTTAGTTAATACTCACACACAAACATACACTGATTGACTGTGTTAAACGTGACCAGGACAATGAAATACTCTAGTTATATATATTTTCAATAGAATTCACACACGTCACTACGTGTGTGAATTCTATACGATTGTATAACTCATTTCCCGTGAAGTTATTCATTAAGAGCAAGATTTTCGGTTAATATTGAAATGAAACCATCTATGATTTACTTTCTATCCGTTTAATCTAGTTTAAAAAATAATTAGAAAAGACAGGAACGAAAGATTATTGCACACAGCGTAAGATACAGGTGTCTAGAAATACCTTTCAGAAGATCGCAAATGGTTAATTAGAGGAAAACAATTATAGCATGACTAAACTGAACTAAATTACCCAAACAAAGGAAACTTAATCTCATAGAGCAATCCCTAGCTTTTTAACATTAATGGCATATTTATTTTTTTCCTTTCTTATTTTTATTCCAGGAATACGATATTGAAGAAGAAACCCCTTTTATTTCTAAGTAAAGTGGATTAACCATTACTATCTAAAAAAGATCATTTGTGCATGCACCTAAACCTAAATTCTAACCTTATTAATATTCTTTTTAATACCACTAATTTCACTTTTTATTTATTAAGTTTAAGACATTACGTTAGGTCTGAGCGATTTTCTCTTTTTTCCTTCCAATTTAAATTTTATTACAGTGCTGTAATTGTGTAATTAAGTCTATATGCTTTAAATTGAATTTTGACTATTTCTGTCCCAATTCTTTTTCATATGGGCCTTTTTTTCATTAAATTTGAAGAAGAAAACATTATGGGCAGTTTATATTGCATAATTCATACCTGGCCCTTTTTCTTATTCATTTGAATAGAAAATAATGCGGCTGAAACACATGTTGTGATTAATGCATTTTTATGACACTATATGTATATATATGTATGTCGGTATATTACCTTAAAAATACTGCGTTCTAAGTAAAAGTTAGATTGTTAGTCTATTTTTCTTTCTGCTCGAGAAAGAAAGATATATCACGAGCTTATTGTCGAGGCCTTGTTTGAATATGTCATTCTCTCATTACTTTTGCTGTATATTTGATAAAACTCGTCTGCGTCAAAAATGTACCTTAGGTTTTTTCTAGTGTTTTTTAATAAAATTTACCTCCTAAATCTGAATATGGTATCCGGATTTCTTTATCAGGTGCAGTATTTGCGATACAGGGGGTGATAATAATTTTACATTACATCAAAATTTCAATAGTTTTGCACTACTCAATTCGCAGCAAATGTTGTGTAGATTTTAAGTAATTATGTTAATAAGTTTATATTTTTGCAGCTTAGAAATTTCTTAGCATTATAATAATAAAAATAATAATAATAATAGTGTTTGAGTTAAAAATGAACAGAAAATGTAAGAATAGTTCCGACCGATTTTTGCTATGTTTGCGGCAGTGACTTTTTCCGAGCACTAATGTATAATCTCTCCTGTAATTAAATCTTTCTATCAGGCCTATTTTGGAGTAAGGTTAAGATATCAAGATAACAGTTTTGCACCATGGTGTGGAAAGAGGGCAAGGAACACACTACAGACTGCTATTTTTGCATGACAAATCTTAAAGGTGAGCATTTTATCAAGTATTTAAGCTTTCTGTATTATACTGGCTCCTGAAAATGTCATTATTATGCATAGACTTAGCATAAAATTAGAAACTAACCTAGTTTACTTCAGTATAAACATATCTTTTACTAAACATTGTTGTACTATCTGCAACTCAAAATCAATTCATTTATGTAACATGCAATTATATTTTCCACAAATATAAATAAGAAGAATAAACATAGTGTCGCATATCCAGATGTTCCTTCTGCCATCAACTCCTTGCCCTATCGTCCAGGAATTCCTATACCTTTTCCCCCTGAACATATAGAGGTCCATGAAGAGATTAATATGGAAGTTGATCAAGATTATGACACATCTGAGTCTCATCAGGTTTCCACACATGATATGGTCGCAAGATCATTCACTCAAGTTCAGTTAAATGACCTGACCAGGGATATCGGGCTTTCAAAGGAGAATGCACAACTTCTTGACTCTTGACTTCGTGAAAGTAATCTTCTCGCTAAGGAAACAACATTCATTTGGTCAAAAAATAGAGAACAAAAGTTTCAAAGCTATTTTATACAGAATTCTTTCAGCTCTTTAGTATACTGCGCCAATATTAAAGGACTTGTTGAGGCCCTTGTAATTCCCTACGACCCATTAGAATGGAGACTTTTCGTTGATTCCTCCCGTAGAAGTTTAAAAGGTCTGTTACTGAATATTGGTAAAAAGATAGCTTCCGTTCCGTTCCTATAGGCAATTCAATCCATCTTACTGAAAGTTATGAAAATATGAAAAAATTATGGATGCAATAAATTACTCTACCCACAATTGGAAGATATGTGGTGACTTAAAAGTAAGATCATTTTACACTTAGCATTTCTAAGCTCTTTGATATTGACATTTTAATTTTTAATTGTTAATACTTGTATACAACTTTTGCTCAACTTACATTTCACCAGAATGAAAATCTGGAAATCATGAGTCATTTTTATTTATATTTTTTTGTTGAAGTGTGTACTTATAGGTTAATGCATCCTTTTGAGTAAATGGGGAACTTATCCCAAATGAGAAGGAATACAACATAACTCAATAAACACAAAATAAGATGTACATATATCCAATTAGTTCCAATAAATTGATTTAATACATCGGCATACAGGATTTTTTAGTACATATTCATATCCCTTTTGTTTTAAGAAATATTACTTCGAATTTGTTTTTAGAAATATCACACTTTGAATTTACATACCGTAGTAAATTTCTTTTCAGGTAGTGTCTCTTATACTTGGGAGGCAAATAGGCTACATGAAGCATCCTTCTTTCCTATGTTTATATACAGTCTTGTAGATAGTATGCCCTATGAGAAGAAGGTTTGGCTTCCACGAGAAGCAATTACAATTAGATGAAACTATGTGATAGCTAAACGTTTACTGCCTCCTCACAAAATACTGCTTTCTCAACTGCATATAAAGCTTGTGTCGTGAAATAGGCTCAAGACTATATACTATATATAACTATTCGTTGAGGGGATTATTCTATATTTCGAGTACGTGGTAATCAGATCGCCGAGGTTGGTTCAAAAAGTGGAGGGGGGCTAGAAAGGGCTTATTTATCTTCAATATACTGAAGAAGTGGTACGGTCCACAAGGATAAATAATATGGCAACCATTAATAAAATATAGTTTTATTAATTAAACTATTAACCAACACGAATTACAAATTAATCAACACTATTTGGTAACGAATTCTTATTGAGTTCGTCAGGGACCTGATTTTCAGAGCCTTTTATGTAATTTATCTTAAATTGGTACTCTTGCAAGAGTAGACTCCAGCGCATAACTCTGCCGTTGGAGTGTCATACATTCCGAATATAGGCTATGGTCAGTTTCTATCCGAAATTATTTTCCTATCAAATACATTTTAAATTTGTCAATAACCCAAATAATAGCTAGAGCTTCCTTCTCTATAGTGGCATATCTCCTTTCGCCGGGTAATAGCTGGCGACTAGCGTATCCAACTGGATGACTCGTTCGTTATCCTCATATTGAAGGAGTACACTCCCAATGCCCTCGTTGCTCGCATCGGTCTTAATCCAAAAGGATTTTTCCGGGTTGGGCAACTTCAAAATGGGGGCAGAAATGAGCTTACTCTTGAGCTAATAAAAATGAGAAATAGCGACATCATTCCAACGTAGTCGATCTGGGAACTTCTTTTCTAAAAGGGTGCTGAGGGGCGCCAGAATTGCAGCGAAATTCGTGACAAATCGCCGATAGTAAGAAGCTGATCCTAGGAATGATCTTAATTGCGTCTTAGTATTCGGGAGCGGCATTTTGGTGATTACCTTAATCTTGTCCTCCTGTGGAACTAGCTGGCTTTGTCCTATTTTAAACACAAGTATTTTATGGTTTCGTGGGCAAAATGGCATTTGCTGGGGCCAATGGTGAGGCCATTTTCGCGCAGTCGCTCAAAGGGAGCCAGTAGGGTGGTTAGATGATGACTCTATTCATGAGTAGCGACTTGAACGTTACCAAAGTAAAAGATGACCTTCAGAAATCCATCTAACAACCTTCTCATGAGACGGTTATAGTTACTACAAGGGGTCACGAGGCCAAAAGGAAGGCGCTAAAATTGCAATAAGCCTTTCTCAGTTGCAAAAGCGGTATATGCTTTCACCTCAGGCCGGAGGGGAATTTGGTAATACGCCTTGCACAAATCAAGTTCTTAGATGAACTTAACGTCTTCAAAATAGTGAAAGTTTTGATATACCAACTGGATGGGCTCGGCGTCGAACACAGTTACCGAATTTAACTTCCGAAAGTCTACGCACATCCGATAAGAGCCATCAGGTTTCTTGGCCATGACGATTGGGGAACAATAACTAGAGGTGGAAGGTTCTATTATATCTAAACTTAGCAAATTATCGACTTCGGCGTCAAAAGCTTGGCGTAAATGAATCGGCATGGGATAGGGTTTTGAACGGACAGGTTTGAAGGTCGTTAATTTAATAACATGCTCGAAACTAGTAGTGCATCCAGGCTTCTCTGAAATAACGTTGTCGAACTGACATACTAATTCTTGTAGCTGACTCTTTTTATGTGGTGTCAGCTGCGCGTCGATATCCAGGTCATAGGGTTCAAAAGACTTGCCTGGCAGGAAAAGAATAGGGTAATCGGCATCAGGGTAGAAGCACACTGTCTGCATGACATTAAGGGACTCCGCAGGGTAATCCTCTTCAAGTGCTGATGTTTGATCCAGTGCTACGAACGTATCTCCATGGGCGCGTCTGTGGTACCTTTTCAACAAGTTAAGGTGGTAGAGTTTTTCACCTGCTGGGGTACCAATGAGTTAATCTACCGGTCCTCGTACCTCGCGGACCAAGTACGGACCTTTCCATTGGCTCAGTAATTCATTACTCGCTGTGGGAAGGAGCAGGAGTACTTCATCAACCTGACATTAAAATAGGTTTTATATTTTTCCAAATTGACATCGGCATTTTCTTAGGCAATGTTAGCCCATTTCTCGAGCCTCTGGCGTAGATCCAAGACATAGGCGTAGGATGACTGAAGTTCTTTGTCCAGTTGGGGCTTGGTTAGCAACTCCTTCAAAATGATGAGTGGTCCGCGAACATTACCTCCATAAATCAGCTCGAACGGGGCGAAGCCTAATATACGATGAGGAATTTCTCGATAGGCGAATAGGAGAACAGGAGATATTGGTGCCATTCGCGGGCCTGCTTGGCACAAATCTTCTTAATAATGGATTTTAGATTTCCATTTAATTTTTCACACATTCCCTTTGTCTGTGGCCTGAAGGGGTGGTAAAAATGGCCTTTACCATGAGCAGCTTCCCTACGTACTCCATCAACTCGGAGGTGAATTCGCATCCTCTGTCTGAGAGTATATTCTTGGGGACGCCTACCCTTCAAAAGATGGAAATGAGGTCCTCGGTGCAAGAAATACTATGGATTCAGCCAAGGAGAACAGCCTCAGGGAAACGGGTAGTAAAGTCAGCTAAGGTAAAAATATAGCTGTTTTCTACGCTTGAAGGGGGGTGGATAGGGCCAACCAGGTCGATGGCCACTCTGGAGAAGAGTTCAGTTATGACTGGTCTCCTTTGTAAGGGAGCAGGTTTGACCCACAACTTAGCGGACGTCTTCTGACACACATCGCACGAACGACAATGCTTTAAGATGTCAGCTGCAGCACCCGGCCAGTAAAAATATTTAAAAATACGCTGACCCGTTTTAGTATGACTAAAATGACAGGAGAAGATGCTTTAATGAGCTATTTTTAGTACTATAGGTACATGGGATCGTAGAAGGAATATGACAGTTGTATCAGCGTTATTACTGTCCTCGGCGGATCGGTAAAGTAGACCACTTTGCTCCAAGTACCTTATTATTTTGGGTCCACAGACAGTCTCCGTGTCCTTGTTTTTAACCTTATCCCATAAGGGTGTTAGTGCTTCACACTCCTTTTGTGATGACCTAAAGTCATGGTTAAGAATCTCCGAGAATTCGGACGATATCGGGGTTCTGAGGGGGGGGGAGGGAGTCCTGGGCTTCCTTCTTGGCTCGGGATCGAATAAAGGCGACCTGGGACACAGATTCGGAGCTTACTTGAGGGCTCTGTCCTATAAGTACGGAACAAAATTTTATAGGTGCCGAAATCACTTCAGCCCAGCCATCATAATATTGACACTGCAGGTAACATCTAACGACGGAGAATCGGTTCGCACGCCCAAGGTAGTCATGTACCACCGCAAATTTTCCGTGGTTAGGCTCCACTGGGGGGAAGGAACTCGTCGGACACGATGAAACACGTGCACCCTCTATGCCTGACGAGAGTAGATACACGACAACCGTTCACGCTGCCCTTCTCAAATTTCAAAGTTCCCGGGGAACTTTTATCAAAAATAAAATTTACCAGATGGCCTGACAGAGGGGGAGAAGTTGATGCTTGGGTCTGCACCACCGGGGCAGCCGGGGTGGCATTAATCTGGTAAACTTGGTGGGCTGGTCTGCTTTTAAGCCTAGAATTTTGGGGGCAATTCCAGCTCATGTGGTTTTCTACACCGCAGGTGAAGCATATGATTGGTCGCTTCGGAAAGAGTGATGGTGGAGAAATCTTAATGGGAGGTTTGATGTCCCGTTGTTAGTTTAAGGGGAAGAAGTTTTGTGGTTTTACGGGGCCTGAAAACTTCAAGGGCTTTCCTGGGAAGGAGAGTGAATCATTCCTTCTTTCCTATTAGGGGGATTGGTGAGAATTTCGATTCTCCTTGGGGTATAAATTATGGCTTGCAGCATAGACATCCGATTCTTCGGTACACTCTTTAAAGATCTGGCACCGACGATCCTTGACGAACGCGCGGATCTCCGTCGGGAGAGACGCCAAAAATTGATCCCGCAACACGAAGTCTGTTAAGGACTCGTAGTCAGGAGCAACCTTTGAGGATTTTAACCAGAATTTAAAATTTCTCTGAAGAATGTATCCGAATTAACGGAACGTCTGTCCGGGTTTAATACGTCCTCCTCGAAATTATTGTCGGTAGAAATCGGGAGTCATATTATGAGCGGCCAATAACTCAGCTTTTAAGGTGATGTAGTCAATTGTACACTTAGATGTTAATGAAATGAAAATGTCGCGCATTTCAGAATTTAGGAGTGGAAGTAACCTTACTACGCCTTCGGCCTCGAAATCCACATTGTTGATTTCGAGGATCTTTTCGAAGGGTGATAAAAACGCTCCAAAATCCTCTCCCTCCCTAGAATTGGGGAGCTTAGTGGGAGATTGGGTGGGACTTCTGAAAGTGTACTCACTGCTTGTGTTTCAGCATGTACGCATACCATTTCAAGCTCATGGTGAAGCTCGGCTGGCCTTTTCCGTTCCTCTCCATCTTCTCGTTGGATTTCTCTTTCTCTTTCTCCTCGTTGGATTTCTCTTTCTCTTTCTTCTCGTTGACCTTCACTTTGCCTTTCTTCTCTTAAATTTTCTCTTTCTGTTCGTTGCTCCTCTTGAACGTCCTCAATCAATTCTCTTCATAAAAGTCCCAAGGATTCTAATTGCGCTTTGAAGATTTCAAACTGAGTCATATTTGCATCTGGTGGGCAATAGTCAACCAACTAAATTCCTTCCGATAAGAATAATGCCTTCTAGAGAATTAGCCTACCTGAATATGGGCACTGACCTATTCGTGATTGGTTTCTGGACCTAGATAACCAAGGACTAAAATAACACAAAAAAACACACGAACAAATTATTATACTACTTCCTTGAGCTACTCCAGCTTCTTAAGTTTTCAAAAGGGGATAGCAATCGTTAAAACAAAAGGGAATTACTATACTCTATTCATATAATGAATAACACTATGCTTCACTCGACTGAGACTAGTGTTTACAAAGATATAGCGTTGAACCTTACACACTTGACATTAAATTTAAATAGTATATATATATATATATATATATATATATATATATATATATATAAGTCTTAAAATAGGCTCAAGACGATATACTATATATAACTATTCGTTGAGGGGACTATTCTATATTTCGAGGACGTGGTAATCAGATGGCCGAGGTCGGTTCAAAAAGGGATGGGGGGTATGGAGAGGGCTTATTTATCTTTAATATACTAAAGAAGTGGAACGGAGCACAAGAATAAATAATATGGCAACCATTAATAAAATATAGTTTTATTAATTAAACTATTAAACAACACACGGAAAATGTTTACATAAACGGGGATTAAAAATGGGAGAAACACAAGAAATGAAAAAGGTCATTGGAATATCTGACTAATCTGAGGATTAAGATTTGGAGGGATTTAAAATGGCAAAATAAACAAAAAGGGAGAATGGTTCGCTAAACCGTTTAAAGCACAGAGTTGCGTTGACAAAAGATTAAATGATTAAATTTAATGCGTTGCTTACGTAATTAAAAGGTTGCCGTGCAGAGGAAGGCGATGGGAAGGAATTTTTGGTCCAACCGGCGATTTCCAGGAGAAGGGGTTCTTCGGGGGGTTGTCTTTAACGGTGAGAGCGAAATGGGGCTCGGAAGTACGATCGATCCTTGTGCCAGGATATCAAAGATGTTCTAGATGAACAATGGAGGTTATTGTTGTAAACATGCGTTCTCTTGAAGAACGTTGAACAAGGGGGGAGGATTTATTATCCTGACGAGATGTCTTGTGAACGAGAAACGTTTCTTGACGAACGGGCTTAAAGAGCAATGGCAGCTCTAATATTGTTCTCTCTCTAAACAACAGGGGGGGGGGGGAGAACCTTTTCTTGTCGAACGGGCTTGAAAAACAATGGCTTGGTTATTCCAAAGTTGTTCTCTTTCTGAACAACAAGGGGGCCCTGTTGACTTGGCGTCTCGAGGAAAACGAACCTTGGTTCTCAAGGGATATTTTCTTCTTCTGGACAATAGGGGAGTTTCTCGGGGTAGAGTTCATAGGTGCATAAGGAAGACCGGATCAGCCTGATGCCTCGCGAAGATAATCGGGATGAGGTTCAAATGTGAAATGCTTTCGCATAAATAGCCAGAGCCAGCCCCTTGGCGTAGGGGACAATGGGGTGGGGTCTTTGATGGAATTTCCCGGTAGCACCTGGGAAAATTTCTTATCTGCCCATAAGCCTAATTCAATCTAGCGAGATCGAGGCATGGAGGCGAACGGGGATTGAACCTCCTTGAGTAAACAGTGCCGATGGTGGGCGATAACGCGCCTTCTATTTTCTCTCACAGGATACACGTGGGGAAGCATGTGTTTCGACCTGTGATAGGGGTTGAAGCTTGGCGGCCTCAGACCTTTCTATAACAGATTGGATTAATGAAAATTTATTTCAAAACCATGAATAAACAAGTTCAAGCTTAAACTTTCTTCTTAAAAAATTTCTACAAATCAGTGACGCTAACCTCCATGCGGAAATTTTTGATGGACCATAGATCACGAAGTTGATGAGAGATCGCAGTTTTAGTCATCAATGGCGGACATAGAAAAAGATGCCTGGAAATATTTTAAAGCTCTAGTTAACAATTTTCTAGGCAATAAAAGAAGCCTAGAATATGTCGCCCTGGTCAATCAGCTCCTAACAAGCCTTAAACATTTGTGAGTTCGAATGTCAATAAAGATACCCTTTTTACAGTCCCATCTGGATTATTTTCCTGACAACTGCGGAAATTAGAGTGAAGAACAGGGGGAAAGATTCCACCACGACATAAAAACAATGGAATCCAGGTACCAGGGTAAATGGGACGTAAACATGCGTGCTGACTTCTCTTGGTGTTTGAAGCGTGATGCACCAGATGAGAGGCACAAACGGAAATCGCCAAGGGCGTCTTTTCTTGGATATTAGAATTTATTTTCTTTATTATGTTAAATTCTTTAATTTTTGGTTTTATTAAAAGGATTATAGTTTACATACGTTTATTCCTGTTTCTATGATATATTCGTAACAATAATAATGCATTATTAGATAGAGAAAAGCTTTTTTAAATTTTTTTCGGGACAAATTAGGTAATCTAAATGAAAATGGTGTATGCTGTATTAAGAAAATCTGACCTGATTGAACAAAAATGCATTCATATTTAAGCTTAGGAAGGTTGATTTAATAAGAAACCACAAAAAAATTCTGAAGAATATAATTTTTTTTTCAAACGCAGGCCTGTGTAACAGAAGAAACTACGTGACTATTTTTAGTGTGGTGAGCATATAAAGATGAAGTAATTCTATGCATTCAACTTTATTTTCATTAAAAGGAAAATTCGAACAGAAGAACAGGAATTGGAGAGAAACAACTCTAAAAAATGCAAAAAATATAGGTCACTATTCCCGATTTCATTTTAATTATATATATATATATATATATATATATATATATATATATATATATATATATATATATATACAGGGTCTCCACAAAGTCTGGGTACATGGGAATTTTAATATTTTATTTATTTATGTTATTTTTCCTCCCCAGATCGAATGATGGCTCTACCTAAAGAAGAAAGAATTGAGTTGGTACTCTTAAGTGGACAAGAAGGATGGTCTTATCGCAAAATCGCCGATAAATTTAACCTTCGACACCTTGATCGGCAACCTATTTATTTTACTGCCGTCGGGAAATTGGTCACGAAGTTTGAAGAAACAGGCAGTGTCTTGGACAAACCCCGTTTCGGGCGACCAAAAACTTCAGACGAAACGAAAGAGGTTGTCATGGCCAACATTGCTGCTAGCCCAAATAAATCACTTCGTCGGACATCCATGAAGTTGGGTGTTCCAAGGTCAACTATCCACAAAATCCTGGTAGAGCAGAAGTTCCATCCGTACAAATTACAGATATTGCATCACTTAAATGAAGACGACCCCAATAGACGAATGCAGATGTGCGAATGGTTTTCAGATAAAATAGATGAAAATATCAATTTTACTAAAGACCTTTTGTTGTTCAGTGATGAAGCTTTGTTTTATGTTAATGGTGAAGTCAACAGACAGAATCTTCGATACTGGTCTCAACACAATCCACATTGGATGGATCCATCCAAACAGCAAGGCTGCCAAAATGTGATGGTGTGGTGTGCTTTGTGGAAAGCTCATGTGCTAGGACCCTTCTTCTTTTATGAACATGTAACCGGTGAGACTTATCTGAACATGTTGAGAGACAAATTAATGCCTCAAATTGAGCGCCTAGGCGAGGGACTTCCGGACTGGTTTCAGCAGGATCGAGCCCCTGCCCATTTTGCTACAAATGTTAGAAATTGGCTGAATGGCACTTTTCCTCACTGGATTAGAAGAAGAGGTCATGTGGAGTGGTCCCCTTGTTCACCAGACCTTTCTCCCCTTGATTTCTTTTTCTGGGGTATGTTAAAAGAGAAAGTTTACTCAATGAAGATTGCAAATCTAAACCACCTGAGAGAACGCATTATCAGTCAGTGTGCTGAAATCGACGGCAATGTACACCTATTCAATCGAGTTCACAAGAATTTAGCAAGGCGCATCGAATTATGCATCGCAAATAATGGAAATCATATTGAAAATATAATTTCTTAACATTTTAATTAAATAATATTGTTTTGTTCTAAAGGTATGTATTTATCCCCTATGTACCCAGACTTTGTGGCCCCTATATATATATATATATATATATATATATATATATATATATATATATATATATATATATATATATATATATATATATATATATATATATATATATATATATATTCCGGGCAATGGCTTCACCACTCCCCCCGCCGTTCGCTATTAAGATTAAAATTTAAAATCTAGAAAAAGCAGCCATGGTTAAAATTTTACAAATTTTCTGAACTTCGCAAATTATAATAATTTTAAAAAGAAACTCTAAACTAAATTTCCTCCCTTTCAAAATATCACGTTGCTAAAATATAGTTATAGAAGATTTATAAAAATAAATTCTCTGAACTTCACCATTTTGTTTTGTTTCTAATAAGTTGAACTTATTAGTGATGATGATGATGATAACTTTGATAAAATAAACATAATTCATAACCAAACTAAGATGAAATTATTATTCAAATAGTCAAAAAATTTCCTCTTTTATTATATAGTTAGTGATGATGATGATGGTATATGCATTTCTCGAAATATCCCGAAATGATTACAAAGATGAGCGGACAGCTCGAAACGTTGTTCATGCGCAATAAATGAAGATGAATTTCTCCACATTTTGTTTCTCTTATTCCTAGTGAAATTAAAGATTCGTCTGGCTAGAAGCAACCCAGGCGATTATGTTTGCAAAAAATACAGACATGGATCCCTCAAAGTTTACAATTTTTCTACAAGCTTTCGCGAAAACTCAGTAAATCTCAACTAGACTGCATTCTTTGAAATATGCCGAAATGAACTTTAAGATGAGCGTGCAACTCGAAGTGTTGTTCATGCGCAATAAATCAAGACACATAAATACTTCTATACGGTTTTCACGAACACTGAAATCTTCTGACTGCCCATAGAATATTTTTCCCTTTCCCTTTGGTTAAACAACTTCTTCTCAAATCAGCATATAACCTAACTAACCTGACAAGTTATTTAAACATTTCTGCCAAACTGCTGTATTTTATGTTTTTGCACCGAGTCGCTATACGAGGTGACCCATAAAATTTTTCCCAAACTTTCTCCGGATTTATTTTCAATCCTTTTCTCAAGTAAATTCTTTTGGTAAATTAAGATAGTTCCTCTCACTCTTTCTCTTTCTCAAGAACAATAACTTCAAAGAAAGCTACTCACCCTAAAACCTAAGTGATGATAAAAACTAGTCATGCCTACTTTATTCTAACATATTAGAGAACATAATAATACCGTCGATCAAATGACTTAAGGAAACGCAAATTTCTTCCATTCATTCTCCCTCCACAGAGATAAGACATTTAACACACTGTAGAAGTCTGAATATCGCTTATATAGGTTTACGCAAAAATACTCCGACACAGGCTACGTGTTCCTCCCGTATTTCCAAATGCACCATCCTCGAATTCTCTATCGCCCCTTTTCGCACCATCGTAAACTGCGAGGTGGCTCGTAGGCGTAAGAGAAATATCGTTGGCCCAAAGATGAAAAAAGGTCTTTCGCGCGACGATACAGATTTTACGAGAATTCGGTTCGCTCTCTTGATTTTTGCTCGTGTGAGGAATAAAAGGAAGACTTCTCCCTGGAATCAGGCAGAAGCTCTTGGACCTACGTTCAGTTTGTGTGAAACTCAATCCACCTAAGAAACCATTTGCCCGCTGCAGGGAAGGAACTTCTCTGGGAATTGGTTGTTGCCGTCACGGTACTTGTAGGTGCCAAACCTCTCGCAGACGCCCCCCCCCCTTCAGAGTCTGAGGTTACACAGGACATCCCACTGCGGATTGCTCCAGACCTAGCCAGGTAATCGGTTTTGGCTACCCACTCCAGGAGCCGAATAATCCGACAGGTACTTCGAAGAAGAAGTCCGATTGAGTCCTTGATCCGGCAGAGGATCAGTATATCACCAGTCTAGGATTACCCTATCATTCGGTAACCTCGGAACGCAGGACTAGGTGCGATCATCGTCACCAGAAAAAGATCTTGAATTATCCCCTCCCCTAACTTCACCTGTTTATTTGTGTACTAGAATTCTCATCCTGAGCCCATACCATCGAATATTAGAAGTGCTTAGTTAATTCAGTGTTTACCTTAATAATATTCCTTTCGTTCTGTCTGGTGTCATTAAGACGCAAACATCCGAGTGAGTAATCTGCAAGTAATCCCCACGACTTTTTTGTTGACTTATTTATTCAGTGCAAGATTGATCCTATTTATATTTATATACGCTTTCTTTATTTAAAATTTCTGTACATTAAAGATTTTTTTTTGTACATGTGTGTTTAACTAATTTGGACGGTCCTTTAGCAATTATTACGCAATCCACTCGGCTTAAAACTCATTATTCCACCGACCCGCCAATGGTTGGCTTTTACTGAGGGGAGAACACACTTAGGTGATCATCATCTTAGTTTTGATCAAAAGTTACGCACCGAAGTTATTCTTATTCACAGGAAATGGCTAAGGTAGGTGTATTAGATACTCTTCACCTCCGCTTCACCACGGTAGGGTAATAAAATATATGTCCAGGAAGTGGGACTGGGATTACACACTCACTAATACCTCGACATACACCTATATTTGACCTATTGACCTCCTAGGAGGGTCATCGCGGGAAGGAGTCACAACTTTTATTACATTAGAGAAGATGCATCCTTTCTATCCACATTCAGAATCACTTCCTTAACATCGCAAAGGTATTTAAACTCACGAGCTCTAGTAATACATCTCACCAAAGGTTAAGATAAAAATATAGCTAGTTTAATTTTTTTGTGAATCTAAATACAAATTTATTTGGTGAAGACACGCATAACCGAACTCGAACCCGAATTTGTTTTCATAAGCAAGAGAAGAAATATTTGTTCCGACGAGGAACTGGTGACACACGCCCTAATTAAAACAAAACACCCCTCCTTCTTGCTACAAAAAACTTTCTTACCTTCTATCATTATATATAATAGAAAAGTGCATGGGGATGGGATTCGATCCTTAAAAGTTAAATAGACCTAATATATTCCCATTTTATAATGCGAATTTTGGGTTGAGATAGAGATAGAATAAATTTAGAGTCTTCTTATCGTCTTAAACAAAGTCGTTCGATTTTCTACCAAGGTGTGGAACACTAACCGAAATGAATAATTTGGCGAAACTTTTTGGTGTGTTTTTCCAATAATGAATCAAAGTAGACATTATTTTTATTGAATCTTTCAAAAAAAGAGATTTTAAAGGAAGAACATATATTGTAGGCTCGATGGATAAGGGTTTTTACCTAGGATTTCTTATGGTTTCCTGCAAAAAACTAAAAAAGCTTGTGCTTAAACCGTTAAATGTAAGCTTCCTATTGACTAAACTTTCATACTTTGTTCTTGACCGCTAAATTTCTATATCCAAAAGTAAGAACATACCATTTGACCTCCACTGTGTAATTTATATTTTCATGGCTAGAGTTTAAGCAATTATTAAAATTTTCTAGTTGTTGCCATTATTTCATTATTACAAATGTATCATCGAAATAATGCCTCTAATATATTGGTTTATACTCATTGGGACAGCTATTGATCCAAAGTTGCGAATAATGACATAAGAAGCTGTTTACTAAAGTTGGACGTATATTGCTTTATATGGGATTTAGGTCTCCCATTAGTATGCCAGAAACGGAGCTCGTTTCCTGTAACTTGTTATGTATTTGGTAGAAATGTATGAACCTGTCTTAAATTTGGATAAAATCTTTGAAACGATCTTCTATATGAATCAAAGTTTGAATAATGGAATCTTTTACTTTTTGATATACAATTGTGTCTGAAAATGTGAGCATCATTTTGTTAGTGTATTCTTCCAGATTTATAATAAGAACACCACTTCCCTTACCAGGTTTAAAGATTATAGCTCTTTTATCAGAGTCGAGAGACTTATGTAGAGATTTATCAGAGGAAAAGTCAAATTTATCTTAAAATTTAAAAAATACCAAAACCTATGAAGGGGGATGCTACGTCCATATGACTGACATTGATGCGTATTTTTCTATTTTGAGAAAAGAATTTGTAGAAGCTAAAGTTGTAAACGAGTAGACCAAAGTCTAGGAGAATGAAAATAAGAATCGGACGTGCTCGGGTAAATAAAGATGAAATTAACGTTATCGTGCCTGTTTTCACCTTCATATTAAAACTCCGGTGGGAAGAAGCTCATTTATTTATGATCGATGTATATGCATTTTACTATATATGTACGTTTATGCCTCTCCATTTCTTTTTTCCTGACCTCCAATCTGTAATTATTTTTTTTATCTAATTTGCACTTTTCCTTTTTTCTTCTTTATAGTCATTTGAGTAGTCTTTAAATATTTTAACCTACTGGGTATTTTTTAGTTTATATTTCTTTTGGGGAATTTAGCTCTTCCAATTTTGACCCCGATTAAATAATTAATGATTGTTTAAATTTGGTATGTTAGGCGTTTTCTCTCCTCACCATATTTCCTATATATCGCAGCACTGGTCATTATGGAGCATTCTTTGATAATGAATTTGGAAGGTAATTGGAAAGTATTTAAAATATTCGTTTCAGTTCCCTTGTGGACTTTATTCAATATATTTATAGGGTGGGGACGATTTTCGTTAGTATGATGAATGTCACAGGGAAAAATAAAATTTGTATTATTTTTTTATATATACGTCAAATTTGGGTCAGTTTGTCTTCATAACAAATTATGTCAATCTTACTCGATAAACCAGCCCCTGGTTTTGATGAAAGCCACCAGGCTACCTCAGAACCGGCTACACGGCTTCATCACTTTCTCCCGTTTTAGGCCTGAGAAGGACCTAATAGCATTAGTCCAGAGCCTTTCATTTTGGCAGCTCGATATATTGTCTTTTCTCCCAACGTGACCCGCACATAAAAGTCGATGAGTTTACAGTAAGGTGAGATGGGAGTTCAAAGACCAAGTGATGTTTGCTCCAAGAAAATTACGAGATCTAGGCTGGTTTTGCAGGGCGCACACTCTTGATGTAACACATAAAGCTTCTCTGCCGCTGAAGCCTTTAGGGAAGAAGTGGGGTTGCATGACGTCCATTTCATTGCCAATTACACCAAAGATCATGATTATCGTTTGGAATTTCAACTAAATGATTCTAAGCACATTCTTGGTGGCAAAAGCGACGCCTGTTGTCATGTAGTTTGCTTCCATGGCACAGGACATGCCATCAAAATTCTTGCTGCATGAGTGAGTTGTCTTCCAAATGGTAAACTGCGCAGAAGAAAGGCACAAGACTTCGTAGTCTATAACAAATCTGCCGTCGCATTCTACTACAAAAGCAGAAATTATGTAGGATCGGTGGCCTCTGGTGATCTAAAAATAATGCTTGACAGAAAGCAGAACAGAGAAAGTGACGCGTACTCAGAAGGCCTTAAATGCCTCACACTGAAAGAAGCCAAACAGACTCATTTTTGCAAATTACGACGTAAAACTTTAAAAAAAAGATCTCTACACTTATGCAAATATTTTAAAGCAAAAAAATAATTTTGAAAAATTTCTCAATTTTAGGCGGAACGATCCCCTTAAAGGAAATTTCAACTTTTAACATCGTTTCGACAGAAATTGCCTTCTTCATCATTTATGAAAAGTAGCGAAAGCTCCTATACACCACCAGCCTGAAGAGCTTTTTATCAGCACTTTTCACCATTGTAATGAAACTTATCGAATTTCTAAATATAAATTTTAAAGAATGTTTCATTGTGCCCTCTTTTATGATCAGTTACAGCTTGTAAGCTATGATAATGTTGCAGTTGATCCCAATTTTTGTTTTTTCTTTCCGCGTCCAGGAAGAACAATAAGAAAATTGAAAACATTTCTTTTATCTTATGTTTTAAATGCTAATTGACTTTTTAAATGACTTTAAGGCGATTTTTGCAATCAGTAAGTAATTTATAGATATATGGTTCATCTTTCATTTGCTCCTATCTTATGATCCTAGCCTCAATGGTTATTGTACATAATATTGCTTCTCAAAAACTCTCCATTTATGGGGGGGAGGCACCTTGTATATAATATATATATATATATATATATATATATATAATGAAAATTAATGCAATATCGCAAGAAAAGATGAGGAATTAAACCACATTCTCCAAAGGCAATTTAATTTAGAACAGTTACGGTGTATCTCACACCCTTTTTCAACTGACACTGGATAGAAAATATAAGAAAAGTGGGTTGGTTCCTATAAACGTCAAGTTTTTAATAGGAAACCAACCCACATTATTTTTAGTTTCACGATAATACTGTTAAAAAATCGGTAATTTCTAACCTTTTCCTTAGAGCATACAAAATATGTCATCCTTCCTATATGGATGAAGAAATTGTCATTATCAGGACCATTTTTTCTAATTTGTATTGTATCGTTGGCCTATTTTGCAGCTAGGAAAATATTCTATGGTAATAAGCCTTCCCGCGCTAATGACTTCAACAAATGTATAACATTGCCATTTAATAATAAATTAAATAGTTTAAAGGACATATTTGGAAAAGCGGGTATTAATCTAGCCTTTAAATATAATAATTACTTAAACCAATTGATGATTGCCAGGAAACCCAAAAAACATCATAACATAGGAGTATATGCAATACCATGCAACGATTGCCATAAAGTTTATATAGGGGAAACGGGGAGAAATCTAGACAAGAGATTGTATGAACACAAAAGAGATATTAGAGTGGGCAGCGAAAGCAGTCGAATATTTTGCATTGTAGAGACTTGAATCATTCGATTGATTTCAATGGAAGTAAAATGGTATTTAAATCGGCTAATTATGTTAAGAGAAGAATCGTAGAATCGAGCTTGATATCGTCAGCTCCTAATTTAAATCTATCTGAGGGTCAATTTTCTTTTAATCCTGTAATACGAAAGCAAATAAACAAAATAGTAAAAGGTCAGCCCTTCAATATGTTTAGGCCTAACCCCCCCCCTCCTGATTAGCCACAAGTAGGGGATTGGGGGAAAAAAGAGGGGATATTTAATGACCTGACCATGTGTTATGTTTGTAAGCACTTTTCTTTTATTTTCTATCCAGTGTCAGTTGAAAAAGGGGTGCGAGATACACCGATACTGTTCTGAATTAAATTTTCTTCGAAAAATGTGGTTTAATTCCTCGTATATATATATATATATATATATATATATATAATATATATATATATATATATATATATATATATATATATATATATATATATATATATATATATAGCGAGAGAAGTAGTTGCTACTTCCCTTTGATTGTTGCGAAAGGCACCAGTTCCTAGTTGGTACAAAATGAGTTCGGATTTAGATTTTGTAAACAACTTCATGAAAAATAAATTTATATTGAACTTGAAGTTTAATGAGATGAACGGCAAGAGCTTCTTAATCCTATTCACTGAGGTGAATGAATTACAACAAAAAAGACGCAGTGATGTGTTTGACTGTGTGGATGATGCGAGTAAGGAAAATGATCAAAATATTGTGTATGTGTCTTTAATGTCCGATTGTTTCATATGTGTAGGGTTAAGTGAGCGTGACCAATGAGGTTTCTAGTGAGGACCTGTGTGTGAAGTCAATGTTCAGTTATGTGTGTTCGAGAGAGAGAGAGAGAGAGAGAGAGAGAGAGAGAGAGAGAGAGCAGAGCATTACGATCAACGGAATTTTATAAATACTTAGTAAGAAAAGGAATTTGTGGTGAAAAAACAATAAGGAAAGTTGGACAAACAGAATTTCAGTGCAGCTGACTGGTGAAATAAACAAATGGTCCGGAAAGGCCAAATGACAGCTTTGTGAGAACGGAGTTTGTTGTGACCCAAAGGAAGATAAGGCGACGAATGCGAAATCAATGGTCGCTCCAGTCGGAACACGTGAGTCTGGAAAAGAACGTGTACATGAGTGTGCGCAAGTTTTGCATAGATTGATCTCCCACTAGATATATATATATATATATATATATATATATATATATATATATATATATATATATATATATATATATATATATATATATATATATATATATATATATATATATATATATATATATATATATATACAAGAACTTTAAGGATAAATAACAATGCCGTATTTAGGATTTATATCTTAGTATTTTAATTCCTTGATACCGATCATTCAGGAAGGAACCAATTTTCAAAGATCTAAACTTAGAAATATACATAGCTACGAAATTTCTATAATAATTATGAGATTAAACAAATCATATGGGGAATATGAAGCAGCAAACGCGGGAGTATTCTAACTGAGTATAAGGAAAATTGCACATATGTAAATACGGTTGTTAAGAACGAAGGGTAGACTGTGTTTTACAAATGATTTTAAATATGTTTACATTCCATTAATTAATTCAATTTTTGCACGTCATTTCCAGTTTTATGAAATCTTGTAAAACAAATTGTATATTCCTAAAAAAAAATACCTGTTTGCGAATATTACTCAAAAACATGAAGCAATCGACTATCTATATAGAAGCAGGAAGAGAAAGTGTATTATTTTCAAAATAATGATCCCCAATAACGGTTAGCAGATCCGAGTATATTAATCTTTAGAACAAATTAAAGAGTAAGTTAGTGGTATTCGAAGAGTGTTGATCACTTTATCCCAATCTGTGAGGATCCCAACTCTTTTCAATCAAAATGCAATTAGGAGCGGTGTTCCCTTAGGTTAGAGGCCATATTGAACCAGGTAGCCATGCAAAAATTGCTGAAGAATATTAGGAAAATTCTACAGCTAAAGGATATCTTTCCAATGCCTCCCAAAATTAAAGAGATGAAACTGCAAAGATGCTCCTCCAATTGCTCGTTGATGACTCGTAGTCTTCTGCTCTATAAATGAATGAGAAGTTCTTTACTACTCAAATCACCCACAACATATAATAAAATGATCGTCTTTTGTCGAAAAGTAAAAAGGAGATTAACATTGAATTGCGGATATCATTCAGGAAACAGAAGCCTGGTGTAACATCAAGGGGCAAAAAAAATATCGCCTCTTGTAAATACTGATGTAAACCTTTAACAAAATCGAACAACCCCTCCTAGCTAAAATTATATCAGGGCAAAGTTTTGGTCAAAGCAACATTGACCTCTCTGTTCACCATATTTGAACCCCATAGAATTTTGACTGTAGTCGATGTTTGAGCAGAAAAGCTGTAGCAAATATCATCAAAGTGACGGAAATATGAAGTGCAAACGGGAAAATTGATAGGTGTAAATAATCAGCTCAATTCATCTGCTCCACTTGCGCTAAGGTCATATTAGACTTATTAGTGTCATAGAGGCCAAATTATGGTTCATAGAATATTATTTACATCATCTTGTAGCATATACATTTTTAGTTCGTTTTAATCTAAGTATTTTTTAATATTACCTTGTGTTCTGAAAATAATTAAATAAATATCAGTCTAAATTTCTTGTTTCCACTCCATGTACTGACACTCTGATCTCTCCACAGAATTTCGCAACAGCCCCACCTACACCTAGAACTTTTAGTGTACGCTAGCTACCTAAAACTTCGCACTTCATCAAGACTGACACCATAGATTCGGATAATTTACCGCATCAAATTTTTACACACAAATAACATGCATGGACTTACTAGTTTATACATCCACTTTTAATCCCCTTATGATTCAGACCCTTTCAAAGGTTCTGATTCAAATTTACACTTCTGTCCAATCACTCAGGTACCAACATCATATATTCAGTAATTATTAACAACGATAGAACTAATCCATCACTAATCCTCATACCCCATAATTCTCTAATTTCTATACCGTACTTCATTCACTAATTCTTGCACAAGGATATTAAACAGCCAGGGCAAACATAACACAACTTGCCCTTAACCTTCTACGTAGGTCAATTCATTCACTTCGGCTAACTCTACCTTAACGCACGCTTTAATTCTAACCTAAATTTTCTTCACACCATCTAACAGTTATCATTATACAAGGTGGCCCTAAATTATGGATACATTGGTTAAACGCAAAATGAATTTGAATACATTTAATTTAATTTGACTAGGATTTATTTAAATGAAAATTTAATAAATAACATATTTAATGTGATTTACGTCATTTATTCTGCCTTGCGAGATTCAACTGATGATCCCGATGCAATTTCTGGTGAACGAGGAGACCATTATAATATTTTCTTTGTTCAGACATTAAAGACACCCTTTATTATACATTAGATTAGATGAAGCTTTTGTTAATGATTTGAGCGACACTTTAAGAGCTTTATTTTCGATTCCCTTTAATAAAGACCTGATATTTTTATGTTAGTCTTCCAAGAATAAAATAAAATAGATAGTAATAATGATATTGATTTTCATCAGGTTGATCTGTAGGTATAAAAATTTTGCTATACATTTCTTCACAATTTTAAGTCATTATCTAAACAAATTTGGTTCCACCTTCACCCTCACGGATTTATTACATTAATTTTTTGAAGGCTTGATTTGGTTCTGGTAGAAATACTGTCTCCTACAAATCATGGAGAAATATCTCCTCGATATATCTGTGATCCTTTTTCATGTGATACTGATATCCTAGCAACAATTATATTTTCATATTGCGCTCCACGGCAAATATTACAATTTTATAAATGAAAAGTATATATTGAATAATAGATGAACTTCTAAATGATTTAGTAGGAATTTGATGTACTTTTAGGAGAAAGTGAAATGCTACCTCTATGCTTAAATTTGAGTCGAAGATAAAGAAACAAATTATATGAATAGTGTGTTTGGAGCAATTTAGAGGAAGATTTGCATAAATAGTATCCCTTTTTATGGGATATATTACCGTAGCTGCGTACCTGTCCTGCTTCCTTCAGTTTTATCGTAGAATGCTGCATACTTATGCACTCAAAATTGAATGAGGAATTCAATATTCTAGTGAAGTTCACTGTAAAAGAGTAGGTGTGGCCCTCGAGTATTATATGTTTAGGCTTTACATATGTAGATCTTGGTTCTTTCCAATCCTGCTTAGGGCTTAAATCAAGAATGGCGACAATCTTCTATCGTGTTTTTTCTATCGGAGTTTGTTACTGTTGTAGTAAGGACAGTTAATATAGGTTTCAATAAATTATTTCCCAAAAAGTTAGTTGATAAAAAATAGTTTTTAAAGCCATGACTTATAAAATTGCCTGTTTTTCTTCCTTTTGAAACATTTTATTCTTCTTTCTCGTGTGTCCTTTTTTCATACCCTATGCATATTTTGATATATAAAACATAATGTTTCCGCTAATATATCTATTTTCTATTGCTGCCAATGTCTTGTAAGCGATAAAATGATCAAGTTAACATAATTAACACAACTATACTTTCCTGTGTCTTCCAAACTTTCTAAAGTACGATGTAAAACGAGAATAATAGTTTGTATTTACAGTTTGTTATGGTTCCGAAGAATAAAAATACTCAATATAAAAATAAGTTCGTCTTATTATTCATTCGTCAACCCTTTTTGTGTGGCTTTGTGTAAAGACAAATAGTTGCAATGTGGGGATAATTTGCAAGAGGCTCTATTGAAAAGTGCATATTTTTTTATTTTTTGAATATTTGAAAGAGTTGTTATTTGCTCTTATGTCTACGCAGCATTATTAATTCTTCTAGGGAATTGGAGGCATAATTACCCAATTGTATTTCTTCAATTAAATAGTACCCGGAAAAATGAAACGCTATTATAAAAATATCATACAAACCCAAATTTAGTATATAAATGAAGTAAAATAAGCCAATATTTGCCAAAATTAATTAGCAATTCATTGAGTATAGTTATATGAAGGCGAACAAACCTTGCACCCTTATAAACCCAGCTCTTAGCCAATGTATTAAAGTAATGAGGAGAGCCGTTCAGTTTGAAGTCTTAAACATACAATTTTCCCATTGAGCAGAAGATTATTAACGGGAACCAAAAGTAGTATTAATTTTGACCTTTCCTATCGGATAAATTTAGTAAGCTAATATTGATGAAAAACTACCGCTTTTATCGGTAAAATAAATGATAGTTAATACAGGATCTTCGTGATTAAGAACAACCAGTGCCTACCTTTAATTCTTAAACTCATAAAATTTTAAATATTTTCGAAACATTGTCTATATACCTCATTTTTCTATAGTGATCATAGGTGCTGAATATTATAAAAGCTATAAATAGCCCCTTAAAATCTGAAACTCCCTATTGATTTACCTTTACTATTTTAAAATGAAAGCCATATGAAGGGTATTATTTAAAAATTTAAATATTAACCTAACTTTGCAATTCTAAGTTTGTTTTAAAATTTTGCCTGCATGTAAGTTGAAGGGATCATTTGCTATTTGGCTAATTCAAAAGCAACAACTAACATCTAACCTTGCTATTTATCCTAAATATCCTTGGCATGTTCTCTTTGAGATAAGACTTATATTTTCAAAAATAGCAGATGTAAAACAACATTTTATAATAGTTAGGGACTTAATACATCTCAAAAATGGCTTTTTAATGGCTAATATTATTTACTTTTACATTTCCGGAGGTAATGCTGATGTACTTTAACTCTTCATTTATGATAAAACCGTAAAAATCTTAACCCCTCCGACGTATCCACTGTATATATTATCTCACTTCCCGTGCCAAGAAATCCAGCATACTGGCTCTTTGCGCATGTCAGATCGGATAAGAGATTTGTGACGCAGTAAAATATATTTATTATTAATATTTTAATCTTTGTCATAATTTATCATTTATGTGGCTATTATTCTAGTTTTGCGAGGTTGGCCCATCAAATATTTACAATATTTCACACTGTGCAAATTAACTTCGCACATGCTGTTGCTAGCCAGTCATTATACATTTGGAAGACGTGCTGTTAATAGCCTTGTGCCAAGCATTTTGTCTCCACTTTACTTTTGATATACTTAAATTCTAAGTGCAATGACCCCAAGTTACAAAGATTGTTATGTGGCAGTGCTCTTGTTTAGGCTGTATCATCGCTTGCTTGTTGACTCAGAAATATATTTCTAGTTCGCTTTTCAATCTAGTTAAATAAATTTTGTTAAACTTAGGCTGATCAAACTGTTCAATTTTTCTCTATTAATTATCTAAAATTAAGAAGATAACATCGCTTTAACATATTTATACGAGTAATTGTTGTTAACCAGCGAAATTTTAAGTAATTTTCAATCCAAGTCAACACGAATTGTATTATCTCTTTTCATTTTCCAAGGAATTTTAAGAAAATAGAATCTCAATTTGAAAATACTTGATAAAAATGCCTTTCTATAGACCTGTTTCCCAAATCTGGTTTCATTCGGTTTAAAAGTACTGAATTGATGGTAATATACTTTATCTCTTCAGAGAACCTCTGTGGCAGTAACAATGGTGACATTTCAAGCGTGTATGGCTCCTCTGGGCAATTGCCTTGAGATTGGTGGCCTATTTTCCGTGAAGATCACATCTACTGGAGGAGCCGAAGACAGATTCTGGAATTAAGATAAGGGCATGAAATGACCAAAATGGCAAGGGAAGCTTGGTGATTGACGAGAAAAGAACCATGATATTGCAACAGAAAAATGGAACAGAGCCAAATTAAATATTTTCAAATTGGTATGTAGATATATTCAGAGCAAAGAGCACCGTTCTTTAATAGTGTAAAATATCTCCGTTTGACAGGAATATCAGATTGTTTGAGAAATTAGATTAACTCGAGACACCGACCCCCCCCAGAACACCATTCCTAATTAATGAACTCCACCAAATAATATCAATTATAGTTAATGACCACAATAATATTATTGGTATATCTACAAAAATAATCGCTAAAACAACTTTAATAAAGAACAAAAGAAAATAAACAAATTAAACGAACAGAATTAAACTAAACAAAATTGAATATTAATTCAAGTAAAATGAGAAATACGATGGCATAAATTTTCATTCCACTCTAACCGAATCGATTCTACTACATTATTTAGGTTAGGTTAGGTCAGGTGAGTTCAAGTCAGGTTAGGTTATTTAAACCTTACCTAACCTAACCTAATCTCACCAATATTATCTTAACAAAATTCAATCCTAGGTAGCATTTATATTTTATTATATTATCTTAAGATTATTCGTAATTATTATTACTTATTTATAATAACAACTATCACAAGCGGAAGGTTGTTGTCTAGTATTGATCCGATAAATTAATATTATTGATAGAAATATTTACTATTACCACTTGGCTCACTATATAAGTTCATTCCCTAATTTTGCGCCATTTTTTCATATTCATCATTATTTAATGGATATAAGTAAAAAACTCTTGGAATTTATTCAGATGTTAATAGGTAAATATTAATTTATTTAAGTAATAGAATTTCACCAGTTTCTACCACTTGTCTCTTTCTATCTACTAAATTTTACATACCATATTTTTAAAAATCGGTTGACTTTAATTTTCAAAGGTTCTTTTTGGTTATTTCAAACTCTTCTGTTTTGGACATATTCATTCTCTCCAGGTCATTTGCTAAACTTCTAAAAGATTGTAATCTGGTGTTGCTAAGTTAGCTAAATATAAAGGATGATTCATTAGTTCACATTGAAAATTACTACTTTTTCTTTAGTATCTTTTTCGATATTAGGTCACCCATTTTCTTGATTAAATATATCTATTCTACTATTGACTAATGCTGCCCTTTTTACTTCAAAAGCTCTAGGTTAATAGTCAATTTTATTGGTGATGGTTTGATTTAGCTTAACAATTTCAAAATCAAGTAAATTTTTTTTCTATGACTAATCCATTGTCTACAATATTTAATAAGATTTTACATAAACCAATTTTCTTCTTTTGTATCAATACGACTAAAAATGGTTCACCTTTTAGTCGGGAAAGAAGAGATAGACAAAGTTTGATTCTTTGTTGCAAGTGACCCTCTGGAAGGTCGTGAGAAATCCTTTGCCACAATCGTACAACTCTGCCTCTTTTGAATTGTCATGTACACTGGAATCAGTTGAATATAGTTTTTAAATCAATTGTTCAACAGTTAAAATTGAATTTTCTTTCAGTTTTACATCTAAAAAATATAAATCATATTCAAATGGTGGTTTTAAACGGGTTTCATCTTTGAAATAGAAGTTTTCTCTTCTTTATACTCTTAAATTAATTTACTTCCTCATTCGATGGAGCCAACTAGGTTTAAAATAGGCCAAGAATTCCTTTTTGCCTCCTCCTTGATCGAAAGAGCAGCTACCCTCAATGTGTTTATTCAAAGTTCGACTATTCAATAGTTAGAATGTTTATTGTTAGCATCCAAGTTCGTCCTATTCACAATTTAGTTTCATTCCGGTAAATATCTCCACTTACTTCAATATGATTTTTAATTTGGTAATAATAACTTATAAATTGGAAGGGGATTCAATCGTAAAATTTACAGTTCTGAGGGATTCGTTATAGATATTTGAAAATATATGTTTTTGGAGGTTATATTACGATTTTTCCACATACCATTTGGGCACCCATTTTGTTTGTGGCAGTTCCTTATTTACTTCCTTTTATTCGTCCATTGTATCTCCTAATTTCACAATTGAGTGAACATTTCACCGTTGATTGCATCTTCTGAAAAATAATCCTTGAGTGATGTCTGCGCTAACCTTTCGTAAGAAAGAGTTCGTCGCGGCAATGACCAACTGAAAGGAGACTCCTGGAATTCCCTACTCTGAGGGAGCAAATCGGCCCGGAGATTCTTTCGGAGTTCTTTACCTCAGGGACGTTGTTCGAGGAGACTCATTAGGTCGACGAAAAAAAACCGCTGTCAGAGAAGATTGGAAGGGAGGCAGAGTTTAATATTCAGGACCAGAATGATGGGCACATTAGTCTTAAGGGAGGAAAGACAATGAAGAGAGGGGAAAATGTGAAAGCGTATATAAAGAGAGTAAAATGAAGAAGTAAGAGCGGAAAAGACATAAAAGTAAGATGCGCGGATGGAAATGGTTTTTGTATTTTAGTTTCAAATCTTTACCGTTAAATTAGTTCCATGTTTAAGGTTATGTGGGTATGCGATTAATATACATAGCAATGAATAGCCACTTTCACACTGCATCCATCTCAAGCAAGTGATACTATCCAATAGACCAATCTCACAGTACTAAAATGAAGTGAATCAATTGGGTTTTTAATCTTCACTTTTGTCGTTGCAGTACACAGGATCGTTCCACCCACTCGTGGTGGTACACGACACTAAGCGCACCCGTCACTGCGTACATTCCACTTACTTCCCTATGGTGTATATGTTTAGGAGGTGGCAACGGCTACGAATCAAACAGAGGCACCTCGTTGCCATCAAGCGAGCTCAAATCTTTTGATCTGAATCACTGTTTCTCCAATGAGTTAAATCGCATCAAATATCAGCGTCATTTGATAGTGCCCTAATGCCCCGACACTAGGAGTTTGCCCTCCCAATCCTAATTCCTGAAGAAGGATATGCAGCTCTCTATCTTTCACTTATATACTTCCACCATCTCCGCTAAACAAATATGCACAGTTAATCAAGTTAGTATCATAACACATTACAGTGAATTTCTTTTATTGACTGCCGTTGAGTCAAGGTCGGTGAGTGACCTTGTACTGACTTTCCTCAGACGCAACAGCATGGGAGGAAATCAAACTGAGTGCGGGAGAAAACAATAACTAACTGAGTGCCATTGGTTGCCTGAGTTAAACAACTTCTAGGGGTTCTGGATTGAGAGAAACTGGTTATAGAAAAATACGTTTCTATGTACAAAAATAAGGAAAATAAGTAATTTTACAATGGATACACAAAACAAAATTAAGGGGAGGATACGGAAGTACAAAATCAAGGTCACGTAGGCTCGATGTATAACAGGACTTGATAAGGCTAGTTCACTGTAAGTACGAACGAACTCTTGAGGGAAAATGGATAGGCTGAGTTCCTAGTGAGACTCATTAAATCGGATGGGCTGGGGCATGGTGACGACGAAGGTTTTCAGTGTCTGATTGCAAACACTTTGTTTAACCTAGGCCGAAGATGAACGAGGGAGTATGCATGCGAGAACGGAGCTGACCCAAGGTTAATAGAGCTTAGTCTGTTAACTAGCGTCTATCTGGCGAAAACCATTGTCTTCGGCTGCGAGCGATAAGGAGTCTAGAGGGGCTCGTCACTTCACGGGGCTAGAGATCACGGGATGGCGGTTGCTACGCAAGGGCTCTGCTTGGTACTACTATCCTCAACTGTACTCGTGACTGTACTGGCAACATTACTGCATTCTGGTGGCCCTTATCTGAGTATTTTATGTGGCCTACGCGGAAGTGCATCGCCTGGCCCTGGGAGGGAGAGGGCCTTATCAGACGGGGTGCGTCGTGCGTGGATTCTCACGGTCACGCGGAGCTTCAGATCTGTTTTGAACTTACCATGCACCGAACGTTCTCGTTATCTGCACCGGAAGTGCACCAGTTCCCAGGCGCTGTATGTACACTTGGGATTTTCCGTCTCTTTCTGACACTCCTTCCCTTCCATAATGGAGCTTCCGAGGAATGAGACATCTAACTATTGTAAAGGGATTAATCAGCTTGATTTAACAATAATGATAAGACACAAAAAGGCTAATACCAGGGATTCAAAAATAAATCAAATTAAATGGGACTCAGGGAATAAAATCATATTCTCACAATATCAAAGCAAACAAAAGAAAACAAATCATAATATAGAAAGACAAACCGGACTAATTTAGATATAGTTATTATTGTCTCGATCACCCGGAGCTAAACATACAATTGTTATACAAAGAAAAGTTCAAAACAATTAATAATAAAAGGATACATGCAAAAAAAAGAAATCATCAGGATATATACACAATAAAAGAAAACGAAACCTATTCTTATAATGAAACAAAACTAAAAGAATTGTCAGAAAAAATAATGAAATATGAAACAAGTACTAAATATTAAATTAATTAATACAAAATTACTCCTAGGACAAATCCAGAGGATTTATTTTCATGCTGTCCGATAGACCGTTTTCACAGCCCTTAATATAAACGATCTTAAATTGACTTTCTTAGAGAGAGAGACTTCACCACATAAGATAAGTGTTGTTACCTTTGATGTTTCGTAAATTGGAGAGAGGCTTATGATCGGTCTCGATAACAAATAATTTCCCTAATAGAAACATCTTAAACTTCTGCCCCTCCCCCCTCAGAAAATAGCGAGCGCTTCTTTATCAAATACCGCGTAATTTTTCTCGTGGGGGAGGAGTTTACGGCTAGAAAACGTGATTGGGAAACTTCCACCATGGTCACTATATTGGATAAGGACACAGCCTATCCCTTCGTTACTCGCGTCGTTAAATATGCCAAATGTTTTATGGGGGTCAGGTTAACGGAGTTGGTCAAAGCTAGCTGTCGACCGTGGCGTCCAGATGAGGCACTCGGCAGCCTTTTTCTTAAGTGGCTCGCATAAGGGTGCTGTAATGACGCACAGCTCCTAATAAATCGCCGGTAAACGGAAACAGAACCCATGAACGACCACAGCTGCTTCTTTGTTGACGGCAGAGGCATCTCTACAATCGCTAGGATTTTATCGTTTTGAAGAGCTATACTATACTGACGTTCCCTATGTGGAAACCCAAATTGTCGATGTGGCCAAAGGCGAAGTGGCACTTGTTGGGGCCAATCATGAGGTTGTGTTCCTGGAGCCGGCACAGAAGTGCGCGAAGGGGGCGAAGGGCAGCTAGATGAGAGTCCCATTCTTGGGTTGCCACGTAGATGTTATCAAATTAAAAGGTACTCGTAACGTCGTCAAACCCGTGCCAATTCCGCCTCATCATTCCGTTGTAAAGGCCGCACGCCGTCACCAAACCGAAGGAGAGCCGCCGAAACTTCATCAACCTCTTTTCAGTGGGAAAGACCGTGTACCTCTATACCTCTTTCCCTGATGGAATCAGGTAATAGGCTTTACACAGATCTAACTCAATGAAGAATTTGGCCTTCTTGAACATATGATAATTCTGATCGATGAGAGGAATCGGCTTGTCGACGAGAACGGTGACGGAGTTTAATTTCCAGAAGTCGATACACATCCGGTAAGAATCGTTCGACTTCTTCGCCATGACGAAAGGGGAACAATATTCTGACTCCAAGGGATCTATAATGTTTAACTTTAAAATTTTGTCTGCCTCATCATTGTAGCTTGCCTTAAGTGTATGGAGAGAGGGTACGGTTTGACTGGATAGATTCCTGGGTAGTGAGCCAGATATAGTCCTCGAAATGAGAAGCACAACCAGGGATGTCACAAATTAGGTCACTGAATTGCTTAAGTAACACTTGTAGTTGATTCTTTTGAACGATTGAAAGCTGATTATTTATACTTAACTCGGACGAAGGAGAGTCGGGGATGTCCGGCAGCACGTGTAGATCTACACAGGCGACATGCACCATAAACAAGGGGCCTAGTGGGTAGCGGGACTCTATGGCAGATTCTTTGTCTATTGCCAGAAGTTGGTTTGCACAAGCGTGATGGGGGTATTTCTTAAGCATATTTGCATGAAATAGCTTAGTGCCGAACGGAGTATGGATTAAATAATCAACGGAACCACGCCTTTTCATCACTGGGAAGGGGCCCTTCCATTGACTCAAACGGTTGTTGTTCTCTGTCAGGATTAATAATAGAACCTCTTCGCCGGGGTTAAATGTCTGATCTTGAGCCCCAGTCTAAATACACCTTCTACTGGCCCAAGTTTATTTTAGCATTCTGGTACGCGATCTCTGCGCACTTTTCTAGCATCTGTCTCAAATCAAGGAGGTAAGCGTAAGAGGATTGAATATCTTGGTCTAGCTTTTGGTCGGAGAAGAGCTCCTTTAGGATGCTAAGGCGCGCTCTAACGTTACTTCGATAAAAGAGCTCATATTGGGACAAACCTACTGTAATGAGTGGTAGGGAATTTCCTGGTAGGCGAAAAGAGCTACTGGTTGCTCAGCGCACAATTTCATGAGAATAGATTTGAGCGAGCCGTTTAGCCTTTCACACAGACCGTTGCTATCTGGGTGAAACGGCTTTTATCATTAGAAGTTTGCCAACGTAATCCATCAGCTGTGAGGTGAACTGGTGGCCGCGATCGGATAATATCTCTTTACGTAATCCCACGCAGGAGAAGATGGAGATAAGTGCTTCCGCACAGGAGATAATGTTGATCTTCTTCAAGGGTACGGCCTCGGGGAATCGAGTGGCAAAATCTACTAAAGTGAGGAGATAGATGTGCCCTTAACACGACGGGTGATGTATTGGACTGATGAGATCAATGGAGACACGGAAAAATGGCTCTGGAACTAGGAGTCCCTTCTACAGCGGTGCAGGCTTAATCCTTTGTTTTGCGGCCATTTTTTGGCAGATGTAGCAGGACCTACAGTCCTAAAGAATCTCAAAATGAGCACCTGGCCAATAAAAGTACCTAAATATCTTTTGGCGGTCTTTGTGTAGCTAAAGGGGCCTGGAACTAAGCTATCATGGGGAGTGCGTAAGATGTGACCAACGTCGAAACGTAGAAAACACAATATTTGAGTCCTGGGGTTACCGCCTTTGGAGTACGCTAGGTAAAGTAAACGTTTGGTAACGAGGTAGGAGATCACCTAGTCTCCTCGTGTGGCTTCTTGTTCTTTAGCCTGGGCCTTGGCCCACAGGGGACGGAGGGCATTGCAACTCTTCTGGCTCTTGGCGAAGTCTTCAATTATGGCCTTCTTGAATTCTGAAGAGCATGGAGTTACTAGGGTTGCGGATGCCTCTGAATCTTTTACCTTTTGGCAACGGGTAACGACAGGTTTAGCCACGGGGGTAGAGAGTACCCGTGTTCACTGGCCAATAAGGACGGAGTAGAATTTAATAGAAGCTGCTACTAGTTCTGCTCAGCCAGTGAAGTACACACTATCGATGGAGTACTTAACATTGGGGAAACGATTGGTACGCCCCAAGTAATCGTGCACGACAGTGAATTTATTGTGGTCCGTGGCTATATGGGGTAGAGGACAATCTGTTACCGCTATTCAGGTGCCCTCTATTTCTCTCAAAGGAGTGGATACACGGCAGCCATTAATCGTTCCCGATTCGAATTTAAGGCCCCATGGGTATTCTTATCAAATAGGAAGTTTACTTGATGTCCGACCTCGCTTGAGGTGCTCAGGGGAGAATAGCATTCCAGTGATGATGACGGGGTTTTTGAAGTGGCCCAGATCTGTTGCACTTGGTGAGAGGAGTTACTTCTGAACTGGGAGTTCTGGGGGCAGTGGTTCTTCACGTGGCCTTTCACACCACATGATAAACAAATGATGGGTCTCCTGAGGAAGAATAATGTAGAATGGTTTGACGCGAAGGCCCAGTTACTTTAACAAACTTGCTTCCATTTTGCGAGATGAATAAACTCTTATTTGACTTCGGGTTGGGGCAGTGAGTGACATTTTATTACCTTCTTTCGGGTCGCAAATATAGCTAGCCGAATAAACATCGGCCTCTTCTAGGCACTCTCTGAACGTAAGGCATTTCAGGCCCTATACGAAGCACGTAATTTCGGGCTGAAGTGCAGCCAACATCTGGTCCCTAAGGAGAAAGACAACAAGAGCATTATAATCATGTGGGACCTTTGTTGTATCAAGCCAAAAGTTGAGATGACGTTGGATGATGTATACAAACTGACAGTAAGTTTGGCGTTGTGGAACGCAAATTCGATGGGCTTGGGCCTGGAGACGACCGAAGTTTGCCTTCTCTGATTGCAAACACTTTGTTTAACCTCACTGAAGATGAACGAGGGAGTACGCCATGCGAGAATGGAGCTGACCCGAGGTTGATAGAGGTTTGTCTGTTGACTAGGGTCTATCTGACATAAACCCTTGTCTTTGCCTGCGAGCGAGACAGAGTCAAGGGCGGCTGGATACTTGACGGGGTTGGTGGTCATTGGTTGGCGGTCATTGGTTGGTGGGTGCTACGCAAGGGGTCTGCACGGTACTACTATCCGCAACTGTGCTCACGACTGTACTGGCAACTGTACTGGCTTCTGGTGGCTCTTGTCTGATTATATTATGTGGCATTAGTGGAAGCGCATCGCCAGAGGTCGCAGAAGGGGGAGCGCCTTATCAGACGGGGCGCGTCCTGCCTGGATTCTCACGGTCCCACGGAGTTTCAGATCTGTTTTGAACTCGCCATGCACCGAACGCTCTCTTTATCTGCGCCGGGAGTGCACCAATTCCCAGGCGCTGTATGTACACGTGGGGTTTTCTGTCTCTTTCTGACATTGACAACTTAATATATTATTATTATTTATTGAGAGATGGAGTTTAAGGGATACATTTAGTTATAAATGAAAGAAATGCGACATTTAGATATAAAAAAAATAAAATTAAGTGAAATTTTTTACGCTGTTTTTTTTTTAAGCTGTTATGTCGAGACATTTTGAAACGGATTTGTTTCAAAACCGAGTTGACGAATTTTCCTTGATTTTTATTATTTATTATTTTTATTATTTTTATTATTTTTATTGTTTTACATTTATTCATGAATATTACAAAAATATTCGCATTAACGTTTGGCTATTTTTGGCCCTATAATGGTTTTTCCTTCCCAACGTTTGAGGAAAAAATTAATTTCTCTGTAACTCAGGACAACAAGGCCTAACAACAGGCATCACAATTACTTTCGTATTAATAAAGCCTAAATAATTGTATGATGCTTACCTTATTTTTTCCGATACATTCTGAAAAATGTAAAATGCCTAATTAGCTAACAAATATTTTAATTTTCCTAATCTATCACTTTCTCTTTAAACCGGCTGGATATCTCCAGGTTTTTCGTTTTTAATTATAAGTTTAAATAATATCAATAATAAAAAAAGCCCCGTCTAGTTAAAAAAATTGATATTGTTTACGCAATGGTCATTATATTGGTAACATCTTATTGTGTCGAAGAATATCTTCAGAACAAAATCTGATAATTTATTCTTCGGGGGGAAAAACAATGGACAATAAAACCGGTTGAAGAAAAACGCATATATAATAGAACAGTGTTGTAAATAGGTCCAGCAAAAGAAATAAAATAATTAATATAATAATTAACATCCTGGAACAAGCGTAATAAAAAATAGCGAGCTTGATTAAAAGAAAATAGAGGACACATCAAAATGATAAGGATCAAAATCAATTCTTGAGGAGCCAAATTCGATACAAGAAAACGAATTGTCAAATCCTAGATTGATGAAAGATTAATCAAATTATTGTTTTCTTGGGGTCATAAAGAATTGATGTCATTAAATGATTACTGGTTGAAATGGCTATAAGATATTCCTCTCATCTAAGTTTTACTTAAGTCTTCTTTGGTTTTCTTCATCTCTTCTCCTTGTTCTTCGAAAGACATCAAGGTGACGAATCAATGTCTTTTTCTACTAGGAAAAATAACAGGATAAAAATATATAAAAGATATTCTTTTTATCTATTAGCATAACCTATGAAAAAAAACCGATTGCTTTGCATATCATCTCTCGCACGTAATCACTTACGTCTATAATTGTTTGAAATGTTTCAAATTTACATATATATTGCTAAATATTCGCTTCAACAGGACTAGGGCAGAGTAAGCCAGGTAAAAAACACAATGATTATTTTTCAAATGTAAAAATTATTTAAGACGTGTATAATACCAGTTCTCTTGCTCCATCGCGTCAACTGATATAGGTGAAAGAGCTCAATAGCGAGTTATGGTATATGATATAAAAACTATGGGGGTCGAACCACGTGAACATTCAAATAAAAGATTTAAACGGTTTACAAAAAATCTTCGAGGAACAATTATTATTGCACAATTATTACAGTGCTTATGTCTAAAAGCTGATTGGTCAATTGGTTAACGCTAAGGCTATTATTCCAAAAAGTAAACATAAGTATGACCATTAAATGTCTATCACTCCTGATTGGTTGAATTTGTGTAGTCTTATGAGTAGATGAAATAACTATTTATATAGGTGTACTTTTGTGTGAAAGACAGTTAGAAAGTTATTATTATTCAAGAAGAAAAAATGTCATTTTTGTTCGCCATTTCGAAGTATATTCCAACTATTTACATAGGAATAAAGAATCCATATATATATATATATATATATATATATATATATATATATATATATATATATATATATATATATATATATATATATATATATATATATATATTTCTTCATCCCATATGGAAGCGTTTGATCACTCAACCCAGCCTACAAAACTACAAGTGAGAATACCTTACTCAGACCCCATAAAACCACTGTATTGGAACATTGAATTTTTTACGAGACTAGTTTCGGTAGGAAGTTGACCATTTCTTCTTCAGTCGTATACATAAAATGAAATGAATACAAAAGTCATTTCTCAGTCTCAAGATCAGGACTTTTGTATCAATTCCATTCTAAGTATACTACTAACGAGGGTATGGTCACCTTCATGCCCAAACTAGTCTCATACATAAATTCTATGCTCCTAGACAGTGGTTTCACTATCATATACCATAACTCGCTATTAAGTTCTTTCACTTATATCAGTTATGACGATGGAACAAGAAAACTGGTATTATGAAACAGTCCTTAATAAATAACTCAGATCCGTGATTACTGGACACGAATTAAAATTGAGATTAAAATTTTTGGCAAGACTGATTAGCAGAAAAAGTTACACTGCGCACATTCATCCACATGAAGAACGCCATCAGTGAAGAAACTGCGTTTTCAAACTTAACGAATTAGCCTTGTTAGATAGCATTCAAGTCACCAGACGAGACTGTGATCTCCGGTTCACGATTAAATTTGAAACACTCCGTGGACTACAAGCAAACATAAGTACAAAAATAATGATTCGTTCTGTGTTAATCATCTCCTTACTATATATAAATTTTGTGCGAGTGATCAGTCGAACATTGAGTTCTTAAGTTGTTTTTTCAGTTGCTGCTTTATCTCTGAGTGATGGTGAAATATTTAGAGATCCCCAGGTGCCTTATGCCTGCCCTTAAATTACATAATTCTAAAAAAATATGATGATAACAAAATGCGATAAAACTAATAAAATTGTTGTGTTAGACAAAAAGATTTGGACGGAAAAATTAAAGGATTTCCTCAAAGATAAAATCTTTTATAAAAAATTATCTTCCAACCCATTGAATAATAAAACTGAGATCTTCAAGAAAACTCTCACAAAATTGCTTAAACGATTCAAACTACCCCCTTCTATGTACATCGTTTCAGACCTACCAACCCATCACTTCTTCGTGTGTATGATCTGCCAAAAACGCACAAAAGAAGAATGCCACTCCGACCTATTATATCGTGTAATGATGATTCTCATTCATATATAAAATCTATCGGCCTAGTTAGCTCTGAAGTAGATAACCTGTTCACTAATGTCCCAATTAATGAAGCCTTTAATCTTCTATTTAAGCTTTTAGACAATTCCATATTAAGGGGGTACCACATTTTTTCATTAGTCACTTTTCAAATTCTTACGTTCAAAATTCGCATTTTTTGGTTTTGTGCATCATTTTATTGCAAATTTTATGCATATTTTTATGGTATAATTATTTTTTTAGCAACATGAATAGAGTATAGTGAAAACTATGATAATACAATTTTTTTTACATTCGTGGAATTTCTCCTTAGATTTTTAAAGTGGATTTGTGAACAAAACGCAAAACTATACCATACGATTTTAAATATTTGCTAAAAACAAACAGCGCCTAAGTACTGGTTTATATTTTCAGCATCATTCAAATATAGATTGAACTAAATTCCAGGACATACAGAACTCCACTACTATTTATCTAACAACCCCCTACAACTACGACAAAGTCTATAGTTGACCTTGTCAGAAAAATATATGTTTTACTCCACCATTAACCTAAATTTGAATGCAACTAAAGATAACTGATTTCAAATGATAAATAAATCATATGTACATCTTTTGGTCGTAAATAGAATTCGAATGCGTAAGTTTTAGTAATTTGATAGCCATTTATATGACATCAGCTTAAAACCTGATGTCATATAAATGGCTATCAAATTACTAAAACTTACGCATTCGAATTCTATTTACGACCAAAAGATGTACATATGATTTATTTATCATTTGAAATCAGTTATCTTTAGTTGCATTCAAATTTAGGTTAATGGTGGAGTAAAACATATATTTTTCTGACAAGGTCAACTATAGACTTTGTCGTAGTTGTAGGGGGTTGTTAGATAAATAGTAGTGGAGTTCTGTATGTCCTGGAATTTAGTTCAATCTATATTTGAATGATGCTGAAAATATAAACCAGTACTTAGGCGCTGTTTGTTTTTAGCAAATATTTAAAATCGTATGGTATAGTTTTGCGTTTTGTTCACAAATCAACTTTAAAAATCTAAGGAGAAATTCCACGAATGTAAAAAAAATTGTATTATCATAGTTTTCACTATACTCTATTCATGTTGCTAAAAAAATAATTATACCATAAAAATATGCATAAAATTTGCAATAAAATGATGTACAAAACCAAAAAATGCGAATTTTGAACGTAAGAATTTGAAAAGTGACTAATGAAAAAATGTGGTACCCCCTTAATATGGAATTGTCTAAAAGCTTAAATAGAAGATTAAAGGCTTCATTAATTGGGACATTAGTGAACAGGTTATCTACTTCAGAGCTAACTAGGCCGATAGATTTTATATATGAATGAGAATCATTACACGATATAATAGGTCGGAGTGGCATTCTTCTTTTGTGCGTTTTTGGCAGATCATACACACGAAGAAGTGATGGGTTGGTAGGTCTGAAACGATGTACATAGAAGGGGGTAGTTTGAATCGTTTAAGCAATTTTGTGAGAGTTTTCTTGAAGATCTCAGTTTTATTATTCAATGGGTTGGAAGATAATTTTTCATAAAAGATTTTATCTTTGAGGAAATCCTTTAATTTTTCCGTCTAAATCTTTTTGTCTAACACAACAATTTTATTAGTTTTATCGCATTTTGTTATCATCATATTTTTTTAGAATTATGTAATTTAAGGGAAGGCATAAGGCACCTGGGGATCTCTAAATATTTCACCATCACTCAGAGATGAAGCAGCAACTGAAAAAACAACTTAAGAACTCAATGTTCGACTGATCACTCCCACAAAATTTATATATAGTAAGGAGATGATTAACACAGAACGAATCATTATTTTTGTACTTATGTTTGCTTGTAGTCCACGGAGTGTTTCAAATTTAATCGTGAACCGGAGATCACAGTCTCGTCTGGTGACTTGAATGCTATCTAACAAGGCTAATTCGTTAAGTTTGAAAACGCAGTTTCTTCACTGATGGCGTTCTTCATGAGGATGAATGTGCGCAGTGTAACTTTTTCTGCTAATCAGTCTTGCCAAAAATTTTAATCTCAATTTTAATTCGTGTCCAGTAATCACGGATCTGAGTTATTTATTAAGGACTGTTTCATAATACCAGTTTTCTTGTTCCATCGTCATAACTGATATAAGTGAAAGAACTTAATAGCGAGTTATGGTATATGATAGTGAAACCACTGTCTAGGAGCATAGAATTTATGTATGAGACTAGTTTGGGCATGAAGGTGACCATACCCTCGTTAGTAGTATACTTAGAATGGAATTGATACAAAAGTCCTGATCTTGAGACTGAGAAATGACTTTTGTATTCATTTCATTTTATGTATACGACTGAAGAAGAAATGGTCAACTTCCTACCGAAACTAGTCTCGTAAAAAATTCAATGTTCCAATACAGTGGTTTTATGGGGTCTGAGTAAGGTATTCTCACTTGTAGTTTTGTAGGCTGGGTTGAGTGATCAAACGCTTCCATATGGGATGAAGAAATATATATATATATATATATATATATATATATTTATATATATATATATATATATATATATATATATATATATGGATTCTTTATTCCTATGTAAATAGCTGGAATATACTTCGAAATGGCGAACAAAAATGACATTTTTTCTTCTTGAATAATAATAACTTTCTAACTGTCTTTCACACAAAAGTACACCTATATAAATAGTTATTTCATCTACTCATAAGACTACACAAATTCAACCAATCAGGAGTGATAGACATTTAATGGTCATACTTATGTTTACTTTTTGGAATAATAGCCTTAGCGTTAACCAATTGACCAATCAGCTTTTAGACATAAGCACTGTAATAATTGTCCAATAATAATTGTTCCTCGAAGATTTTTTGTAAACCGTTTAAATCTTTTATTTGAATGTTCACGTGGTTCGACCCCCATAGTTTTTATATCATATACCATAACTCGCTATTGAGCTCTTTCACCTATATCAGTTGACGCGATGGAGCAAGAGAACTGGTATTATACACGTCTTAAATAATTTTTACATTTGAAAAATAATCATTGTGTTTTTTACCTGGCTTACTCTGCCCTAGTCCTGTTGAAGCGAATATTTAGCAATATATATGTAAATTTGAAACATTTCAAACAATTATAGACGTAAGTGATTACGTGCGAGAGATGATATGCAAAGCAATCGGTTTTTTTTCATAGGTTATGCTAATAGATAAAAAGAATATCTTTTATATATTTTTATCCTGTTATTTTTCCTAGTAGAAAAAGACATTGATTCGTCACCTTGATGTCTTTCGAAGAACAAGGAGAAGAGATGAAGAAAACCAAAGAAGACTTAAGTAAAACTTAGATGAGAGGAATATCTTATAGCCATTTCAACCAGTAATCATTTAATGACATCAATTCTTTATGACCCCAAGAAAACAATAATTTGATTAATCTTTCATCAATCTAGGATTTGACAATTCGTTTTCTTGTATCGAATTTGGCTCCTCAAGAATTGATTTTGATCCTTATCATTTTGATGTGTCCTCTATTTTCTTTTAATCAAGCTCGCTATTTTTTATTACGCTTGTTCCAGGATGTTAATTATTATATTAATTATTTTATTTCTTTTGCTGGACCTATTTACAACACTGTTCTATTATATATGCGTTTTTCTTCAACCGGTTTTATTGTCCATTGTTTTTCCCCCCGAAGAATAAATTATCAGATTTTGTTCTGAAGATATTCTTCGACACAATAAGATGTTACCAATATAATGACCATTGCGTAAACAATATCAATTTTTTTAACTAGACGGGGCTTTTTTTATTATTGATATTATTTAAACTTATAATTAAAAACGAAAAACCTGGAGATATCCAGCCGGTTTAAAGAGAAAGTGATAGATTAGGAAAATTAAAATATTTGTTAGCTAATTAGGCATTTTACATTTTTCAGAATGTATCGGAAAAAATAAGGTAAGCATCATACAATTATTTAGGCTTTATTAATACGAAAGTAATTGTGATGCCTGTTGTTAGGCCTTGTTGTCCTGAGTTACAGAGAAATTAATTTTTTCCTCAAACGTTGGGAAGGAAAAACCATTATAGGGCCAAAAATAGCCAAACGTTAATGCGAATATTTTTGTAATATTCATGAATAAATGTAAAACAATAAAAATAATAAAAATAATAAAAATAATAAATAATAAAAATCAAGGAAAATTCGTCAACTCGGTTTTGAAACAAATCCGTTTCAAAATGTCTCGACATAACAGCTTAAAAAAAAAACAGCGTAAAAAATTTCACTTAATTTTATTTTTTTTATATCTAAATGTCGCATTTCTTTCATTTATAACTAAATGTATCCCTTAAACTCCATCTCTCAATAAATAATAATAATATATTAAGTTGTCAATGTCAGAAAGAGACAGAAAACCCCACGTGTACATACAGCGCCTGGGAATTGGTGCACTCCCGGCGCAGATAAAGAGAGCGTTCGGTGCATGGCGAGTTCAAAACAGATCTGAAACTCCGTGGGACCGTGAGAATCCAGGCAGGACGCGCCCCGTCTGATAAGGCGCTCCCCCTTCTGCGACCTCTGGCGATGCGCTTCCACTAATGCCACATAATATAATCATACAAGAGCCACCAGAAGCCAGTACAGTTGCCAGTACAGTCGTGAGCACAGTTGCGGATAGTAGTACCGTGCAGACCCCTTGCGTAGCACCCACCAACCAATGACCGCCAACCAATGACCACCAACCCCGTCAAGTATCCAGCCGCCCTTGACTCTGTCTCGCTCGCAGGCAAAGACAAGGGTTTATGTCAGATAGACCCTAGTCAACAGACAAACCTCTATCAACCTCGGGTCAGCTCCATTCTCGCATGGCGTACTCCCTCGTTCATCTTCAGTGAGGTTAAACAAAGTGTTTGCAATCAGAGAAGGCAAACTTTGGTCGTCTCCAGGCCCAAGCCCATCGAATTTGCGTTCCACAACGCCAAACTTACTGTCAGTTTGTATATATCATCCAACGTCATCTCAACTTTTGGCTTGATACAACAAAGGTCCCACATGATTATAATGCTCTTGTTGTCTTTCTCCTTAGGGACCAGATGTTGGCTGCACTTCAGCCCGAAATTACGTGCTTCGTATAGGGCCTGAAATGCCTTACGTTCAGAGAGTGCCTAGAAGAGGCCGATGTTTATTCGGCTAGCTATATTTGCGACCCGAAAGAAGGTAATAAAATGTCACTCACTGCCCCAACCCGAAGTCAAATAAGAGTTTATTCATCTCGCAAAATGGAAGCAAGTTTGTTAAAGTAACTGGGCCTTCGCGTCAAACCATTCTACATCATTCTTCCTCAGGAGACCCATCATTTGTTTATCATGTGATGTGAAAGGCCACGTGAAGAACCACTGCCCCCAGAACTCCCAGTTCAGAAGTAACTCCTCTCACCAAGTGCAACAGATCTGGGCCACTTCAAAAACCCCGTCATCATCACTGGAATGCTATTCTCCCCCGAGCACCTCAAGCGAGGTCGGACATCAAGTAAACTTCCTATTTGATAAGAATACCCATGGGGCCTTAAATTCGAATCGGGAACGATTAATGGCTGCCGTGTATCCACTCCTTTGAGAGAAATAGAGGGCACCTGAATAGCGGTAACAGATTGTCCTCTACCCCATATAGCCACGGACCACAATAAATTCACTGTCGTGCACGATTACTTGGGGCGTACCAATCGTTTCCCCAATGTTAAGTACTCCATCGATAGTGTGTACTTCACTGGCTGAGCAGAACTAGTAGCAGCTTCTATTAAATTCTACTCCGTCCTTATTGGCCAGTGAACACGGGTACTCTCTACCCCCGTGGCTAAACCTGTCGTTACCCGTTGCCAAAAGGTAAAAGATTCAGAGGCATCCGCAACCCTAGTAACTCCATGCTCTTCAGAATTCAAGAAGGCCATAATTGAAGACTTCGCCAAGAGCCAGAAGAGTTGCAATGCCCTCCGTCCCCTGTGGGCCAAGGCCCAGGCTAAAGAACAAGAAGCCACACGAGGAGACTAGGTGATCTCCTACCTCGTTACCAAACGTTTACTTTACCTAGCGTGCTCCAAAGGCGGTAACCCCAGGACTCAAATATTGTGTTTTCTACGTTTCGACGTTGGTCACATCTTACGCACTCCCCATGATAGCTTAGTTCCAGGCCCCTTTAGCTACACAAAGACCGCCAAAAGATATTTAGGTACTTTTATTGGCCAGGTGCCCATTTTGAGATTCTTTAGGACTGTAGGTCCTGCTACATCTGCCAAAAAATGGCCGCAAAACAAAGGATTAAGCCTGCACCGCTGTAGAAGGGACTCCTAGTTCCAGAGCCATTTTTCCGTGTCTCCATTGATCTCATCAGTCCAATACATCACCCGTCGTGTTAAGGGCACATCTATCTCCTCACTTTAGTAGATTTTGCCACTCGATTTCCCGAGGCCGTACCCTTGAAGAAGATCAACATTATCTCCTGTGCGGAAGCACTTATCTCCATCTTCTCCTGCGTGGGATTACGTAAAGAGATATTATCCGATCGCGGCCACCAGTTCACCTCACAGCTGATGGATTACGTTGGCAAACTTCTAATGATAAAAGCCGTTTCACCCAGATAGCAACGGTCTGTGTGAAAGGCTAAACGGCTCGCTCAAATCTATTCTCATGAAATTGTGCGCTGAGCAACCAGTAGCTCTTTTCGCCTACCAGGAAATTCCCTACCACTCATTACAGTAGGTTTGTCCCAATATGAGCTCTTTTATCGAAGTAACGTTAGAGCGCGCCTTAGCATCCTAAAGGAGCTCTTCTCCGACCAAAAGCTAGACCAAGATATTCAATCCTCTTACGCTTACCTCCTTGATTTGAGACAGATGCTAGAAAAGTGCGCAGAGATCGCGTACCAGAATGCTAAAATAAACTTGGGCCAGTAGAAGGTGTATTTAGACTGGGGCTCAAGATCAGACATTTAACCCCGGCGAAGAGGTTCTATTATTAATCCTGACAGAGAACAACAACCGTTTGAGTCAATGGAAGGGCCCCTTCCCAGTGATGAAAAGGCGTGGTTCCGTTGATTATTTAATCCATACTCCGTTCGGCACTAAGCTATTTCATGCAAATATGCTTAAGAAATACCCCCATCACGCTTGTGCAAACCAACTTCTGGCAATAGACAAAGAATCTGCCCTAGAGTCCCGCTACCCACTAGGCCCCTTGTTTATGGTGCATGTCTGCCGGACATCCCCGACTCTCCTTCGTCCGAGTTAAGTATAAATAATCAGCTTTCAATCGTTCAAAAGAATCAACTACAAGTGTTACTTAAGCAATTCAGTGACCTAATTTGTGACATCCCTGGTTGTGCTTCTCATTTCGAGGACTATATCTGGCTCACTACCCAGGAATCTATCCAGTCAAACCGTACCCTCTCTCCATACACTTAAGGCAAGCTACAATGATGAGGCAGACAAAATTTTAAAGTTAAACATTATAGATCCCTTGGAGTCAGAATATTGTTCCCCTTTCGTCATGGCGAAGAAGTCGAACGATTCTTACCGGATGTGTATCGACTTCTGGAAATTAAACTCCGTCACCGTTCTCGTCGACAAGCCGATTCCTCTCATCGATCAGAATTATCATATGTTCAAGAAGGCCAAATTCTTCATTGAGTTAGATCTGTGTTAAGCCTATTACCTGATTCCATCAGGGAAAGAGGTATAGAGGTACACGGTCTTTCCCACTGAAAAGAGGTTGATGAAGTTTCGGCGGCTCTCCTTCGGTTTGGTGACGGCGTGCGGCCTTTACAACGGAATGATGAGGCGGAATTGGCACGGGTTTGACGACGTTACGAGTACCTTTTAATTTGATAACATCTACGTGGCAACCCAAGAATGGGACTCTCATCTAGCTGCCCTTCGCCCCCTTCGCGCACTTCTGTGCCGGCTCCAGGAACACAACCTCATGATTGGCCCCAACAAGTGCCACTTCGCCTTTGGCCACATCGACAATTTGGGTTTCCACATAGGGAACGTCAGTATAGTATAGCTCTTCAAAACGATAAAATCCTAGCGATTGTAGAGATGCCTCTGCCGTCAACAAAGAAGCAGCTGTGGTCGTTCATGGGTTCTGTTTCCGTTTACCGGCGATTTATTAGGAGCTGTGCGTCATTACAGCACCCTTATGCGAGCCACTTAAGAAAAAGGCTGCCGAGTGCCTCATCTGGACGCCACGGTCGACAGCTAGCTTTGACCAACTCCGTTAACCTGACCCCCATAAAACATTTGGCATATTTAACGACGCGAGTAACGAAGGGATAGGCTGTGTCCTTATCCAATATAGTGACCATGGTGGAAGTTTCCCAATCACGTTTTCTAGCCGTAAACTCCTCCCCCACGAGAAAAATTACGCGGTATTTGATAAAGAAGCGCTCGCTATTTTCTGAGGGGGGAGGGGCAGAAGTTTAAGATGTTTCTATTAGGGAAATTATTTGTTATCGAGACCGATCATAAGCCTCTCTCCAATTTACGAAACATCAAAGGTAACAACGCTTATCTTATGTGGTGAAGTCTCTCTCTCTAAGAAAGTCAATTTAAGATCGTTTATATTAAGGGCTGTGAAAACGGTCTATCGGACAGCATGAAAATAAATCCTCTGGATTTGTCCTAGGAGTAATTTTGTATTAATTAATTTAATATTTAGTACTTGTTTCATATTTCATTATTTTTTCTGACAATTCTTTTAGTTTTGTTTCATTATAAGAATAGGTTTCGTTTTCTTTTATTGTGTATATATCCTGATGATTTCTTTTTTTTGCATGTATCCTTTTATTATTAATTGTTTTGAACTTTTCTTTGTATAACAATTGTATGTTTAGCTCCGGGTGATCGAGACAATAATAACTATATCTAAACTAGTCCGGTTTGTCTTTCTATATTATGATTTGTTTTCTTTTGTTTGCTTTGATATTGTGAGAATATGATTTTATTCCCTGAGTCCCATTTAATTTGATTTATTTTTGAATCCCTGGTATTAGCCTTTTTGTGTCTTATCATTATTGTTAAATCAAGCTGATTAATCCCTTTACAATAGTTAGATGTCTCATTCCTCGGAAGCTCCATGAATCGATATTAAAAGGAAAAGTTCCCAATTTCACTCTTTCAGACGGTCAATTTAAATGTAGGTCCTATTCCCGGAACCTGATCGTAAACAATATAGGTAATGATCTCAGGAGCACATACCCTGATTAATGACCTTTTGTTTCCTTATTTTCCTGATCTTTAGGCAGTGTAGAGACTTTTGTATTCATTCCATTCTCAGTAAACGACTAAAGAGAGTATGGTCCTCTTCATCCGAAACTAATATCGATTTAAGTTTTATGCTCCCATAGAGTGGTTTCACCCTCATAAACCATAACTGCCTATTGAGTTCTTTGACCTATTACGGTCAAAGGTTTACAAGTTTGGTTTAATTTAAGTAATACCTCTTCAGCGTCTCATCATTTTGCAGGAAATGTTTTTGAAAGATTTTGTTTCATACACGTTTATGAATCGTTGAAGATGGACGGTTTCCAGGCCCAAGCGGCCAAGACTGAGCGAGAGTGATAGGGGTGGAAAAGGAACTTCAGATTAAACGAACTTTGGTCACTGCCGTCCCCCGACTTTAATCCTCTAGCGTGTAGACGATTCTCTTCTCTTGTGAAAGTTTTGCAATGTGGGCAGCAACATGGAAGAGGTGCAAAACTCTGCCAACCGCCTGTGGGCCGGCATGAGGAAGGACTTCCTCATTCATGTATATCCTGGATCGCGTAATCGCCACTAAGGACGATTCAATTTATTAATATTACAAAGTTAAACAATAAAAGCGCATCTAACATCATTAAAACTATCAATGTCTCCTTCGTTGAGAGAGTCTTAACGACAGTAACAAAACATTTGCAATACCCGGTAAAATAGTCAATCCAAAAATAATATCTTATTTTCCTTTCTAATGGTATTTGGATTCGAAAGGTTACATTATATTTTCTGTTCATGATTATTTTAACTCAATAAAGATCGTTGTACAAAAATTCTCGTCCTTTAAGAATGTTTTGTCTATTTAAGTTTGTATATCTCATCTCTAGAAAATCCTATACTAGAGTATTATTAAATGCATTCATATTTAAAACTTTTCATACTTTTTAGTTTAATAATACATAACTTTGATAGCTAAAATTAGATAGTTGAAAGATATATGAGAATTCAGGCATTTTTGATTTGAGAATTTCTTGTAAGAACCAATCACCACTGCGGATTTACTTTTTGATTCTACCATGATTCTAAGTTCGACAATAAAGGGAATATGTATCTCTATCGAAATCTGTACCAGAGCGACATTTCCAGAAGTAATGGCTTCCCCCAAAACTTTCTATTCTTCTTTGCCGTCATTAATCACATCATGATTTCATTAAAGTAATCTTGGTGGCAATTAAAATTAGTAAAAATTGGAGATAATTCAAGAAGATAAAATATCCCATATAATGGAATCTTATCTGGAGCTCTTTGAATATAATCGAACAAACAAGGGGAAATTGGTATCTGAATCTATATCCACGATTATATATTTTAGATGCACAATATTAATACACCGTTGGTAATAATAATGTTTATAAGTGCATTAACTTTTTTAACGAATATTTTACAAGGAAAGTATAAATATACATTTATTATTTCAGTAACGTGTAAAGAGGACGATTTCTGGTGAAAAGGTATATTTGTCCTATAAATTTTGGAGGTGGTATTTCTTACTTAGTTTGTTTGTTTCCGGATAAATTGATGCAATTTTGTAAACCATACGTTTGTAAAAGACAGAAGAACATGTTTTGTTTTTAAGTCCTCCCAAGATTAAACATAATCGTAAGATTTTGTGTGGTATCTTTTGCTCGATAGTTATATCATAGATTTTAGATTTTAGTTCATCTCACAGCTACACTTTACCTAAAAGACCTTAGCCACTAATCATTAAGTTAAGGCATAGAGATTTTGCAAAATATTGAATATAACTGATATCATTTTGTTGAAAGCGATTTTACAAGCAAAGAAATATAATATTGCAAGAAAAGAGGTAGCGAATGAGCAAACTGGGGTAAAAAGGAATCTGTTGTTAAAAGTCATAAAAATAAATATTGGATTAATTTTTAATATACTTGGTTTGAGGATAATATTTTGTCTTTCAATGAATATTAATTAATTTAGGCACAAACTCTATTCATATCTGATATAATTGCTCAATAATTAGGGGCAAATAAAAATAGCTCTTAATTTTATATTAAATATTATAGTTAAACTCCACGTAAAATTGAGTAAATAAAAAATCACTTCATAAATATCTAAAATCAACACCCCTTATATATTTAGACTAGATTTAACTTTCTCAACTATTTCCTTATTTTATGAGCTTAGCAAATTTAGACAAGATGGAAGTACTACTTTAAGCTGTCGCTTGTGAGTTTTATATCTGGTTTTATGTTACCATATTTGACAGCGTTCAGGTTATATATCGCCCTGTTATTGATATTATTGAATTCTTTAGATGGTGAGTAATAGAAACAAGTGGAAAAATGAAAGGATATTCGGATAGGTATTAATAAATAAAGTTGATTACTTACGAGTCAGCAAAGACAGACATGATTTTTCGGACGATTGTAAATTAGCAAAGACTTTTGGTTAGTATAATGAGAGAATGAGTTTCCATTTGAAACTTATATTTCAGCAGTGGATTTGAAATAGAATTCATATAATCCAAGATTAATCAAATGTGCAAGAATTTATAGTAAACGAAAGGTATGTATGTTGAAATGAGGGAAAAATTAGAACATGTGGATCGATTATATGAACATCCTTGTCTAAATTGAAAGGTCTCTATTTCCAACAGAACGAGCAATGACTGGTGGATTGGGAACAAAATCTTAAAATAGGCCCAGAGCTGAGGAGAACGAAGGTAAATGAGTAAGTGTACGATCATGAAAGTTCATGAAGTTTATACAGTGGAACAGTAGCAGGTAAAATTTTATGTAATACTGAACATGAAAGTGTTAGGGTGGAGAACGAGTTGAGTTAAATTTGGCAAATTTTCAGAACTGCGTATCGCCTAATTTTGAGTTGGGAACAATAATTTTACATGGAACAATTTGGCTACAAGGTTAGATTTTCTCGTTTCTTGGAGAGGGTAAACTAAGATATCAGAAGCTTGCCATCAGTCCAATTAGCTGGATGCTATATTTTTTATTATGATTGATTAATCAGAGGTCTTAGAGCGATTCAAAAATATCTAATCATCTTCAAATTTGTACTTACTAAATTTATCTCGTTTAGTTCGATTTAATAGATAAAAAGAAGGAATTTTGACGACTTAATTACAAAATATAATTGGTTAATGCAAGATTAATCTTGTCGTGGTTGTTTTAATTCAGGCTTTCTTACAGGAGGAAGTTTGAGGGAGTAACATTTATTTTATTAAAAATTCTCATTTTTAAAGACTCTTATAGAAATATATGATGGTAATATTCATCTACAAGAACTTGGAGGAAATGTGTTGTATATGACCATTTATGGTGTTAATATTATTTTAATTGAACTTGTTAACCATTAATATTTGCCCAAAAATATTAGACCTCTTAGTAAGAATATATTTGAAGCAAAACCCTTTTTTTGATACACTATCTAAAATAGGGTTTTGCTTCATATAATATATTCTTAAGAAGAGGTCTAATATTTATGACTTCAAGCCTTTTATAGTCACCTGCGACTCTATATCTGACTAAATTGGTCTGTCTGTCAGTCCCCGTTTGCTTTTTTTGGGGGGGTAATAACATTGTAACTATTCAGTCGATTCTTACGAAATTTAAAACCATTATGTTGTTTTACTGTACCTTCTCTTTCGAATGATATAATTGCCAAAGTCCTCCCAAGGCTAGTCTTGGAATTATTGAAAGTTTTGAAGGTCGTAAGATCATAAATCAGAATAAGTGAAAGCACGCGACTTTGGTTAGTAGACCTTGTTTATGTATAAGGCGACGGACAATCGAGCAACTAAATTCAGTGGCTTTTGTAGTTACCAGGTTTTTGAAAATTTGAAATTTGAATCATCCACTATCCCACCAAATATCCTCAACTTAGAGATGAGGAAGGTCACTTAAGATGGACTTGAAAAAGTCACTCAGAGGAGAACGAAACTCATTTGAGCAAAGAAAAGAGGTGGGATTCAGTTTTACCTTCCTGTCTCGGTTTTTTCACCCCTTGACGAGAAATGACCAAAGGAGGTTGCGAAACAATCGTCTGAAGAAACAACGACAGAAAAGAACAAATGTAGAATCGATTAACGATAATTAAGGTAGAGGAGTGGTATTTTTTACTAGGTAAGATGCAGTAGCACGAGACTTCGTTATCCAGTAACGGCTGAATTTATGATTTAGTTTTCCAGATCCATCTGGCGTTAAGATGGAGCAAATATTCTAGAAAAGTGCTACTATAGGGACTAAAAGCATAAACTTAGCTACTGGGTCCTTTTTCCTTTCATTCACAAAACAGACTATTCATTTTCTATCTCTAACAAAATTAAAATCGTAGTCGAGAAATGAGCGGAACCAATTTTATTTAACTGTGATAATAATAATACGTATAAGATATTGACATATTCAGGTTTATAGATTCTGAGCAGGAGAAACTTGGCAAGTTGCATTCTACTTATTTATTTTTGCGCAAGTAAACACTTAACAAAGCTGCCCAAATACACTAGATCACGCTAAAGCTCAAATATAATGCAATAATGATTACCAATGGTCTTTATTTTATATATATATATATATATATATATATATATATATATATATATATATATATATTGAAAATCTTTAATCGAAATGGACCGCACGTGAAATCTTCGTTTTATGTTCTTTTGGCTTTGATATACTGTTTTACCTCATTCTTTTTCAGTTTGTAAGATATAGACTCAATACATATGATTATGGATCAAAATTGTATGTAATTTTACGATTAAATTAATAGTAAGCTCTTCTCTTAGGATATCTGTAATTTCCATCAATGAATATTCTTTAACATTTTTGAGAGAGAGAGCTACTAGGACTGTTCCTACTTTTGATTCTAGTTTTAAAATAATTTCCTATTTAAGGAAGCATTATTATAATTTTGACATTTATCAATCTCGTATCTTTCTCAGTGTTTATTTTCATCGCAATGAAATAATAAGCACTTCATTATTAAACTAAGCGACAGTTTAATTACCAGATCCTAGTAATGATTTTTTACTCTAGTAACGATCAGTGAAAACAATTATTTTCCTTTATTCTCCATTTTTCCCCTTAATTGATACGAAACGTCTATTTTAGGATATTATTATTTTTCTTTTAAGTTTTGAGTTAATTTTTGTTTTAGTGCTTAAATTTAAAGAGAAGTACAAATGAATTCTAACTCTATTTTGTAACCAAGAAAGTAAGGTGAAGATTTATGTGGGTGGAAGAAGTTATGACCTCTATATCTGGAACAATTTCTTCGAGACAGAACACATATGTCAGCAAATTATAACTGTCCTTACTCATGTATCCCTTTGCCGTCTGTCGTGACCTTCACAATGAGCGAAATTTAATTTTCAGCATTTATTGACCTACAGCCTACTTAGAGTCTTGACCAAAGGTTCGACATGAATACATATTTTTTAATTCGTTTCAAAAATTGGCTTGATAGTAATAATTATTCTAATATTTATATTATTGCAAGTTTATTAAAAAATCATCATTTCAAAATAATAGGAAAAAACAGAACACTCTTTAGCTAAATCCAAAATTGCTCTCTGGTCCTGTAAAAATAAATGTTTGAAAATTTTTCAATTCCACAAATATTTCTTACCAAAGAAAAGCGAACACAGGTTGCTATGCATCAAAGTGTGTTGAAATGCAAGGAGATATTTGTCAAGAGTATTGCATCAAGCTCCATATTTAACATCATTAATGATTTTGAAAAGATTGGTTTTAGTCTTGTGAAGAAGAAGTCTTATGGACACCAAAGAGATTTGAATGAATAACAAGATTGCATCTTAGTCAATTCTTAACTCAAATGTCGGGTTTTCTTCCGTGCGAAGCGTGCTCACGGCTGTAAAGAGTCAAGTGTGAACACTTTAGCACGTTTGTTAAGGCTTAGACTTTTTAACAAAGGTCTAAAGTCGAGACTGGACGCAAAGAACATTCTTTTCACCAAGACAAACCTTACGGAGAGCGTCCACTTTTGTAGCAAAAGAAAAGAATGGAATGTTAAAGACTGGAATAAAGTGATATTCTTGATGTAGCTCCGATCCGCTTGTTTTTAGCTTCTGATAAATCTTCGTTAGTGGGAGAAGAGGGACGCGAGTTCAAGAATAATGTTTCATGCCCAGGGTGAAGCATCTGTACACTTTTTAGCTCTGGGGCTGCTTCTCATCTAGGGGAAATAGAACTCAATAGGCTGCAAAAACGATTTTAATCAGCAAATTTTTGCCATCAGTTCAGGACAAATTTTAGGACGATATCTGTAATTTTACTCATGATGGGGCCAAGTGTCACAAAGTAAAAGCAATAACAAAATTCTTGGCCTAAAAATATCATTGAACCTTTTTGACTTTGGCCCGAGGATTCGTTATGGTTCAACCCACCGGAGAAATTGTAGGAGATAACCAATCTGGCAAGTGATAAACTTACGCCCTAAAATTATGAGTATTTGGGGCTGCTAGTGAAAAAAATCTACAAATATCAGTCAAAATCTGTTCATAAATATAGTCTCCAGTATGTCTAAACGAAATAAAGCAGTTCTGATTAACAAGAGACATCATTATATATATTGAATGCGCGCATCAATTGACTGAATTGATTAATACTATGGGTTTGAACTCTTTTTTTTTATAATTCTCCTTCAAATTATGATACAAACATAAAGAACAAATAATAACGCTTCATGAGTTCTATTTATTTTGCTATATAAAAAAATATAGTACTATCAAAACCTTTGGCCCTGAATGTTTAATTCAATTTAAGTTTCTACTTTCAAATTTGTGTATCTACATTAATATCTCATTACATGTTTCCTTTTCTGGTTAGAAAAAACAATTTAGAAAAAACAATTTTCTAAATATTTTCTTTTGTAGAGATGTGAGGTACTGTAATATTAATAAAAAGGGAAACATGTTAAACAATTATCTGGTTAGCTTCTTTTAGTTCTAATTCTTGGTCCATTGGTTCCTCATTCTCCCCCGTAAGTTCCTGCTCCCATTTTTTTGTTTGTGTGGCACACTTCAGTGATTTTCTTTTCCCTCTCTCTCTCAAGCGTACTTTATAAAATTTTGCTTTAAAGATGCCTGAGAAGTTTTTTCAGGCTATTCCGTTGTTAGTTCTACCGATCGACCATATGTAAGCCACAAAATATCGGTCTCACGCCATTCAAGCTATTCTTTTTGGCGAGATAATATCTATACGCACTCGCGAAAACAATTGCCGTCAATGATGTCTATATTAAAAATGAAATCATCTCTGAAGTATATTTAAAAATGCTTTTATAGGATAATAGGAAAGAATCGTTCGTTCATAACAATGTAAACTTTTAAATCTACAAATATCTCTTCAATTTGCCTCGTTATATTCTACTTTCTTCCTTTTACCATCCAAGAAAAATCTCTTTTTTTTAAATCACAAATTGTGATGGAATCTAGATTTTTAATGCGCAGCAGAAAAAGATTGCCAAATCTCGTCGAAAATGATAGTATATAAAGCTTACGTTGATTTCCAGACTGACTGTTAAACTGGATCTACGCTCATTGTGCTGATAGAAGAGCAACTTCTGGCAGACAATAGGCAAACCATTTTGTGCCATTTTTACCTTGTAAAGATGGTAAATTCCCCTAAATATCTGTTTTAGTACACCAATGAAGCCTTCTCTTGCCTAGTAAGTGAATCACTTAGCTACACTAATGAATATAGAACCAGATTGGGGTAATCTAGAGAGATTAACGATATATATATATTTAAGATAGCTTTGCGTGATCAGGAGGGAAATGAGCAGGATCGAAAGGGATCGGGGTGGAGAAAACGGAGCTGCATCATATGAATGAGATATAAGTCAGGTATTAAAAAGTTAATCAATTGCAACCTTGACGCAATTAAACTAAGTAAATGGATTAAATCAAAATATAATGAATCGGTGTACCTTCATTAATTGTGTAAAAGTTGTATTTTATATGCAGGAAAGTTTCGATTTGCATTTTGTGTATTTGCCTATTGCCTCTCCAACGAGCATTCTTTTTCTTTCTTTTGCTCTTCACTCGGAATACCTATTGTTTGAATGCCCGTAGAAAATATAAGGTTATTTTATCTTTTATTATAAGAAATATTTGAAAAACCTAAAGAACCTTCTTATAAAGTAACGATAAAGAAATATCAATGAATTCAATTACATGAATATTGCAAAGCTTCGAAAATGGATGGCAAACATTTAGTTTCAAGCATCTAACTCATCAAATTTCTATTTCAATAATTTTAACACACTAAATCCGTATTTTTTAATTATACTAACTGACTAAATATAACATTTGTTAATTGTAACAAAGTAAATGGCATATGCATTAATTCAGAAGTCATCTATGTCACTGAACACTGGATAGGGGGATTCATAAATTAAAGATTAGCTATATATACAGGGTTGCCCTCAAACAATTAGACCATATTTGAGAAGAAATATATCAATAATGATTGTATCTAAGGACATGAAATATAAGTAAATGAAAGATGAACCCTTTATTTATGAATTTTTTTAACTTGTTTTTTTCCAGTTACTAAAAATTTGCTGATCTTCGGATTAATCCTGAGACCCTTAAAATTTTGAATTACTATTTATACTATAGTTTAATCCTGAATTAAATCCTAGTCAGTCTTCAGCTCCAAAACATATATCTTAATCAAAATTATGAATAAGTTTAATTTCATTTTAAATTCTGATTAAGTTTGAATATATCAATTAAATAAAGGAACCGATTGGTTTGTTGTCAATTTTTCTAAAGGGCGACCATGTGCCATACTCTACTCACGTGGATCCTGAAATGAGATCCCCGCATGGAGCCGTGAAAGCATGGCCGATCCCAGGTAAGGATGCAGCCTACACCGTTATCACACGGCCAAGCTGTTTTTGCCTAGGGACCGATTTCATAGTCTCTCACGGAAACTTCTTTGCAAACATTCTGGCCTTTCACCCAGAGATTGAAGTCCGTTAGACATTCCAAAACAACGTTATCACAATTTCACCTTCCTCCGAAGGAGTCGCCGACTTTTCCTCAAAATCGCACGCGTCTGGAGGGCCGTCAAAGCCAACGCAGCAGGCTCCTATATAACCCTTCGCCTCAGTTTTAGTAAGGAGCACTTATAAACTTCCCAAATATTCCGGCGAACGAGCTGAAGACGCTCGCCTTCCCCGCGAGACGATTTTAATTCGAGTCGAAGGCTAAATCGATCCGTGAACTCTGCCATAGTCATTCGGCAAGTATGCCCATCAGTGAACTCTGCCATAGTTAATCGGCAAGTATCGACATCAGTGAACTCTGCCAAAGTCAATCGGCAAGTATCTAATTCATTGAACTCTGTAATAGTCAATCAGCAAGTATCTGACGAGGATTCCCAACTCCAAAAGTTCTACATGTGCTCCTTCGTCTGAAACAATAGTTAACCTGACTTCTTCCGTCGCATTCATCGTACTCCAACTGGCCCATTTCGGCAACGAGTTCTTAAGCAATTGTAAACGTTGGCGCCTATAGATTGATCTTAAATCTGTTTCACAACATTGCTCTATTATTTTGTTAACGCTCCGGTTTAAAATCTCCCTTTAAATCACCAAACTGAATCTGACCTCTTTACTCCTTTAATTCACCCACTTGTATCTCGTGTGGGTATTTAACTCCGCCTGTGCAAGCATTTCCTTTGAACTCAATATTTATATAAATATAAATATAATTTTTGTTGTTAGCAAAGATATATTTTCGTCATTGTCTTTCTTTTGCAACCCCAACGCGAACCAGCTACCTGCTAATCTTTGGCTAGCTTGCACTCTGAAATATTTGTTTTAAAAACAACCCGCAAAGTTAATAATAAATCATCCCCACTGGACTCATAACAATTTCCTCTTTCACTAACGGTCTTCAACCAACTTCGGCCCAAAGCCACAAAGTACATAGGTATATATATATATATATATATATATATATATAGTCTGGCCATTCCACGACAATAAATCATGATCCAAGTTTACCCTCTGTTCAAAATCCCTTATTGTATCATTCGATTTCTGTCCTTCACTTATGTTTGTAAATATATATTTTTTTCCGTCTCAGTTATTTTTCTATTTTTTCAATTAACATTTTTCAGTGAGTTTCTATATATATATATATATATATATATATATATATATATATATATATATATATATATATATAAACTGGAAAGCATGCATCTCTTTGTGCGACCAAAAGATATCTGCATGTTTGGTTGTCGCGTGAAGTAGCACGATAGCTTTCAGTCACACAAAGAGCTGCATGCATTTCCGTTTTTATTCAATCCATCCTACAGGCAGAGTGTGATATGGGCGGCGTTTTTTAGAGTTGCAAACAAGGAGGTAAAATTGATAAAATATGCTGTCTTTCTCATTGGTCTCGTTATCTCAGTCAGTAGAGGACTGAGGTTGAAGTCCTTGCCGTGGAACGTGTTACTTTTCTTTGCTTTTCTCATGTTTCTGTGTATCACTTCCCACCATTCCGTGATCAAGAGGTTTAATGTTGGGGATGAAGGCTTACTAGTTTGCGTATTAACCACACAGGCCAATAACCTTCGGTGGCACAAAGAAGGGATGCGTACATTTCTGTTTTAATCCTCTCCATCCTACAGGCACAATTTTATTTAGGTGGTGGTCTTTGTTGGTGTAAAGGAATAACTTAATTTCATGAAATGTGTTGTCTTATGCAGCCCTCCCGTTGACTCAGTCGGTAGAGCACTCTTCTAGATTAACAAGAGGTCTGAGGCTCGAATCCTGGCCGGGCGACGTGTTTTTTCTCTCTGCTTTCCTCAGTCTCACCTACAATAAGTTCTCTTCTTTCCTGCTCCAGTGTATCACGTGTCATATATATATATATATATATATATATATATATATATCATGACTGCATTGTGAAATTATACTCGTGTGACTTTGTATTGTGAGAATACGGTTTGAAATTTGAATACACAATTAAAGTTTGGACAAATAAATGAAATGTGTAAGGAAAATCTTTAGAAGATTTAAAAATCTAACCTAATGTGATTATGATAACATGAAATCAAATCTGTGGCATGAATTGATGAAACGTTCAGTAATAATTCAGGCAAAGTGTAAAATAAAATAAAAGAGTCATTGAATTAATGAGGAGTGTGGTAGGTTAGCAGAGATTATATATATATATATATATATATATTTCTTTTTTTAATTTTTAATAAACCAAATAAACTTTGACTTGAGGCTCAGGTTCTTGCCTCGGTGATCGCTTGAGGATAGTACTTTAAGAGTGCTAATCTTTATTTTTATTCTAGGGAATGAATAAAAGGGGTTTCTTTCTTGACTTCATCAATATTGCCACTTTAACTCGTTCGAGGATAACTAAAACAGTGCTTGTACTGAAAAAAAATAGACTTTAATGAACATAAACCCTCTCACTAAATAACATAAAAAATACAGATCTAATACACTTAAAAAAAAAGAAAATGGGATTGCTGGGTGAGCTCTCAAAGCTCGATTCGAGATAGAATTTTACGGGGGAATAATTTTAAGTTAATATCTTTGTCCTTGGTCAGACATCCAATAAACTAATTATCATGCACGGGGACATAAACAACAGGATTATTGTTTACTCACTTATAGTAATGGAGATTAAATACCCGCAACCAGTTAGACTATCCTCGGAGATTTTTATCCGGAGAGGCGTTGCTTGAGTTGTTTGCTCAATAGATGGCTTTCGTCGACCTGTCTTACGAGTTGACTGGTGACGTCACGAGGGATCTGAATGGGGTGGAGGCGACTTCAAGCGAAAGCTTAGTCATTTTACTTTTCTTCCTAACGAGATGAAATTGTTGTTTTTTTTTCCCCTATCTAGTTGGGGTTTGTCCAACTCAGATAGAGTAAGTCCTCAAACTGGGTAGCTTGATCTTCAATAATCTTGAGGCTCGAACGGCGCCGAGTCTCCTTAGTACAATCTGGTTTTGTACAAGGACTGCAAGTTCTCCTTAACTTGCAGAAAACTTTCTACCTGTAATTTTTCTGTTTTTTTCTCAAACTCGAAAAATTTCCTAACCGGTGATTTTCTTGTCTCTTCCGTTAAAACGAACAAAAATCCTCGTTTCTTCTAGTCAACCTGTTATATACCCAAATTACTCCCTCCGGGTAATGGGAAGGTGGAGGGGAGACTCGCAAGGTAAGACCTCAGGTTGTTTCCCCGCGCTTTACGTCTTGTAGCTCTGAAAGAGGGTAATACGAGATCGGTAGTTTGCACTTTTGAATGGATTGTTTATAAGTACACCCTCGAAGGGCCTGCCTTTTGAGCTGAGGTCAGGAATCTGTCTCGTAACATTCACCATTTTGCCCATTCTCCTATGTTATCGGAGAACATCGGAGGGGTAAAGCTAACCCCAGATGTCTTCTGTTATTATTTCCTTTGCGTCGATACCTACATATATATATATATATATATATATATACTAAACTCTTATTATACCTCTACAAGGACTTAATCAAGAGGAGTCCGAAATAATTAACTGTGGTTCGGTTTTCTGTTAATTTCATTCCAAGTTACCATAAGATCGTTTATGATGTAACAAGTTCTGATGATTAAGTTCAATTACAGATCCGAATACATATCGTGAGCAAGGTATAAAGCTTCAGGGAGATTTGAAGATTTGAAAAGCTTTAGAGAAGTTGCAAGACGGAAGAGTGATGTGATATATGTGCGAATGAAAATGTGGTGGAAGAGAGCAAAACATCACCCAGTTAGCATAAATAGAGGTCCATTAGGGTATCTTATAAATAATGAATTTGGCTACTTATTAGCGGTAGTCAAAAAATGGAGTTAAAGGCCTTTATGGCGACCAAACCTTTGGTCGAATGCAGAAGAAAATTAGTGAAATCCAATTGAAACTCAGCAATTACAATCACACTTAAGATGAAGAAAAATAGAACGAGAGAGATAAAATATCTAAAAGCTGATCGATAAACTACACTAGAATTGGTAGTTTCATCGTTATAACTTACTTTGCGAAAAAAAAATTGTGGATTGGTATGGGTCATCAAGAGAGCATATACAACTGATCCATGGATTTCGCTCAATCCTTATTTTCTGCAATTTAAGATTAAGCAACCATTCGAAGCCCTCAATATAAATTACACCTTATCAACGTTCCACGAGACTCAATTACTTTAACGCATAACCACTCTCATGATCATTTACAACGCTAGTTAGCCATTGTGCCTTAAAATCCGTCTTTCATATATCCACCCCTTTTATTTTTTATTTACCTTTTAATCTTTAGCGCGTACAAACATTGAACAGAATATTTGGTCCACATTTACTAATAGTTCTACAAACAGTTATATCATTAACAGTTATACTGCACTCAACCAAAAAATCTCTTACCTTGCCAAAGGCTACGAGAATCCTTCTGAAATTTCTACCTTAACATAATTTCGGAACACATTCAGAATCATCCGTTCCCATACTAACTACTAAGCTACTAGCATACCAAAATTTATTTACACGCTCTGGTTGCAACTAATTTATAGATAGATTGCAGGCTTCTACTTCGCTGACATCAAATCTTTCAGTGTGTTGCATTTTCTTTCAAACAGTCAGTTTCAGGCCACAACAACTTGATTTTGAATGTTTCTTTAACATCTAAAACCTCTCTGTTTAACTTCATGACCTCTGTCATCCCAGTATCGTACCATAAAACTTTTTCACTGCAAACAGCAGTCTACTCTCCTATACTTAAGCACTTATCCTGTTTTTCCAAACAAGACAAACAATTTATTAATTTTTCTTCTCTTCCGAAAGCAAGTGATTCCAAAATCAATTATAATTAACTTTGGATTTAGGATTATTAGATTTTTTTCTTAGACAATCATTAATATTAACAGACTCTTCAAAGGAATAATCTCATTATGAACTGCCATCATCTTGTTGCTTAGCTAAATTCCACAAATATGTATATATACGCAAAATACACTTTATCTATTTTAGTAACATAATTTTTCTTTATTAGGATTTAAATAATATATGATAGTATCTTTGGTTTGCTATCATTAACTTTTGTGTTTCCTCTTTAACTCAATTAACGACTCATAATATTATTCTGTATCATATAGAGTCCAAAATCAATTTAACAAGATTAAAAAGACTTAAAACGATTAGCTTCGCCGAAACTGGACCTTTCCTTAGTCCAAAAATGTGGCAAACTTAGTTGAATTTTGTTCCTTCTCTGTCATTAACTTTCAAAGTGATCTACTCGGGTTACGACTCTTCAGCACCTTTTTTTCGCATGCTCAAACTTGATACCTTTTGAATGCTACATTTAAAACCTTGATGGGAAGGCAATCTAGATGGTCATGGCCTAGTTGGGCATTCTTAAGGTATTATTTCTTCCTTAGGCTAATGAGAAGGAATATGTTAAAATGATTTTAGATGAAAAGCTATATGTTAAATTTTTGTTCGCTTCTCTCTAAAAACGAAGGTTATTATTATGTCAAAATTACCTAACAAGAGCTAGGTTAGATTAAGCTATGTTAGGTTTCATGTATCATGTTAGAATACCTTGATTAAAAATGGGATGCTGCCTTATAGGATGTTGTAAAGTTCAGCTTGCCTAATTTACCTGATTGTAGCTTATAGATATTAGTGTATTTTTCCGATTGCTATTCTTTACAAGCTAAGACAGGGCCTAAGAAACTTTTATATTCATACTACTTATAATAATTTAATTATTTGACTTATATTATAACTTACCTCTTACTTCTTAACATTGATTTGTGGGATATATCTGTCCAAATATTAATCGATAAACTACGAATATATTATTTTGAACGAAGTTTAGTTGAAGGTCGTCTAACAGGTATTAGTTGAAGTTATTTGGTCAATTATATTGGGTATATCGTTACCTTAGCAAGATTATAAAAGGACTTTTCGAATTCATGCCTTCGGGAGTTAAAGTGGAAAGAAATATGCAAGCTACGTTTCAAGCTTTCGGCTTCCTTTAATGTATTTAGACAATGGTTTTGGTCTTCCTCATTTAAAAGCAAACCACGAAAGAGCATAAACCTTCTCGTGATGGTACAAGAAAGGTGGGGATGGGTGGTCGAAGGTGATGGAAAGTCAAAAGGGATCTACAAAATAATTAATTAAGAACCAATCATTCTAGATTAGTTATAGCAAGAAACGATTAATCAATTTTATTTTTGAAAACATTGAATATTATGAATTAAGTTATATTTTTAGGCAAGTTATTCCACTTCTCTCTTATTTTATATGAAAGTAATTATGTGCAAATCTTTTGTTTACAACCTTGTAACTGTAATTTATACTTGGTTATCTAGTTAAACTATTAAATCATAGTTGATATTATAAACCTCTCGATTATTATAAATAGTTCCATAAGTTTCCCAAACAAATTCTATTATTCCATTGAAAATAAATTGATGTACCTCAATATGTCATTAAACGATCTATTTCTAAGTTCATGAATTAATTTCGTCGTTCATGACTGGACTTATTCTTAGAATGTAAGATCTTTTCACAAATAAAGCGACAATATTTTCACCGCATACATATATTATATATATATATATATATATATATATATATATATATATATATATATATATATATACATGGACATGGAAACAGTGAAAATAAAACACACACATATAACCGATACGTAGCCGACATCTACATCAACGACTAGAACAAAGAACATCTGATAAACATCAAACAGCAATTTGAGGAGCATTCCGTGTTAAAATTCACTTATGAATTGAGCACGGACAATAAACTCCCTTTATTGGACGTTGAGGTTCAAAACATCAATGGTAGCTATATCACAAAAGTATATAGAAAAAGTACGGACATGGCAAGATGCTTCAATGTGGATAGTGAATGCCCTGAAAGGTATAAAATAAGTGTAATCGAGCATATAAATGCTGCTCTACGTGGGAACGTTTCCACTAAGAGATATCTCTTGTAAAGCAAACACTCGTGAACAACGGTTTCTCAAACAGCATAAATGAAAAACAAATCCAATCATTTAAAAATAATCATTTCAAAGATACGGATAAAACGAAAAGTAATCACGGAGCAGTAAACAACATCAAACTATATTACAGAAATCTGATGTCCATGGCCTATAAAATAGATGAAAAAAACATCAAGGAGATTATTAACTGTAAAATCAAGGTTAAAAATCAAATGGACATAATTCAACCTATTATATACTATAAAATGACATCAGCCAATATTCGCTTCATAAAAAACAACAGCTGCCAAAACTCCTCGAATCCCAAGTTAACCAACATAGTTTACGAGTTCATCTGCCCCAATAAAGACTGCAAGCTTACTAATAACTCAACCTATTTTGTAATGATAATTACCACCCTTTAAAGACGTTTAACCATGCATTTGCAAAGCGAGGGCCTAAAATTCATATGGAAAGCACGCACAACATTAACCTAACGAGAGATATTCTAGTTGACAACACCGTAATTAAAAGAAAAAGAGGAAAATAAAGCTAGGGACAACATCTTAGAAGCCATTTTAATCAACGAAGAAAAGCCGGCCATCAAGAGTCAAGCATTAAGCTGGAATCGAACGTTAAAGGTGTTCTAATATTCTACTCACTGGATTGCTTAGTTTCCTTTAACGTTCCGCTCAACCAGGCTAAATATATCCCTAAAAAACGTTTTCTTTCATTCAGTCCGATTCAGACTCCACATATTTCATCGGTAAAGGAGGAAAGAATATATGAAGAACGCTCCAAAGATGATCGAATAAGATCAAAAGCTTAGCAATTTAGTTTGATTTTTACCAAACACGTTCATTTAAAAGAGAGATGAATACAGGACAAGTGATCGATCTACCATCTATAAGATGGAATGAAAAAGTTAGAAGAAGATAAAGTTGCTAAAGGTAATTAATTAAGGCTAAATACAACATGTCCTTCGACAAAATTTGCATTCAAGAAAGGCTGCTACCCATCTACACTAATACATATATATATATATATATATATATATATATATATATATATATATATATATACGTAGGTGAGTCAAAAAGTTCTCAGACAAATGGCATAAAATTTTTATTTGTAATAATACTGTAATCATTTTTCTACATAAGCTCCATTAACATCTATACACTTTCTTAATCTATGAATCCAACGGTAAAGACCATCTTTGTAGAATTCACGGGGTTGTCTCTGGCACCAAGTAATGACCTGCTTTTTTGCTTCATCTAATGATTGAAACCGGGTTCCTTTTAGGTGTCCCTTTAAATTTGGTTAGGTTAGGTTAGGTTAGGTTAGGTTAGGTTAGGTTAGGTTAGGTTAGGTTAGGTTACCTAACCTAACCAAATTTAAAGGGACACCTAAAAGGAACCCGGTTTCAATCATTAGAGAGACAACCCCGTGAATTCTACAAAGATGGTCTTTACCGTTGGATTCATAGATTAAGAAAGTGTATAGATGTTAATGGAGCTTATGTAGAAAAATGATTACAGTATTATTACAAATAAAAATTTTATGCCATTTGTCTGAGAACTTTTTGACTCCCCCTCGTATATATATATATATATATATATATATATATATATATATATATATATACGGTAAGACTTTTGATTCTAAAAGGTATTGTGGGCTTTTCAACTATTCTACAATATATTACGTTCCCTTATTGGCTTTTAATATCAATATTTATCCATGAACCCTTAATTGATCTATTAGGATGCCTAAGTTTATATTGAACTAATTAATTATTTATTGTAAAGATGAAAGATGGAATTCAAATATGCATTTAAGTAATGCTGATTTTGAAAGATTAAACCTTCGTTACAAATTAAAAGTTTTATTTGAGTCGCAAAGGTTAAAATATTAGGATATTTTAAGTCAGATATAATTGGATAACATTCGTGAATATTACTTACAAACTATAGATAGAAATAAATTATATTGTCAGTGCTCGTTCCAAGCATTTTGGCAACATTTATATTAGTAATTATTTAATTTGTCTTCATTTGGCAAAATTAAGTCTATGATATGTTGTACACCTGTCAGTTAGACCACAACTTAATGCACAATGTTCTCATTTAAAATTTCTTCAAGTGTATTTTTTGCCTTATGCATTTTTTTTAAAAAAAATGCATTTTATTTCATGTTCTTCTGTTTACCTTGGTCGTCTATAACAGGGACAAATTTGTTTTACTAGTCTATTGTTATCATTCATTATCGCAACTAGCTCGTTTTTATTGTGTTAAATTTCGCTTGACCCTTTGCCTTTAAAATTATGTTAAATAATTTGTATCTTGCCAAATTAAATTTCCAAATACGATCTCTTTTTTTACTACTTCTGCCCCTCCATGTCTCTGTACCTCCTATAATATCAAACCTTTCCGAAGAGCGCTTTGGAATACAACCTTTCACTAACCGGCAAATTGCCAGGATCACTTTCTACATACAAAACAACGCCTTAGCTCAGAACAAAAGGAAAAGCGCCTGTTTCTTTTTCGCTTCTATTCTCGTGACCTTCTACATTAAAATATTGTGGTAGGAAGATAGCGCCATTGATAAATAAGAGCACATGAAGATGACAATGACTATGACTAGTGGGCTTGAAGGTAGCAGGGACGGGTCCTCCTCTGGTTTGTATTGTGGTTTTCACATCAACAAGCGATTTTGGAACCCTTCATGACCTGCGGTGTTTACCGATTCCCCATCTCTGGCATGTGGATATTAGTGCCACTAGAAGGATCAGTAGTACTCCATCGGCCGTGATCTGGTAAAAACGAGATTGTGGAGCTGAACATAATGTTGTGAAATCAGGTAAGGAAAATGAGAGCAAGGATGTTAGTGACCATTTAAAGTATGATTTGTGTGTAACTACTAACCATCGTTGGAGTGAGCATCAGCTTATCCGCCATTGGGCTTTTAGCTCATAAAATCGCTAAAGTTCTGTTCCTTAACCCAGTGGGATTGTAGCTATGCCTCAATGCCACAAATCCATCGCCTTATCCAGTAGGCCAACGAGGGTCAAATGCTGTTAATTCGCGATTGATGTTCAAATTGGAGGTCAGCAAATATTTAATAGAAATTTTCTTTATTTATTTAAGAATGAAGACCCCGCGCAACTCATTAAATCAGTTACTCAAGAGCAATACTTTTAGATTAGTTACAAACTAACTAGGAACAATGATAGAAGATAGGTTAATCCCAACATAGTCATTTCTTTTCGTCGGATTGAACTATGGTTTAGGTTTGTGTTCTGACTGTCCTCAAGATTGACTTACCCTTTAATGCGTTTCTTGTTGGAGCTAAACATGCGATCGTAATTTCCGTTCTTGATTTCACAACGAAGCTTCCGCCTTATAAATCTGACGTAGAATTCCATCCAGTAAATAACATCCATACCCGCCATGGCCCCTAATTTGCCCACCGGAATCGGGGTTTTTCACTGTGCCATGTTGTAAAACACGAAAATATAATATAGTGGCAGAATTGCGTAGCAAATGGAACACTTTAATATCCCTCCATTTCTAATGTACGAGTAACTATTTCATCATCCCATCTGCGAGGATTGGGCAAATGAAATTCATCAGTTAAAGTTTGGGCAACAAAGTTAAAGAAGACATTGCATTAATTTAATAACAAAATAAAAGCTTAAAAACAAATTCGTGGATAATAAAATAAAAGATTAATGATCGAGATATTGTTTGCTTAGGTTTCTCAATTAAGTATAGCAATTTAACTTCATTAGTAAGGTAAACTAGCCACTTAAATGTCCTCCTCTTCCCAAATTTTCGAAATTAAACATTTTGCCCTTTAAGACTGCTCGTTTGAGGGAGCCGTTATTATTTTTTTTGTCTCCAACAAAGAATTTATTTATACCTTTTATCTACCAGAAATATACCAAAATTGTGAATTATGTTTTGCCAACAGAAGCATAGCAAATTATAATCTAAGTTGAAGTGTTTCGATGTGAATGAACACAAGGAATGCGTCTTTTATTCATCCCAAATAATTATCCATAGCATATTGCAACCACATAAAACAATCAAATATAGAAGAACATACGATTACTTTTTGTTCTACAAATTGATCAAATTGGTTAAGATGCTGACTATCTAAATTAATTTGATTTTTTCAAAGAAAGTTTAACTCCATCTTTCACCGTTTGATGGATTTAACCAGGCGAGTTAAAGATAATGTTAGATTCATATGAGGTGCAAAATACGACCTTAAACTAGTAAAGTCGGAGCGGCGTATCGCTACTCCAAGTTTAATTTGTAGCAATGGCACTTGCGCTGTTAAGCCCGTCCTGGAGAAGGAGTTTTCAAAATATGAAAGCAGACAAATACAATATAGAAAAAAGTAAATTTAATTTTACTGCGATCGAGTAAGTCGCAGTAAATAGAAGGTGGCAATAAAACACCTTCTATTTGATCAGGTATTTTAACTACTTAATTACCATGCACAGTATTTCCACAAAGAACGTTATTTCATTGACACTTATTCGAATGCTAAGTTACCAGCTCTTGACAGTTTATTGTTAACACCACAACCACAGAAGAAGCCATAGCTTATCTGCTGTTAATAAGAAATTAATGCGAAGGTGTTTGCAATGTACCTGCCATCAAGGAATGCAAAGAAAAGAACTCAATGAATAATGCCCTATAGTAGTTGTTTATTAGGTACAGATATGATGTTACTTCGTATGTAGTGCAATATATTTAGTTTGCATGAGTGAAGGTTCTTCATTAGAATTTTAGGGATAATATTCAAGAATCTAATAAAAGGATAAAAGAAGAAAAAGTAAATATTTACTGGATTCAAAGTTTTATTACTGAAAAAGGTCCCCCAATCAAAAGTTTCATGCGAAGCTATTAAACTTTTATTGATGCAGTTTTCTTTTTCTAACTTATTTTGGTCCACCGAGAGAAATTTTGTTAACTCTCTAGCATAAAAAAACGAACTTTCACAGGCTAAAACCAATTAGAAGGAGGAAATGACCCAGGAATCTAGTTACAACTTTACTGCAGGTGAAAGACATATTGGTCCTAAAAACCTAATTTGCTTTCGCCGTTCTTGATGAGTCCTTGCCAATGATTTCTCTTTAGTACACTTCTTCTATTGATTGTTTGACCCCTTTTCTTTGGCCGCACCCGCTCTTGCTGCGGTATGCTTTCCTGGTTCGGAGAGTTAGGGCGATGTGTCTGTGGACCGCTCACGGGCGACGTCCTAGCCTTACTCTCATTTGGTAAAGGATTCGTCCGTTAAAACAATGGCAGAGCCTCTAGGACGGAGGCCCTTCCTCACTCCAACCCTCTCTATTTATCCAGTGCTCTGGGGCACTGGCTTGCTCTACAAGTGGCTAGGTTAAGGGAATAAATTTTATCGCTAAATAAATTATATGAAGGCAATTTTTTAACAGTTTGAGTTTTAGTTTATAGTCATCCATCCATAACATTACATTTTATGAACGGAATTTTAGGAAGGGTTCAATAATAATAGATGTTTTTTTCGCTTAGTTCGAGTGTGGCCTAAGTATATTTTTGGGTCTTATCCAGGTTTATCCTAGGAGTTCCAGAAAGATTGAAAAAGCAAAATTCAGAAATTTATGAAAATCGAATAGTGAAGTTCTGAAAATTTATGAAAATTCACGCATTGGTGTTATTTTATCATATATTCGAAAGTTTTCAATCAAATTTTTCGACCAAATAAAATGAAAAGATTGAATAAATCCTAAGGATTGTTTTTCAGTATTTGCAAAGATTCCTACGAAAAGATTTTTGAGCTAGAAAATATTCTATTTTGAAGATAAATAGACCATAACTAAATTAATCAGAAATATATAATGGAAAATTTTAAAAAATATTTAGCCCAATAGGCTGTTGTCAAAGCCGGATAGGACGTTGGCCACAGACCAAACAAAGGTCTGCCTGAGGAGCGCAAACTCCGCGTGACGAAACCGCTCCTCTTGTCTATATCTATAAGACGCTCGATCTGTTCATGCGTCACAACGTTGTTCGCTTATAGCTAACCGTCATTCACGCATGCATGTAATCTGCCGTGGACGCACAGCAAAAGATTTACTCAAGGTAAGTATATTATCGAATATTTTATATTATCTGATATTTGATATGGGCAGTGCGAAAACCCCCTGAATCTGACTTCACCCCTAAAATAATAATAATAATAATCAGCAAATAAAGATATTTTTTTGTTGCCACAATAAAAGAATTTCAAAACAATATGCGTCTCTCTTTTTTTTGCCACAGGATTTTTAGCCTGGACAACGCCGTGCACTAATGATAGTATTTTATAATTTAAGAAGGTATATCTAACCAAATTATAGTGTATTTAATATTCACTAATACTTGTAGGTTGAACTGTAACGAAGAGTGGGATTTTACTTTCTCAATAGAAAGTTGCATATTCTGTGTATCGAATTGGTTATTTAACCTCTCCTCTTTTTTCCCATTAATGCCTCTCTTTATTCTCAATTATCTTTCTCAAAACTTTCTTTGAGGGATAATTTCGTTAGGTTTCGTGTCTTAAAATATCAACTAAAAAAACTGAAGCCTTCGTCTCACTATGATGAAATGTGTGATTGGTAACTTTTTTTCTCATACTAGAACATATTATAAAATAATTGTCAACCATAGTAAGGAAAACTGCAATGTACGCAGTTCTGTTATTCGGTTTGTATAGCCATTGGTAGCCGACTTCACCCTACAACGTAGGCTGCTTTTCGTCCACTCTAAGCAGGTAACTGTAACCGATAGATCAACCTAAAGTTTGAAGTTTCTAAATAAGTGACTAGAGTATAAATATTTAATAAATCATTTTGTATAATTAAAGCAAACGTCCGCATGCGAAGTTTTTAATTTGCGCAATTCTATTTCAGTGACATATCTAATATACTTATATTACTTTTAAATATCGATGTTATAAATTGCTAATCGAAAAATAAAAATATTAAGCATTCTATTATATCTTACTAAACCAATCAAACCAAACTGTAAAGAGAAATTATAATAAGATGGTTCAAGTAATGTGGGTCATGTAAACGCAAGTTCCATAGCAGTTTCATGATTTTTGCTATTGTTATTTTTTCACATAAATGAAATACTAATTCATTCGGAATTATTCAAGTTTGTATGACTACTGACGAATACAGTCGAAGGGATAAACTGAAAATCGATTTCAAGCACAATAAAGCCCTATAATGATATGTGATTCCGGGGGGTCGATAAAGAGATCATGTCTCTTTTGAAAACCTACTCCCTGGATAGAACCAACGCTTCAATGGATTTCGATGGAAGGCAGATTTAAGAAAACAACCCTAATTTTACGTCAAGTTGCCGAGAACCAAAACATAAATGTGTCTCGCCCTACTACCTAAAGATGTTTGAGAGAGATAGAACTAATTGTACGTTCCTCCATTAAGAAAATACACTTAATTAAAAAGAATAATCTGCCTAGGTTGTCCATCAATAGTGTGTTAAAAGGAAGGAACGTGATTTTAGTAATAAGAGAAAATGTTATTTTTGTCGGAGTGGATTAGAAGCCCTCTGACAGTTAATTCTGGAAGTGGCCGCTAGTACTAATCTGCAACATAGTAAACAGTACGAAATAAAGGATATGCTAGAAGGATATTTTGTTACCTTTCGACAAACATCAAGAGTATGTGAATCGGTTTTCATCGAGAGTCATACTCCATGCCACAATAAAGAAGGTGAAGTCTTTCTTAGATACTGAAAATTGCGACCTTAAGAACTGGCAAGCGAAGAGACAGATTTAAACCCGATACAAAACTTATCTATGATTATAATCAGTGAAAAGGCTTTAGACCCGAAACCGACGAAAGTAAAGATTGCGAGCAAGAATGAGAAGACGAATGGAAAAATTCACGCCCGAACAATGAAACGAATTGGTGCATTCTTGCGGCTGAATATGTGCTCAAATCATTTAAACAAAGAACTACATACTTATTAATATATTATTTAATTTAATTTTTATGAGTTGATTATCTTATTTTCTGGCTATACCACCATATATACATATATATACTTATGTTCCTCTAGGTTTGGATATATATATCATTTATACCCTTTTGCATAACTATTTTTATCTTAGGTGGAGAATGCTCAGTTGGTCCTCATCTCTCAAAGCGTACACACCTCAAGTTTTTCTCTACCCTGCCACCCTTTTTCTTCACCTTTTATAATTATTTGACTAAATGGTGTATAAATTCAAAGAAAAAAACCAAAAAACTCAAACCTTCTATGCTTGAAATTTATTGTTTGCTTAAACATATTTACTTATATATTAAGCTTTTTTATATATCCATTTTCTCCTATATTTTAGCCTGGTTTTCTGTATTTATCTTTGTATAAATAAAAGAATAAAAAAAAAATTAAAAACGAGCAAATCTAGTTTATAAAGTTCCTTCTCCCGTCCCTGACAGAAGGTCCGGGAGACCTGATCGGCCTCGTTGTTCTCGGAGCGCAGATATCTCAAGTTGAGGAACTGAAATATCTGGGAAGGTTTATTAATGAGGTAGTAAAAGTTTATCAATAATAGTGAAAGGGATTTTTCCCCTTCTGGTGTTATAGATTTCTGGAAAGTTATCCAAATATAATTGTCCACTATAAATATATCAAAATGTAATGTTTCTTGAATCCTCTAGAATACCGGTAGAGACCCTTTCTTTTGGGTTGATTGGTAACATTTTAATATTAGTTGTACATATTATAGCACGAATAACCCATGGGGAAAAACAGTTTAAGACCCTGGGCCTGACAAGTCAAGATAAGATTACTAGTACCCAAAACATTATTTTAGGAACTCGTGTTTAAGTTGCCGGCAATAAGTTTCTTCTTAACGAATTTTTTAAGGTTTGGCTGGTTAGGTTCCAGCATATCAATAAGAGGGGATATAACCTCATCCCTATTATCACCACTGTTATCACCACCACTATTTTCACCAGTGCCCCTATCACCATTATTATTATTATTATTACGGCCCCTTTTGGGGTCTAGGAAGTCCAGAGGGCCATTCATTATATTCGGTATTTCGAATAATTGAGTTGAAGTAGCTGTGGACTAGACAATGGATACATCGTCATCTTGTTTAACTGGATGAAGATCCGAGAGTTTATGTAATTGAAGAAGCTGAGGCAGCTGATGAAGTTGTTCTAATATATTTTATGCCGCTAACGCCTATGAAGTAGCCTCAAAGTAGGCCTGTAGGCTCTTTAGGGACGGATATAGTTCGTTGGATATAAGAGCCCTATGCTGAGAATCACTGAGTTACTATCAATGAAAAGGGTAACGTGGTCATCCAGGTTTATGTCTATATACTAGGAAACCTTAAACCGTGATTGTGATAAATTTAAATTTAACAAAGTTAATTTGGCAAATGATAAATTCTGATCTAAAGCACATGCAACACTTGGTGATAATAGTGACACTGGACTTGCTATCGAAGATAACACTTCACGCACAGTCTTTGTATGAACACTAGGGGCATTATTATTTTCACCGTATAAATTATGACTTAATAAAATACTCTTCACGTTTCGCATGTTGCACAAGGAAATGACCTGAAACAAAGATCTAGATGGATTGATGATTAATGGGCGAATAAGTAGTTGATGAGATCCGGCGAGCACTCGTACTGGTGATGACAGATAGTGTGTCCGAGGCCGGGGAAAAAGACAGAGAGCAAGGAACAGCAACCCTCCAAAGAAGAGAAGCCGGAGGTGGCCTGACGTCCCGTGGCCTGGTCGATGGAATAGATTTAGTCATTTTTTTATTTATTTATTCTTTTATCTATACAAGGATAAATACAGAAAAACAGGAGAAAACATAGAAAATAATGGATTAGATATATAAACAAGGTCTGATGATCAAAAGAAGCGAGTTCTCACCTATGACCTTGAGACCTTCAAATTTCAAAAGTTTACGTACTAACTTTGGTAGGACCTTGGCAATTACATCATTCGAAAGAGAACGTGAAACAATATAAGGATTTTAAATTTAGATAGTATCGGCTGAATAGTTATCAGGTTATTGCAAGATAATTAAAATAATTTGTAAGATAACCTTGGCAGTATATGTGCTGGTATAGGTGTAGGTAGTAGTCGTGTAGGTAGTAGTGGTGTAAGTGGTGACGGTGTAGGTGGTGGTGGTATAGGTGGTGGTGGTGTAAGTAGTGGTGGTGTAAGTGGTGGCTGTGTGGGAATTTGCGGTGTAGGTGGTAGTGGTGTAGGTAGTGGTGGTGTAAGTGGTGGCGGTATAGGTGGTAGAGTAGGTGGTGGCGGTGTAGGTAGTAGTGTAGGTGGTGTTGGTTTATGTGATGAGGAAGGTTTTGGTGTTGTAGGTGGTGTTGATTTATGTGATAATGAAGGTTTTATTGTTGTAGGTAGTGTATGTACACGTTTTTGGTGGTGCAAGTTGTGTAGGTGATGATTGAAAAAGAATGTAAAACAAGATAAGGGTTTCAGATTTCGTTAGAATCGGTCAAATAGTTACAATGTCATTACCAAAACGCAAAAAAGCCAAACGAGGACCGACAGGCCGACAGAACGACCGACATAGTGTGATAAAGAGTTGCCCACGACTAGTCTCGCATTTGACTAAAAAGCTTAATATATAAGTAAATAAGTTTAAGCAAACAATAAATTTCAAGCATGCAAGTTTTAAGATTTTGGGAGAATTTATACATCATTTAGTAAATAATTATAATAGGTGGAGAGAAAGAGTGGGAGGGTGGATTAAATCTTGAGGTGTGCACGCTTTGAGAGACAAGGACCAACTAACATTACATGCGGGGTCCCTTATATGTATATGCGCAGCCTAAGGGCCCCCGCAAGACGTCAGCCAAAATTCCTTCTCTCATCCCTAGGAGAAAGTTCGGGAGAGCCGCTCGGCCACGTTGTTCCCGGGGCGCACATATTTCAAGTTGAAGGAAGACGAATGGAAAAATTCACATCCGAGCAAAGAACAAATTAGTTTATTTTTGCGGCTGCATATGTGCTCAAATCATTAAGAACAAAAACTGCATATTTATTAATATATTGTGTAATTTTCTATAAGTTGATTATCTTATTTTCAGGTTATAACACCATATATATATTTATATATATATAAATATATATATATATATATATATATATATTGATATATATACAGTCGAGTCTCGGCTATTAGCGGTTCGTCATCAGCGCCTTCAACTATCCGCGGAAAATTTGTGGGGGAGCCTTAAAATTCCAAATTTGCGCCATTTCCAGACATCCGCGGAAACCTACGTACATAATCGTAAAACGTAAGTGTTGGTTGGCTGAGACTAGACGATTCCAACCAATCAGCGTTCAGATCTCACTCGCTCGCAATTAGCAACTTTGTTAAATTGGCTAAGCTCGTGGTGGCGAAGGTTTCGATGATGTAACAGAGGATGAGTTTGAAAGCCTCATAGATGAACACTCTGCCCTACTAAACGATTATGGACTTGGTGAATTAACCAGGATAAATACGGAGAATCTGTCAAAAAAGAAGAAGGTGAGGAAGTTCAAGCTGAAGTTTGGTTTACGATAGAGAAGCTAGCCGATCTTCAGAGAAGAATTAAAAGTGTTCAGGCAGATTTAGAATCATGGGAGCCTCACATGGTTCGTTCCATAAAGGCACAAAATAGCCTTGAACTTGCTATGGGCCCTTACTTGGACATTCTAAAGAACATGAAAAAGCAACCAATTTTTAATTTCCCCATTACAGTGTTTCTTCACCCCAAGTAAAAAAGCCTGA
>CAXAKS010000105.1:0-75930 GCA_963969495.1 Ceratothoa steindachneri | reverse complement strand
AAGAGAGAGAGAGAGAGAGCTACAAGGAAAATAAGTACCCTAGAAGACCTTACGGTCCATACAAGGAGGGTACTTTTGGCGCAATCCTCGAAGGTGTCCGTTGGCAACCTCGAAGATCACTCGCGAGGATCTTAACGGTGATTTCGCAAGACTTTATCTAGTCTTGACTTGAACTGGTCAACAGATTCACTGTTGACGACTTCCGTCGGAAGTGCGTCCTAACTACCACAGATACTGTATGTGAAGAATTTCCGACACAGATCACGGTGGTATCGCTTCAGCTCAAGTTTGCAACCGTGATTTCTTGTTCTCTCCTTGCTGAGCTGGAAAATATCCCCGTAGTCGAGTCTGTCGAAGCCTCGAAGTATTTTAAACACTTCGATGAGCTGACCACGTAGTTTCCGGGTCTCCAGCGAGAACATATCTAGTTCCCTTAGTCTATCATTATAACCCATATGCCTGATAGAGGGAATCAGTTTGGTTGCCCTGGCTTGGACGCGTTCCAATCTCGCGATGTCCTTTCGAAACGATGGACTCCAAAATTGTACCGCATACTCCAGGTGCGGTCGGACGAGGGAGTTGTACAGACAGAGTACTATTTCCTTGTTCCGATATCCAAACTGTCGCTTTATATAACCTAGCATCCTTTGGGCTTTCTTTTCCACTCAATACACTGTTTCGAGAACTTGAGGTCACTGGTGATAGTTACACCCAAGTCCTTTTCAGTGTCGGTGGATTTAAGAGCAGTGCCCTTAAGGATATAGGGTGATTGGGGATTTCGGTGGCCGATATAAATCACTTTGCATTTGTTTACGTTTAAAGGCATTTGCCACGTATCAGACCACTTCCCAATCTTCCGAAGATCATCTTGCATGCGGGCAGTATTTCCATCCTTTGCAACGTTCATACCAAGCTTGGTATCGTCGGCAAATTTAGAAATCTTGGCAACCATGTCACCGTCCATGTCGTTGACGTAGATGATGAATAGTAGTGGTCCCAGGACAGAACCTTGAGGCACCCACTCAGAAGCCTGTCCATTCAGCACCACCCGTTGCTGTCTGCCACTTAGCCAGTTATCTATCTAGCCTGCTACTTTTCCGTCTATGCCCAGCGCTCGCACTTTCCGGAGAAGGCGGCGGTGTGGTACCTTATCAAAGGCTTTCTGAAAGTCTAAGTACACCACATCCACCGCCTTGTCCCGATCGTGCTCACTGAACACGAAGTGGAAGAATTCCACAAGGTTCGTCAGTCATGAACGTTGCCTTCGGAAGCCATGCTAGGAATTCCTCAGTAGCAGGTTTGACTCTAAATGCGACGTCATTTTTTCCACCATCATGCTTTCCATGAGTTTACCGACTATCGAAGTCAGACTGATAGGTCGGTAGTTCGAAGGTGGGCTACGGTCTCCTTTCTTGAAGATAGGAGTCACCTCCGCTTCACGCCAGTCTCTAGAAACGCATTCGGTCCGGATTGACATGTTGAAAATTGCGTTCAGGTGTCGTGACACTTCATCGCGCACTTCTTTCAACACTTTAGGTAGAAACCAATCCGGGCCAGGTGACTTATTCGTCATTAGGTCAGTGATCTTTTCTATTTCTCCTTCGGTGAAGCCCATATCCTCCAGCTTTTCCCCCGAGTAGGAATCTGTTGGCTGGGGGATGGGACTACTCTCTTCAGTAAACACTGAAGAGAAGTAGTCGTTGAGGAGGTTAGCATTTTCTGCATCTGAATGCTTTAATGCCCCCTCCTCATTTCTCAAAGGCCAATCGTTCGATGGATTGGTTTACGGCTGTTTACATATCCAAAGAACTCCTTGGGATTCTCTTTACAAAGTCTCGCCACTCGGAGTTCCTCAGACCGCTTAGCCGCCCTTATACTGGACTTCACCCTCCTAGCTAGACTACCGTACTCGTCAGTCTCTAGAAATCTTTGACTGCCGGTACACCGTTCTCCTCTCCCTTAGCAGTTGACCGATTTCTCGATTGAACCACTTCGGTTAAACGAAAGACCGACTAAGGCTTTTCGAAGGGATGAAACGTGATTAAAGACTCATGATCGTAGTTTTGAATCTATTTCACGAATCTTCAACATCCTCGCATCAGTCAAGCCAGCACAACGACCTGCAAAGTCTGCTCTTCTCAAATCAAGTTTCCTCGATTTACTAGTCGCAGACTCTACCTTGGGGACCTTGACTATAAATCTGACTAGTCGGTGATTACTGCCACCGAGCTCTTCGCCTACCGAGAGATCCTCAACGATGTCATCTTCAGAGGTGAAAACCAAGTCGAGGGTATTGTTGCCTCTCGTCGGCCCTCTCAACCATTGAGTCGGGAACTCGTTGTCCGCGAATTCCAGGAGTAGCGCGTTCTCGCCACAGGGTTCTCTGTTTTCCCAGTCAACTTGTGTGTTGAAATCCCCTATGGCGATACACACTCTGTCTTCGACAAGTTCTCCTAGTAGCTGGTACCAATCTCTGTCCTTTTCAACGAGTTGAGCAGGAGGTCTATAAAGCACCAGGGTCCTGTATTTGGCAGGACCTATTTCTAGGTCTACACCTAGGAGCTCGTGGTGGGATACGATGTTGCATTTTGTCGAGTTGAATGTATCCTTGACATACATCACACCGCCACCCTCTCTGTCAGGACTATCTTTTAGTAAGAGTCGGTAACCTGGAATCGTGTATTCGCCGTCAAAATCTCGGTTCGAAGTTTTTATCCACGACTCTGTAATGGCCACCATCTCTGGTTCTTCCGTCACTACGAGTCCACGAAGTTCAAGAAACTTGTTTCTGATAGACCTCGCATTGAGGGAGTCCCCGACTGTAGGACTCCCTACGCTCTTCCGTTTCCCGTCTTACTTGTCTCTCTATTCTCTTTTGGTGGTATGGTGGCACCTTTTCGAGCGACCTCCGCGAAGGTCGTTCCAGGGGTAACTTTGGCGTACTGGCGCACGTCTGCCCTCACTCTGGGCCGGAGCGTCCTTTGAGTCCGCTCAACGACATCTTGTATCAGGTTGGAGAGTACAGCCTTTCCTTTAAAGGAAAGGTGCACCCCATCCCTTTGGTAGAGATCGTTCTTACCATAAAAGATGCGGTAGGGGTCGACAAAAAACACCCCTTCCGCCGTACATAAATCTGCTAGTCGACGGTTCAGTGCGACGTTCCTCGAGTGAGCGATCCGGCTTGGACCTCAGTGATCGCTTCTTGGAAGAGGGTCTCGTCGGCGGATCCGAGACGGCGAAGCTGACGCACGTGTTCAGACTCTAGGTTCTGCAGCTTCCTCTCCATTTTTTTAGATTTTTCCTCAGAAGATTTGAACAGATCTTTAATCTCCTGCAGTTCTGCCTTAGGATGCAGTCCGTGCAGATACTTCCAGGGTGGCACTTTGAGAAACACCCCTCCAGGAAATCTACGCACCACTTTTCCTTTTGGCATGTAGAGCACGTATATTTTAGCGCTCCTGGTCCTTTCTTTCCAGCCATACTGAACACTTTATATCTCGGAATACTTTGTGACCACTCAATGAAGAAGAAGGGGGATGGTGAGTTCGCCCCGCGTGAGTCGCTCCCGCCTATCCATCGGAGACGTTTCGGATCTTTCAGAAGGCACGCTCCATGTGCTGCTGTTCGTCCGACCGAGTCGTCAAACCTCGGCGTGCCGTGGCTCCCAACCAAGCAGTACTGACTGTCCCCGAAGGGGCCATCGATTTCTCACCAGGTGAACAACGGAGCACACCTCGTACTAAACTCCTACTAATTCCCTTCACGACGGCCAGGATCTCGGAGTAGCGTTTAATGGATATCACCCCTCACCAAGAGACTCGACCCAAGGCTTTTTATTGGCCTGGCAACCAACCTGGGAACAAAGGGCCGTCACCTCGGACCGATGCTACCAGAGGTACCCGTCAATAATTACGCGCCAGGAAGGGGTTAACGGGGCACTACCTTCATCCCGTTCATCGTGCCCCAACGCCTAGGACACCTCTAATCCTAGTCTCTCGCAACCAGTGAGCGTCGATTAGCGTTGTTTATAGAGGTTACAAAGCCTCTTTTCTGACGCATGAGGTAGCTGCCAGGTCTTTATATGTAGATAGATGGGAAAAAAAGGGTAAGAGTGTCATGATAGGAGTAGGTGTTTTTTTTTCTTTTTGTATAATAAGTGGAAGAGATAGGATAAAAGTGAAAAAGGAGAAGAATAGAGTAGAAAAGGGGAGGACGCACTTAGTCTGGAACCTCGTTTCCGACCAAATCGAAAAGGAAGCCCTTCCAGGGGTATCTAGAAAAGAGGTACCCCCGCCGACATAGCTCGAAAAGTCAAAGGTACAAACAAGCTCTCTTCCCACGACAAGGGGGCGTCACCTCTCCCTCTAATTTCTTCAGATATATATATATATATATATATATATATATATATATATATATATATATATATATATATATATATATATATTAGCCGGTAATTATAGGTATTATAGTTTCGTTTACCTGAACACTTGCCTCATTTACATATATTGCAATTAAGGGGGTCATAATTTTGAGGTCTGGATTATGTGAAGAATTAACTTACACGCACATACATACACCGTGCGATTTGGGGGCTAGTGCACATACGAGTATATATTCGTGTGTATAAGAGGAAAAAAACGGGACAAATTACAGATTATGTGCAACAGTTGGAGTTCAAATTCCCCCTTGCGTGTATGCTTGAAAGGATTCCTTGTGTATTCCCTTGTGTATGAACGGAAGTCGCGTGTAAGAGGATAATGAACGCGGGTCATCATCAATTAATCAAGGCAACAACGCACGGAAGAAAATAAAGATGAAACTGAAATTTAATTCAACGAAACCATTTTAACCCACTGAAGAAAAAGGATGTAAGAGGACAAAAATTTAAATATAAAAGGAATAAGTGAAAGAGACGATACACAGATGGGCAGAAGTTGGTCCTAAGAACCTGTTTTTAAGCTTTATATTTGACAGTGCTCAAGAGTACAGCTGAAAATTTTAATTTGACATTCAGTCAGGTTCTTGTTTCGCATTTAGGCTTTCATTGGCCATTAAATCATTGTTGTCATATTTTTGCATAAATTTTCCTTTCTTGCTTCTCTTTTAGTCACTAAATCGCATTCAGCGGCTACTTCTAAGCTTGCGGAAATTGACTGGACGTTATTTGAAGCGTTGACTCGATCTAATTTCGCTTTGAGATTTCTACTCAATTAGTTTGGAAGAGATGTTGAGTGCGAGTGTATGGTGGGCACATGATCGTGTGCATTCTGATAGTGGGAGAGTGTGAATGAAAGTGAATACACTAAAACAGCAAATGTGTTTGATATTATTATATTGTTCCTCTATTGGTTTTATTACTTTTCGGAGCGGGTGACAAGACTTTTGCACCTCCCTGTAGATTGGAGGTTACGCTTTGAACGCAGTCATTCATGCGGATGCCGACTTTTGATGGAGGAGTTTTATTTTTTATCATCATCATCATCGTCACTAACTATAATTTAAAAACGGGATTTTTTTGGGTATTTGAATAATAATTTCATCTTAGTTTGGTTATGACTTATGTTTTTTTATCAAAGTTATTTCTAATAATTCTTTTATAATATCAAAAACAAAATGATGAAGTTCAGAAATAAATATAAGTATCGAAATTTTGTGAATTTTTTTAAACCCAAAGAATTACAAATGGTGAAGTTCAGAAAATTTATTTTTATATATCCTCTTCTATAACTATATTTTAGCAACGTGATATTTTGAAAGGGGGGAAATTTTGTTTATAGTTCCTTTTTAAAATTATTAAAATTGGCGAAGTTCAGAAAAGGTAGAAAAATTTAACCATGGCTGCTTTTTTTAGATCTTAAATTTTAATCTTAGTAGCGAAACCATTGCCTGGTTATATTATATTATTGATATTGTGTTTTGCAGCTGCATGATTTAGTTTTCGACAAGCCAAGAAGGTGTTACCTTATTAAGCCTTGTTTTGAACGCAATCGTGTGGGTTTGTTGACTCGGATGCTATGTTATGTTATACTATGTTATGGTACGCTATACTATGTAATGCTATACTGTTATGTTGTTTGGTATAGTATGTTATGTTATACTATATTATGTTGTCAAGCTATACTATGTTATCTTGTTATGAAACGTCAGTAAAAAAACTTCGCATTTGGCCAAGTTTCACTTTTAGACCCGTTTTTGCACCTGCTTCATAGTTTCACATTTGCGTCAATTTCACCTTTAGGGTTCATTTTCAGCTTTCATGCTCACATTTGAATATGATAGAGGCTCGTGGGAGGGGGGGGGGCTCCAGGTAACCACCAGTGTCCATTAATATGGCCAGTTTATCATGGGTATTTCTTTTCTGGACGTCGGAGAACCACACTCACCATATGCCACGACATAAACCCTACCAACGTACCGAGACAAAGGCTTGATTTAAACACGAGGTATCTCTTTATAGTTACCCCCTTAGCTCCGCGTGGGGAGGGCACACACGCTAAATTTGCTAAATAGATTTACTTTTCCAAATAAACCTCATTTCTAGGCTTCCTTTTGTGCATAAGCCTCGTAGTTCACAATTAAATCCTACAAATCTCACTTCTAGGCTTCCTTTTTGTGCATAAGCCTCGTAGTTCACAATTAAATCCTATAAACCTCACTTCTAGTCTTCCTTTTTGTGCATAAGCCTCGTAGTTCACAATTAAATCCTGCAAACCTTCCTTTAGTCTTTCGCGTTTGCACAACATTACAACAAATCTCAATTTTATGCATCTGCAATTATACCTGCTTTTTTAAAGTTCCTAATCTTACAATATTCCGTCTTAGGTCCCCCTTAGTTGTACCATCTCCTCATTCTCCCTAAGAGCGGTATTCTTGCCAATATCAACAGTTCTTTTGTTCGAAAAGCGGTGCGTGACAGAATGAATATTTAATATTCCCTCATTGAGTCTAAATAGAAAATAGTATAATAAGTTTTTTAAAATAATGTCGCAAAATAGGAGGAAATAAAGTTTATTTCTTCACACTAGTTGACAAGTGGAGTACTATCCAGGACTCTTTCACATATAACATTTCAACAAGAGGCTACAATTCAATATTGCGTCGGTGTGTTTGCGGGGGAAGGGGGGGAATTACAGTGAGGGCAAATGGGGTTATGTACACGTACGCCCCTCTTCCAGCAAAAAAACTAACTAGAGAAATTAAGGGTTTATTTCCTCCACAACACAAGAAATAGAAACCGAAACCAGCCCTATTTTAATCGAGAGAATTTTTCATAATTATTAATTAAGGGTGACTTAACGAATTTCTTCGGGGGTTTTCTCTCATTCAATTAAGGGTGACTTAACGAATTTCTTCGGGGGTTTTCTCTCATTCTATTAAGGGTGACAACGAATTTCTTCGGGGTTTTTCTCTCATTCAATTAAGGGTGACTTAACGAATTTCTTCGGGGGTTTTCTCTTATTCTATTAAGGGTGACAACGAATTTCTTCGGGGGTTTTCTCTCATTCAATTAAGGGTAACTTAACGAATTTCTTCGGGGGTTTTCTCTTATTCTATTAAGGGTGACAACGAATTTCTTCGGGGGTTTTCTCTCATTCTATTAAGGGTGACTTAACGAATTTCTTCGGGGGGTTTCTCTCATTCAATTAAGGGTGACTTAACGAATTTCTTCGGGGGTTTTCTCTCATTCTATTAAGGGTGACTTAACGAATTTCTTCGGGGGTTTTCTCTCATTCTATTAAGGGTGACAACGAATTTCTTTGGGGGTTTTCTCTCATTCTATTAAGGGTGACAACGAATTTCTTTGGGGGTTTTCTCTCATTCTATTAAGGGTGACAACGAATTTCTTCGGGGGGTTTCTCTCATTCTATTAAGGGTGACAACGAATTTCTTCGGGGGTTTTCTCTCATTCTATTAAGGGTGACTTAACGAATTTCTTCGGGGGTTTTCTCTCATTCAATTAAGGCTGACTTAACGAATTTCTTCGGGTGTTTCTCTCATTCAATTAAGGGTGACTGAACGAATTTCTTCGGGGGTTTTCTCTCATTCTATTAAGGGTGACAACGAATTTCTTTGGGGGTTTTCTCTCATTCTATTAAGGGTGACAACGAATTTCTTCGGGGGGTTTCTCTCATTCTATTAAGGGTGACAACGAATTTCTTCGGGGGTTTTCTCTCATTCTATTAAGGGTGACTTAACGAATTTCTTCGGGGGGTTTCTCTCATTCAATTAAGGCTGACTTAACGAATTTCTTCGGGTGTTTCTCTCATTCAATTAAGGGTGACTGAACGAATTTCTTCGGGGGTTTTCTCTCATTCTATTAAGGGTGACAACGAATTTCTTTGGGGGTTTTCTCTCATTCTATTAAGGGTGACAACGAATTTCTTCGGGGTTTTTCTCTCATTCTATTAAGGGTGACAACGAATTTCTTCGGGGGTTTTCTCTCATTCTATTAAGGGTGACTTAACGAATTTCTTCGGGGGTTTTCTCTCATTCAATTAAGGGTGACTTAACGAATTTCTTCGGGGGTTTCTCTCATTCAATTAAGGGTGACTTAACGAATTTCTTCGGGGGGTTTCTCTTATTCAATTAAGGGTGACAACGAATTTCTTCGGGGGTTTTCTCTCATTCAATTAAGGGTGACTTAACGAATTTCTTCGGGGGTTTTCTCTCATTCAAATAAGGGTGACTTAATGAATTTCTTCGGGGGTTTTCTCTCATTCAATTAAGGGTGACTCAACGAATTTCTTCGGGGTTTTTCTCTCATTCTATTAAGGGTGACAACGAATTTCTTCGGGGGTTTTCTCTCATTCTATTAAGGGTGACTTAACGAATTTCTTCGGGGGTTTTCTCTCATTCAATTAAGGGTGACAGAACGAATTTCTTCGGGGGTTTCTCTCATTCAATTAAGGGTGACTTAACGAATTTCTTCGGGGGGTTTCTCTTATTCAATTAAGGGTGACAACGAATTTCTTCGGGGGTTTTCTCTCATTCAATTAAGGGTGACTTAACGAATTTCTTCGGGGGTTTTCTCTCATTCAAATAAGGGTGACTTAATGAATTTCTTCGGGGGGTTTCTCTCATTCTATTAAGGGTGACAACGAATTTCTTCGGGGGTTTTCTCTCATTCAATTAAGGGTGACTTAACGAATTTCTTCGGGGGTTTTCTCTTATTCTATTAAGGGTGACAACGAATTTCTTCGGGAGTTTTCTCTCATTCAATTAAGGGTGACTTAACGAATTTCTTCGGGGGTTTTCTCTCATTCAATTAAGGGTGAATTAACGAACTTCTTCGGGGGTTTTCTCTCATTCAATTAAGGGTGACAACGAATTTCTTCGGGGTTTTTCTCTCATTCAATTAAGGGTGACTTAACGAATTTCTTCGGGGGTTTTCTCTCATTCTATTAAGGGTGACTTAACGAATTTCTTCGGGGGGTTTCTCTCATTCTATTAAGGGGGGCAACGAATTTCTTCGGGGGGTTTCTCTCATTCTATTAAGGGTGACAACGAATTTCTTCGGGGGTTTTCTCTCATTCTATTAAGGGTGACTTAACGAATTTCTTCGGGGGGGTTTCTCTCATTCTATTAAGGGTGACTTAAGAATTTTTTAGGGGGTTTTCTCTCATTCTATTAAGGGTGACAACGAATTTCTTTGGGGGTTTTCTCTCATTCAATTAAGGGTGACTTAACGAATTTCTTCGGGGGTTTTCTCTCATTCTATTACGGGTGACTTAACGAATTTCTTCGGGGGTTTTCTCTCATTCTATTAAGGGGAGCAACGAATTTCTTCGGGGGTTTTCTCTCATTCTATTAAGGGTGACAACGAATTTCTTCGGGGTTTTTCTCTCATTCTATTAAGGGTGACTTAACGAATTTCTTCGGGGGGTTTCTCTCATTCAATTAAGGGTGACTTAACGAATTTCCTCGGGGGTTTTCTCTCATTGAATTAAGGGTGACTTAACGAATTTCATCGGGGGTTTTCTCTCATTCTATTAAGGGTGACAACGAATTTCTTCGGGGGTTTTCTCTCATTCTATTAAGGGTGACAACGAATTTCTTCAAAGGGTTTTCTCTCATTCTATTAAGGGTGACTTAACGAATTTCTTCGGGGGGTTTCTCTCGTTCAATTAAGGGTGACTTAACGAATTTCTTCGGGGGTTTCTCTCATTCAGTTAAGGGTGACTTAACGAATTTCTTCGGGGGGTTTCTCTTATTCTATTAAGGGTGACTGAACGAATTTCTTAGGGGGGTTTCTCTCATTCAATTAAGGGTGACTTAACGAATTTCTTTGGGGGTTTTCTCTCATTCAATTAAGGGTGACTTAACGAATTTCTTCGGGGGTTTTTCTCATTCAATTAAGGGTGACTTAACGAATTTCTTCGGGGGTTTCTCTCATTCAGTTAAGGGTGACTTAACGAATTTCTTCGGGGGTTTTCTCTTATTCAATTAAGGGTGACTTAACGAATTTCTTCGGGGGTTTTCTCTCATTCTATTAAGGGTGACAAAGAATTTCTTCGGGGGTTTTCTCTCATTCAGTTAAGGGTGACAACGAATTTCTTCGGGGGGTTTCTCTCATTCAATTAAGGGTGACTTAACGAATTTCTTCGGGGGTTTTCTCTCATACTATTAAGGGTGACAACGAATTTCTTCGGGGGTTTTCTCTCATTCAATTAAGGGTGACTTAACGAATTTCTTCGGGGGTTTTCTCTCATTCAATTAAGGGTGACTAAACGAATTTCTTCGGGGGTTTTCTCTCATTCTATTAAGGGTGACAACGAATTTCTACGGGGGTTTTCTCTCATTCTATTAAGGGTGACAACGAATTTCTTCGGGGGGTTTCTCTCATTCTATTGAGGGTGACTTAACGACTTTCTTCGGGGGTTTCTCTCATTCAATTAAGGGTGACTTAACGAATTTCTTCGGGGGGTTTCTCTTATTCTATTAAGGGTGACAACGAATTTCTTCGGGGGTTTTCTCTCATTCAATTAAGGGTGACTTAACGAATTTCTTTGGGGGTTTTCTCTCATTCTATTAAGGGTGACAACGAATTTCTTCGGGGGTTTTCTCTCATTCTATTAAGGGTGACAACGAATTTCTTCGGGGGTTTTCTCTCATTCTATTAAGGGTGACTAAACGAATTTCTTCGGGGGTTTTCTCTCATTCAATTAAGGGTGACTTAACGAATTTCTTCGGGGGTTTCTCTCATTCAATTAAGGGTGACTTAACGAATTTCTTCGGGGGTTTTCTCTTATTCTATTAAGGGTGACAACGAATTTCTTCGGGGGTTTTCTCTCATTCAATTAAGGGTGACTTAACGAATTTCTTCGGGGGTTTTCTCTCATTCAATTAAGGGTGACTTAACGAATTTCTTCGGGGTTTTTCTCTCATTCAATTAAGGGTGACTTAACGAATTTCTTCGGGTTTTTTCTCTCATTCAATTAAGGGTGACAACGAATTTCTTCGGGGGTTTTCTCTCATTCTATTAAGGGTGACTTAACGAATTTCTTCGGGGGGTTTCTCTCATTCTATTAAGGGGGGCAACGAATTTCTTCGGGGGGTTTCTCTCATTCTATTAAGGGTGACAACGAATTTCTTCGGGGGTTTTCTCTCATTCTATTAAGGGTGACTTAACGAATTTCTTCGGGGGGTTTCTCTCATTCTATTAAGGGTGACTTAACGAATTTCTTCGGGGGGTTTCTCTCATTCTATTAAGGGTGACAACGAATTTCTTTGGGGGTTTTCTCTCATTCAATTAAGGGTGACTTAACGAATTTCTTCGGTGGTTTTCTCTCATTCTATTAAGGGTGACTTAACGAATTTCTTCGGGGGTTTTCTCTCATTCTATTAAGGGGAGCAACGAATTTCTTCGGGGGTTTTCTCTCATTCTATTAAGGGTGACAACGAATTTCTTCGGGTTTTTTCTCTCATTCTATTAAGGGTGACTTAACGAATTTCTTCGGGGGTTTTCTCTCATTCAATTAAGGGTGACTTAACGAATTTCTTCCGGGGTTTTCTCTCATTCAATTAAGGGTGACTTAACGAATTTCATCGGGGGTTTCCTCTCATTCTTTTAAGGGTGACAACGAAGTTCTTCGGGGGGTTTCTCTCATTCTATTAAGGGTGACAACGAATTTCTTCGGGGGTTTTCTCTCATTCTATTAAGGGTGACTTAACGAATTTCTTCGGGGGGTTTCTCTCGTTCAATTAAGGGTGACTTAACGAATTTCTTCGGGGGTTTCTCTCATTCAGTTAAGGGTGACAAAGAATTTCTTCGGGGGGTTTCTCTCATTCAATTAAGGGTGACTTAACGAATTTCTTCGGGGGTTTTCTCTCATTCAATTAAGGGTGACTTAACGAATTTCTTCGGGGGTTTCTCTCATTCAGTTAAGGGTGACAACGAATTTCTTCGGGGGGTTTCTCTCATTCAATTAAGGGTGACTTAACGAATTTCTTCGGGGGTTTTCTCTCATTCAATTAAGGGTGACTTAACGAATTTCTTCGGGGGTTTTCTCTCATTCAATTAAGGGTGACTTAACGAATTTCTTCGGGGTTTTCTCTCATTCAGTTAAGGGTGACTTAACGAATTTCTTCGGGGGGGTTTCTCTTATTCAATTAAGGGTGACTTAACGAATTTCTTCGGGGTTTTTCTCTCATTCTATTAAGGGTGACAAAGAATTTCTTCGGGGTTTTTCTCTCATTCAGTTAAGGGTGACAACGAATTTCTTCGGGGGGTTTCTCTCATTCAATTAAGGGTGACTTAACGAATTTCTTCGGGGGTTTTCTCTCATTCTATTAAGGGTGACAACGAATTTCTAAGGGGGTTTTCTCTCATTCAATTAAGGGTGACTTAACGAATTTCTTCGGGGGTTTTCTCTCATTCAATTAAGGGTGACTTAACGAATTTCTTCGGGGATTTTCTCTCATTCTATTAAGGGTGACAACGAATTTCTACGGGGGTTTTCTCTCATTCTATTAAGGGTGACAACGAATTTCTTCGGGAGGTTTCTCTCATTCTATTAAGGGTGACTTAACGAATTTCTTCGGGTTTTTTCTCTCATTCAATTAAGGGTGACTTAAAGAATTTCTTCGGGGGTTTTCTCTCATTCTATTAAGGGTGACTTAACGAATTTCTTCGAGGGTTTTCTCTCATTCTATTAAGGGTGACAAAGAATTTCTTCGGGGGTTTTCTCTCATTCAATTAAGGGTGACTTAACGAATTTCTTCGGGGGTTTTCTCTCATTCTATTAAGGGTGACAAAGAATTTCTTCGGGGGTTTTCTCTCATTCAATTAAGGGTGACTTAACGAATTTCTTCGGGGGGTTTCTCTCATTCTATTAAGGGTGACAAAGAATTTCTTCGGGGGTTTTCTCTCATTCAATTAAGGGTGACTTAACGAATTTATTCGGGGGTTTTCTCTCATTATATTAAGGGTGACAACGAATTTCTTCGGGGGTTTTCTCTCATTCAATTAAGGGTGACTTAACGAATTTCTTCGGGGGTTTTCTCTCATTCTATTAAGGGTGACAAAGAATTTCTTCGGGAGTTTTCTCTCATTCAATTAAGGGTGACTTAACGAATTTCTTCAGGGGTTTTCTTTCATTCTATTAAGGGTGACTTAACGAATTTCTTCGGGGGTTTTCTCTCATTCTATTAAGGGTGACAACGAATTTCTACGGGGTTTTTCTCTCATTCAATTAAGGGTGACTTAACGAATTTCTTCGGGGGTTTTCTCTCATTCTATTAAGGGTGACCAAGAATTTCTTCGGGAGTTTTCTCTCATTCAATTAAGGGTGACTTAACGAATTTCTTCGGGGGTTTTCTCTCATTCTATTAAGGGTGACAACGAATTTCTTCGGGAGTTTTCTCTCATTCAATTAAGGGTGACCTAACGAATTTCTACGGGGGTTTTCTCTCATTCAATTAAGGGTGACTTAACGAATTTCTTCGGGGGGTTTCTCTCATTCTATTAAGGGTGACAACGAATTTCTACGGGGGTTTTCTCTCATTCTATTAAGGGTGACAACGAATTTCTTCGGGGGGTTTCTCTCATTCAATTAAGGGTGACTTAACGAATTTCTTCGGGGCTTTTCTCTCATTCAATTAAGGGTGACTTAACGAATTTCTTCGGGGGTTTTCTCTCATTCTATTAAGGGTGACAACGAACTTCTTCGGGAGTTTTCTCTCATTCAATTAAGGGTGACTTAACGAATTTCTACGGGGGTTTTCTCTCATTCAATTAAGGGTGACTTAACGAATTTCTTCGGGGGTTTTCTCTCATTCAATTAAGGGTGACTTAACGAGTTTCTTCGGTGGTTTTCTCTCATTCTATTAAGAGGGACAACGAATTTCTACTGGTTTTTTCTCTCATTCTATTAAGGGTGACAACGAATTTCTTCGGGGGGTTTCTCTCAATCTATTAAGGGTGACAACGAATTTCTTCGGGTTTTTTCTCTCATTCAATTAAGGGTGACTTAATGAATTTCTTCGGGGGTTTTCTCTCATTCTATTAAGGGTGACTTACCGAATTTCTTCGAGGGTTTTCTCTCATTCTATTAAGGGTGACTTAACGAATTTCTTCGGGGGTTTTCTCTCATTCAATTAAGGGTGACTTAACGAATTTCTTCGGGGATTTCTCTCATTCTATTAAGAGTGACAAAGAATTTCTTCAGGGGTTTTCTCTCATTCAATTAAGGGTGACTTAACGAATTTCTTCGGGGGTTTTCTCTCATTCTATTAAGGGTGACAAAGAATTTCTTCGGGGTTTTTCTCTCATTCAATTAAGGGTGACTTAACGAATTTCTACGGGGGTTTTCTCTCATTCAATTAAGGGTGACTTAACGAATTTCTTCGGGGGGTTTCTCTCATTCTATTAAGGGTGACAACGAATTTCTACGGGGGTTTTCTCTCATTCTATTAAGGGTGACAACGAATTTCTTCGGGGGGTTTCTCTCATTCAATTAAGGGTGACTTAACGAATTTCTTCGGGGCTTTTCTCTCATTCAATTAAGGGTGACTTAACGAATTTCTTCGGGGGGTTTCTCTCATTCTATTAAGGGTGACAACGAACTTCTTCGGGAGTTTTCTCTCATTCAATTAAGGGTGACTTAACGAATTTCTACGGGGGTTTTCTCTCATTCAATTAAGGGTGACTTAACGAATTTCTTCGGGGGTTTTCTCTCATTCAATTAAGGGTGACTTAACGAGTTTCTTCGGTGGTTTTCTCTCATTCTATTAAGAGGGACAACGAATTTCTACTGGTTTTTTCTCTCATTCTATTAAGGGTGACAACGAATTTCTTCGGGGGGTTTCTCTCAATCTATTAAGGGTGACAACGAATTTCTTCGGGGTTTTTCTCTCATTCAATTAAGGGTGACTTAATGAATTTCTTCGGGGGTTTTCTCTCATTCTATTAAGGGTGACTTACCGAATTTCTTCGAGGGTTTTCTCTCATTCTATTAAGGGTGACTTAACGAATTTCTTCGGGGGTTTTCTCTCATTCAATTAAGGGTGACTTAACGAATTTCTTCGGGGATTTCTCTCATTCTATTAAGAGTGACAAAGAATTTCTTCAGGGGTTTTCTCTCATTCAATTAAGGGTGACTTAACGAATTTCTTCGGGGGTTTTCTCTCATTCTATTAAGGGTGACAAAGAATTTCTTCGGGGTTTTTCTCTCATTCAATTAAGGGTGACTTAACGAATTTCTTCGGGGGTTTTCTCTCATTCTATTAAGGGTGACAACGAATTTCTTCGGGGGTTTTCTCTCATTCAATTAAGGGTGACTTACCGAATTTCTTCGGGGGTTTTCTCTCATTCTATTAAGGGTGACAAAAAATTTCTTCGGGAGTTTTCTCTCATTCAATTAAGGGTGACGTAACGAATTTCTTCGGGGGTTTTCTCTCATTCTATTAAGGGTGACTTAACGAATTTCTTCGGGGTTTTCTCTCATTCTATTAAGGGTGACAACGAATTTCTACGGGGGTTTTCTCTCATTCAATTAAGGGTGACTTAACGAATTTCTTCAGGGGTTTTCTCTCATTCTATTAAGGGTGACAAAGAATTTCTTCGGGAGTTTTCTCCCATTCAATTAAGGGTGACTTAACGAATTGCTTCGGGGGTTTTCTCTCATTCAATTAAGGGTGACTTAACGAATTTCTTCGGGGGTTTTCTCTCATTCAATTAAGGGTGACTTAACGAATTTCTTCGGGGGTTTTTTCTCATTCTATTAAGGGTGACAACGAATTTCTTCGGGAGTTTTCTCTTATTCAATTAAGGGTGACAACGAATTTCTACGGGGGTTTTCTCTGATTCTATTAAGGGTGACTTAACGAATTTCTTCGGGGGGTTTCTCTCATTCAATTAAGGGTGAGTTAACGAATTTCTTCGGGGGTTTTCTCTCATTCTATTAAGGGTGACAACGAATTTCTACGGGGGTTTTCTCTCATTCTATTAAGGGTGACAACGAATTTCTTCGGGGGTTTTCTCTCATTCAATTAAGGGTGACTTAACGAATTTCTTTGGGGGTTTTCTCTCATTCAATTAAGGGTGACTTAACGAATTTCTTCGGGGGTTTTCTCTCATTCTATTAAGGGTGACAACGAATTTCTACGGGGGTTTTCTCTCATTCAATTAAGAGTGACTTAACGAATTTCTTCGGGGTTTTTCTCTCATTCTATTAAGGGTGACAAAGAATTTCTTCGGGAGTTTTCTCTCATTCAATTAAGGGTGACTTAACGAATTTCTTCGGGGGTTTTCTCTTATTCAATTAAGGGTGACTTAACGAATTTCTTCGGGTTTTTTCTCTCATTCAATTAGGGGTGACTTAACGAATTTCTTCGGGGGTTTTCTCTCATTCTATTAAGGGTGACAACGAATTTCTTCGGGGGGTTTCTCTCATTCAATTAAGGGTGACTTAACGAATTTCTTCGGGGGTTTTCTCTCATTCAATTAAGGGTGAATTAACGAATTTCTTCGGGGGTTTTCTCTCATTCTATTAAGGGTGACAACGAATTTCTTTTGGGGTTTTCTCTCATTCTATTAAGGGTGACAACGAATTTCCTCATGGGGTTTCTCTCATTCTATTAAGGGTGACAACGAATTTCTAGGGGCGTTTTCTCTCATTCAATTAAGGGTGACTTAACGAATTTCTTCGGGGGTTTTCTCTCATTCAATTAAGGGTGACTACGAATTTCTTCGGGGGTTTTCTCTCATTCAATTAAGGGTGACTTAACGAATTTCTTCGGAGGTTTTCTCTCATTCTATTAAGGGTGATAACGAATTTCTACGGGGGTTTTCTCTCATTTAATTAAGGGTGACTTAACGAATTTCTTCGGGGGTTTTCTCTCATTCTATTAAGGGTGACAACGAATTTCTTCGGGGGTTTTCTCTCATTCAATTAAGGGTGACAACGAATTTCTTAGGGGGTTTTCTCTCATTCAATTAAGGGTGACTTAACGAATTTCTTCGGGGGTTTTCTCTCATTCTATTAAGGGTGACAACGAATTTCTTCGGGGGTTTTCTCTCATTCAATTAAGGGTGACTTAACGAATTTCTTCGGGGGTTTTCTCTCATTCTATTAAGGGTGACAACGAATTTCTACGAGGGTTTTCTCTCATTCAATTAAGTGTGACTTAACGAATTTCTTCGGGGGTTTTCTCTCATTCAATTAAGGGTGACTTAACGAATTTCTTCGGGGGTTTTCTCTCATTCTATTAAGGGTGACAACGAATTTCTTCGGGGGGTTTTTCTCATTCAATTAAGGGTGACTTAACGAATTTCTTCGGGGGTTTTCTCTCATTCTATTAAGGGTGACAACGAATTTCTACGAGGGTTTTCTCTCATTCAATTAAGGGTGACTTAACGAATTTCTTCGGGGGTTTTCTCTCATTCTATTAAGGGTGACAACGAATTTCTTTGAGGGTTTTTTTTCATTCTATTAAGGGTGACAACGAATTTCTTCGGGGGGTTTCTCTCATTCTATTAAGGGTGACAACGAATTTCTTCGGGGGTTTTCTCTCATTCAATTAAGGGTGACTTAACGAATTTTTTCGGAGGTTTTCTCTCATTCAATTAAGGGTGACGTAACGAATTTCTTCGGGTTTTTTCTCTCATTCAATTAAGGGTGACTTAAAGAATTTCTTCGGGGGTTTTCTCTCATTCTATTAAGGGTGACTTAACGAATTTCTTCGAGGGTTTTCTCTCATTCTATTAAGGGTGACAAAGAATTTCTTCGGGGGTTTTCTCTCATTCAATTAAGGGTGACTTAACGAATTTCTTCGGGGGTTTTCTCTCATTCTATTAAGGGTGACAAAGAATTTCTTCGGGGGTTTTCTCTCATTCAATTAAGGGTGACTTAACGAATTTCTTCGGGGGGTTTCTCTCATTCTATTAAGGGTGACAAAGAATTTCTTCGGGGTTTTTCTCTCATTCAATTAAGGGTGACTTAACGAATTTCTTCGGGGGTTTTCTCTCATTATATTAAGGGTGACAACGAATTTCTTCGGGGGTTTTCTCTCATTCAATTAAGGGTGACTTAACGAATTTCTTCGGGGGTTTTCTCTCATTCTATTAAGGGTGACAAAGAATTTCTTCGGGAGTTTTCTCTCATTCAATTAAGGGTGACTTAACGAATTTCTTCAGGGGTTTTCTTTCATTCTATTAAGGGTGACTTAACGAATTTCTTCGGGGGTTTTCTCTCATTCTATTAAGGGTGACAACGAATTTCTACGGGGTTTTTCTCTCATTCAATTAAGGGTGACTTAACGAATTTCTTCGGGGGTTTTCTCTCATTCTATTAAGGGTGACCAAGAATTTCTTCGGGAGTTTTCTCTCATTCAATTAAGGGTGACTTAACGAATTTCTTCGGGGGTTTTCTCTCATTCTATTAAGGGTGACAACGAATTTCTTCGGGAGTTTTCTCTCATTCAATTAAGGGTGACCTAACGAATTTCTACGGGGGTTTTCTCTCATTCAATTAAGGGTGACTTAACGAATTTCTTCGGGGGGTTTCTCTCATTCTATTAAGGGTGACAACGAATTTCTACGGGGGTTTTCTCTCATTCTATTAAGGGTGACAACGAATTTCTTCGGGGGGTTTCTCTCATTCAATTAAGGGTGACTTAACGAATTTCTTCGGGGCTTTTCTCTCATTCAATTAAGGGTGACTTAACGAATTTCTTCGGGGGTTTTCTCTCATTCTATTAAGGGTGACAACGAACTTCTTCGGGAGTTTTCTCTCATTCAATTAAGGGTGACTTAACGAATTTCTACGGGGGTTTTCTCTCATTCAATTAAGGGTGACTTAACGAATTTCTTCGGGGGTTTTCTCTCATTCAATTAAGGGTGACTTAACGAGTTTCTTCGGTGGTTTTCTCTCATTCTATTAAGAGGGACAACGAATTTCTACTGGTTTTTTCTCTCATTCTATTAAGGGTGACAACGAATTTCTTCGGGGGGTTTCTCTCAATCTATTAAGGGTGACAACGAATTTCTTCGGGTTTTTTCTCTCATTCAATTAAGGGTGACTTAATGAATTTCTTCGGGGGTTTTCTCTCATTCTATTAAGGGTGACTTACCGAATTTCTTCGAGGGTTTTCTCTCATTCTATTAAGGGTGACTTAACGAATTTCTTCGGGGGTTTTCTCTCATTCAATTAAGGGTGACTTAACGAATTTCTTCGGGGATTTCTCTCATTCTATTAAGAGTGACAAAGAATTTCTTCAGGGGTTTTCTCTCATTCAATTAAGGGTGACTTAACGAATTTCTTCGGGGGTTTTCTCTCATTCTATTAAGGGTGACAAAGAATTTCTTCGGGGTTTTTCTCTCATTCAATTAAGGGTGACTTAACGAATTTCTACGGGGGTTTTCTCTCATTCAATTAAGGGTGACTTAACGAATTTCTTCGGGGGGTTTCTCTCATTCTATTAAGGGTGACAACGAATTTCTACGGGGGTTTTCTCTCATTCTATTAAGGGTGACAACGAATTTCTTCGGGGGGTTTCTCTCATTCAATTAAGGGTGACTTAACGAATTTCTTCGGGGCTTTTCTCTCATTCAATTAAGGGTGACTTAACGAATTTCTTCGGGGGTTTTCTCTCATTCTATTAAGGGTGACAACGAACTTCTTCGGGAGTTTTCTCTCATTCAATTAAGGGTGACAACGAATTTCTTCGGGGGGTTTCTCTCATTCAATTAAGGGTGACTTAACGAATTTCTTCGGGGCTTTTCTCTCATTCAATTAAGGGTGACTTAACGAATTTCTTCGGGGGTTTTCTCTCATTCTATTAAGGGTGACAACGAACTTCTTCGGGAGTTTTCTCTCATTCAATTAAGGGTGACTTAACGAATTGCTTCGGGGGTTTTCTCTCATTCAATTAAGGGTGACTTAACGAATTTCTTCGGGGGTTTTCTCTCATTCAATTAAGGGTGACTTAACGAATTTCTTCGGGGGTTTTCTCTCATTCTATTAAGGGTGACAACGAATTTCTTCGGGAGTTTTCTCTTATTCAATTAAGGGTGACAACGAATTTCTACGGGGGTTTTCTCTGATTCTATTAAGGGTGACTTAACGAATTTCTTCGGGGGGTTTCTCTCATTCAATTAAGGGTGAGTTAACGAATTTCTTCGGGGGTTTTCTCTCATTCTATTAAGGGTGACAACGAATTTCTACGGGGGTTTTCTCTCATTCTATTAAGGGTGACAACGAATTTCTTCGGGGGTTTTCTCTCATTCAATTAAGGGTGACTTAACGAATTTCTTTGGGGGTTTTCTCTCATTCAATTAAGGGTGACTTAACGAATTTCTTCGGGGGTTTTCTCTCATTCTATTAAGGGTGACAACGAATTTCTACGGGGGTTTTCTCTCATTCAATTAAGAGTGACTTAACGAATTTCTTCGGGGTTTTTCTCTCATTCTATTAAGGGTGACAAAGAATTTCTTCGGGAGTTTTCTCTCATTCAATTAAGGGTGACTTAACGAATTTCTTCGGGGGTTTTCTCTTATTCAATTAAGGGTGACTTAACGAATTTCTTCGGGTTTTTTCTCTCATTCAATTAGGGGTGACTTAACGAATTTCTTCGGGGGGTTTCTCTCATTCTATTAAGGGTGACAACGAATTTCTTCGGGAGTTTTCTCTCATTCAATTAAGGGTGACTTAACGAATTTCTACGGGGGTTTTCTCTCATTCAATTAAGTGTGACTTAACGAATTTCTTCGGGGGTTTTCTCTCATTCTATTAAGGGTGACAACGAATTTCTTCGGGGGGTTTCTCTCATTCAATTAAGGGTGACTTAACGAATTTCTTCGGGGGTTTTCTCTCATTCAATTAAGGGTGAATTAACGAATTTCTTCGGGGGTTTTCTCTCATTCTATTAAGGGTGACAACGAATTTCTTTTGGGGTTTTCTCTCATTCTATTAAGGGTGACAACGAATTTCCTCATGGGGTTTCTCTCATTCTATTAAGGGTGACAACGAATTTCTAGGGGCGTTTTCTCTCATTCAATTAAGGGTGACTTAACGAATTTCTTCGGGGGTTTTCTCTCATTCAATTAAGGGTGACTACGAATTTCTTCGGGGGTTTTCTCTCATTCAATTAAGGGTGACTTAACGAATTTCTTCGGAGGTTTTCTCTCATTCTATTAAGGGTGATAACGAATTTCTACGGGGTTTTTCTCTCATTCTATTAAGGGTGACAACGAATTTCTTCGGGGGGTTTCTCTCATTCTATTAAGGGTGACAACGAATTTCTTCGGGGGTTTTCTCTCATTCAATTAAGGGTGACTTAACGAATTTCTTCGGGGGTTTTCTCTCATTCTATTAACGGTGACTTACGAATTTCTTCGAGGGTTTTCTCTCATTCTATTAAGGGGGACAAAGAATTTCTTCGGGGGTTTTCTCTCATTCAATTAAGGGTGACTTAACGAATTTCTTCGGGGGTTTTCTCTCATTCTATTAAGGGTGACAAAGAATTTCTTCGGGGGTTTTCTCTCATTCAATTAAGGGTGACTTCACGAATTTCTTCGGGGGTTTTCTCTCATTCTATTAAGGGTGACTTAACGAATTTCTTCGGGGGTTTTCTCTCATTGTATTAAGGGTGACAACGAATTTCTACGAGGGTTTTCTCTCATTCAATTAAGGGTGACTTAACGAATTTCTTAGGGGGTTTTCTCTCATTTAATTAAGGGTGACTTAACGAATTTCTTCGGGGGTTTTCTCTCATTCTATTAAGGGTGACAACGAATTTCTTCGGGGGTTTTCTCTCATTCAATTAAGGGTGACAACGAATTTCTTAGGGGGTTTTCTCTCATTCAATTAAGGGTGACTTAACGAATTTCTTCGGGGGTTTTCTCTCATTCTATTAAGGGTGACAACGAATTTCTTCGGGGGTTTTCTCTCATTCAATTAAGGGTGACTTAACGAATTTCTTCGGGGGTTTTCTCTCATTCTATTAAGGGTGACAACGAATTTCTACGAGGGTTTTCTCTCATTCAATTAAGTGTGACTTAACGAATTTCTTCGGGGGTTTTCTCTCATTCAATTAAGGGTGACTTAACGAATTTCTTCGGGGGTTTTCTCTCATTCTATTAAGGGTGACAACGAATTTCTTCGGGGGGGTTTTCTCATTCAATTAAGGGTGACTTAACGAATTTCTTCGGGGGTTTTCTCTCATTCTATTAAGGGTGACAACGAATTTCTACGAGGGTTTTCTCTCATTCAATTAAGGGTGACTTAACGAATTTCTTCGGGGGTTTTCTCTCATTCTATTAAGGGTGACAACGAATTTCTTTGAGGGTTTTTTTTCATTCTATTAAGGGTGACAACGAATTTCTTCGGGGGGTTTCTCTCATTCTATTAAGGGTGACAACGAATTTCTTCGGGGGTTTTCTCTCATTCAATTAAGGGTGACTTAACGAATTTTTTCGGAGGTTTTCTCTCATTCAATTAAGGGTGACTTAACGAATTTCTTCGGGGGTTTTCTCTCATTCTATTAAGGGTGACAACGAATTTCTTCGGGGGTTTTCTCTCATTCAATTAAGGGTGACTTAACGAATTTCTTCGGGGGGTTTCTCTCGTTCAATTAAGGGTGACTTAACGAATTTCTTCGGGGGGTTTCTCTCATTCTATTAAGGGTGACAACGAATTTCCTCGGGGGTTTTCTCTCATTCAATTAAGGGTGACTTAACGAATTTCTTCGGGGGTTTTCTCTCATTCTATTAAGGGTGACTTAACGAATTTCTTTGGGGGGGGTTCTCTCATTCTATTAAGGGTGACAACGAATTTCTTCGGGGGTTTTCTCTCATTCAATTAAGGGTGACTTAACGAATTTCTTCGGGGGTTTTCTCTCATTCTATTAAGGGTGACAACGAATTTCTTCGGGGGTTTTCTCTCATTCTATTAAGGGTGACAACGAATTTCTTCGGGGGTTTTCTCTCATTCAATTAAGGGTGACTTAACGAATTTCTTCGGGGTTTTTCTCTCATTCTATTAAGGGTGACAACGAATTTCTTCGGGGTTTTTCTCTCATTCTATTAAGGGTGACAACGAATTTCTTCGGGGGTTTTCTCTCATTCTATTAAGGGTGACTTAACGAATTTCTTCGGGGTTTTTCTCTCATTCTATTAAGGGTGACTTAACGAATTTCTTCGGGGGGTTTCTCTCATTCTATTAAGGGTGACAACGAATTTCTTCGGGGGTTTTCTCTCATTCAATTAAGGGTGACAACGAATTTCTTCGGGGGTTTTCTCTCATTCTATTAAGGGTGACAACGAATTTCTTCGTTGACCACTTACCTTCCCTACGGGGGTGACGGGGTCCCTGGCACTGAGTGCTTTGAGGAGTGCCTGGGGCGCGGGGGTCGGGAGACGGGCAAGGGTGTGGCCGAAGTCGGTGCCCAACCCCACGCCATCGAGTGGTCCCGCCCGTGAGGTGGGGATCCTGCACCCCCGGCGTCGTCGGTGTGGTGGATCCCGGGTTGATGGGCGCTCGCGCGGAGGGTAGGGGTCACTGTAAGGGGGGAGAGAGAGGGGGTGGGAGTTAGTGGGGGATTAGTCTCGAGGTTGGGAACCTGAATAATAATGAAGAAGAAGAAAGAAACTGAAGAAAAAGAAGAAAGAATATAAAAGGAAATGAAAAGAACTGAGAGAGAAAGGGGAAATTGGGAGTGAGAGAGAAGGGGGAAGTGGAGAGTGAGAGAGAAGGGGGAAATGGGGATTGAGAGAGCAGGGGGAAATGGAGAGGGAAAGAGAAGGGTGATGAGGAGAAAAGGGAGATGAAAGGGAGAAGAAAAGGGAAAAAGAAAAGAAAAAAGAGAAGAAAAAGAAAGGGAGATAAAAAGGGAGATAAGAAAAAAAGTGAAACAAAAAAGAGAAGGAAAGGGAAGAAAAAAGACAAAAAAATAAGAAAGAAAAACAAAAAGAAGAAAAGAAAAAGAGAGGAAGACCGAGGAAAGAAAATCAATAGAATAAGAATATAATGCTAATAATTTGCCCATAGGGCTTCTATGCTTCGTTTCCTTAGCAACGTGCACCAAATGCGTTACCATGCCAACCGTTAATCCCCCAATGCGGCCGGTTTTAGTTGTTAAGTTGGGGGGGGGGGCGAGAGAACGGCAATAGAAATTAAGAGGGGAGGGGGGTGAGAGTTAATCCCTTTGTTGAAGATGTGAAAGAGAGTGGTAAGAGGGGGGTGCAAGGAGGTGGGTGAGGGGAGGAGGGGGGGGTGTCCATTTAATGCTGTTACGCCGGGTCGGGGGGATTTGTTGACGGGAAACACAGAGGAACAAAGGCGTAATCCTAATCTACTGATGTAATCCACTCCGACCCCGGATTCTAATCTCGGTCAGAGGGGAACACCCTCCCCCCCCTCTCCATGACGTCACCTCGAATGGCGAGGTGAAAATCCACTTCCCCTCAACCCTGACGTCACCGCGAATGGTAAAGGGGGGGAAGGGGGAAGTGAACGAGAATATAACAGGGACGGAGAGAACGGGAAATATTGGGGTAGAGAGTAGGGTTATTGGGGTCCACTAAAGGCATATCTATGGGGGTTACTGTAGCTCCCATCGATGCCCCCCCCCCCCTCCATGCGGGTTTGCCGGTCTTGGCGACCCTGGATATGAGGGTTAAAATGGGAGGTTCCAGGAGGCCGGTCTTGCCTCTCACGTCGGTGCTGCTCATGTTGTACCTCCCTCTGGGTAAGGGGAAAGGAGGGGGGACGTTCGCAATCTCGAGCGAACGAGTTCGCACTTTGAAATGCAACATTTGTGAAGTTCGTACGTACGAGTACCCCTTGTACGAAATGCCTGAATTTCGCTCTTTCATAACATCCACCGCCTCTCGGTAGGATTCATTCCCAGTCAGAGATCCCCCAAACCCCCTCATAAGCCCCCTCCATACACAATATCATCCACTCCGTCTTCATTCAACCCCTTCCCACTCAAACACTCATTCGCACAATCAAGCCACCATCCATCTATTACGCACCTTGACACTCACCCTCATACATCTTTTTCACGAGTCTCTTTCCCTCCATTCTTCTGCCATGCCCACACCACCCAGAAACACACAGTCACAACCTCATCCACACCTCCGAACCACTACTTCCCCACTCGAATCCCCTTTCACACACCGAAACACCTCACTTAAGTTGTCAATTCGCATCCTAGAGCTTTCATTCCTCCATACCATAGTCTCACTCCCACACACCAACACTACCAGTCTATTCGACCATCCTAGCATTTAAAACCTTATGGTGACAATCTGCTTCACCCGCATATCTTCACCTACAATGCGTCGTGCATACTTAAAACTTCACTTGCGTTCAAGGGTGACCCCACCGAACCGAACGCCGCACACCACCCCCATTTTCATCCCGATATACACTACCTTACTCTTGGATACATCCTCTTTCACACACACACACACACACCTCCGAATCTATGCGGAAGGAAATTGCTACACATGGGTGGGGGTAAGGGGGGGGCATCAGCATATAATACATGCAACCGATGCCTAATTTCACAGTCTAGTCGCCGACCAGCCTTCGTCCATTCAAGGTTGGGACGGGAGGTGTGAGGGGGGGACGGTCAACCCCCAACCATCAACTCTGGTTAAGGACTTGAGTTTTAACATGTCTTTTTCTTATCTATCACTTGACGCATCCGCGAGGGGATGCCAGGAGCAACCTTGCTGCAGTTGACATCTGGAGTAATATGCACCCCCCATACTCCGGCCCCATTGCCTAGAGAAGGGGTCTGCCGCACAATATTTTTCACCCATTTTCACTTCCTTTCCACATCTATCCGCGCGATTCGGCCTCGTTGCTATTGCGCTTTTAATTCGAGGGGCAAAAAGATGTTTCCTCCAGGTCCTTCCACCCCCCCAATGGGTATCTATTGGGTTCATTTTCCCCTCAGGGGTCGATGCCTTTCACTTTATCCCCTGGGGCTATGCCTTGGCCGAGGGGGCACACCGTTTCCGATCTTAGCGATGTTAAGCCACACCCGGTGTGGTTAGTCGCCAGATGGAGACTCGAGGCCCCTTCCCGGTTGTTGCCATACCCTGTAGATACCCCTGGTTCAGAGCCTACGTTAATCAGTTGGCCCATATTGCAGTGGTTCGGAGCCCACGTTAATCAGTTGGCTCCTATTGTAGTTGTTCAGAGCCCACGTTAATCATTAGGTCCCTATTGCAGTGGTTCAGAGCACTGATTAATCAGTAGGCCATTATTGCAGTGGTTCAGAGCCCACGATAATCATTAGGTCCCTATTACAGTGGCTCAGAGCACTCGTTAATCAGTAGGCCCTTATTGTAGTGGTTCAGAGCCCATGATAATCATTGGGGCCCTATTACAGTGGTTCAAAGCACTCGTTAATCAATAGGCCCTTATTGCAGTGGTTCAGAGCCCACCTAAAAAGTAGGTCCACCAGTAAGAAATAAAAAAGCATCTTAAAGTGATTGCGAATCGGCGGCAAAATCCCTCTAACGACTGCGCTAGGATTCTTCCCCTCAGGTATCTATGTGATTTGTTTTCCCCTCATGGGAATATATATATATATATATATATATATATATATATATATATATATATATATATATATATATATATATATATATATATATATATATATATATATTTCAATATATCTCACCTCTGATGTGTATCTGTGTGACACATTTCCCCTCGTATTTGCAACCCTTCGAAATGTCAGTAGCAGTTAGTGATTGGCATCTTCAACCGTATCTACCCCTCTTACCCTCATTTGAGCGCGCCCAGTCACCCATGTGTATTTCCCCCTAGATTCCTCGCAGTTGCCCTCCATTCGTCTTGTCTTCACCCGTGTTGTGGCTTCCGCTCTCCCCTCACATTCGGCTCGTAAGTCATATCCGGCGCACGTGACAACGGTACCCTCGACCACACGCCCGCGTGTGCGTCCCAGCTGTGCCCTCGCCCAGGTCGGGCTTCGCTGCACGCGAAGAGGGGAAAGTGACAGGGTCGTGATTGGACTGGGTAGAGGGAGGGGGGCGTTTCTTACCCGAGGGGTAATTAGTGGAGAGATGTAACCATGGAAACATGTGGTTCTGATGAGATGATTTTGTCGGGTCTCGAAGGGTATCGGCTCAGACAAGGGAGCGATTCATACCCCCCCCCCTCTCTCTACCGACTCATTGTCCCAAAGAATTTCGTGTCTCTCTTTACCCCCCAAAGGACCCGAAATAGAGGGGTATTCATTAATGGTCTATCTTTAGTAACAACGTTTCAGGCTCTATGCCCAATGCCCATATTCGGGTCTCACAAAAGGAATCAATTGTTAATAAATATTTAGGGATGAAAATATGTTGATATTAACATTAATGCAAATTATACAATTTGTTAATACAATTTTAAGTTAATATATAAATATCTTGGTATTAACATTAATGCAAATATATATTAACTTAAAATTGTATTAACAATAAATTGTATAATTTGCATTAATGTTAATATCAACATATTTTCATCCCTAAATATTTATTAACAATTGATTCCTTTTGTGAGACCCGAATATGGGCATTGGGCATAGAGCCTGAAACGTTGTTACTAAAGATAGACCATTAATGAATACCCCTCTATTTCGGGTCCTTGGGGGGGGGGTCTATCCTGAAATTAAAAATATACTTTCTGGAGAGAGAGGGGAAGGAGGAGAGAGAAGGGGGTGGGGAAAGAGAGAGAAGAGGGAGATGGGAGGGGGGAAGAAGGGGGAAATGGGGAGGGAGAGAGAAGGGGGAAATGGTGAGGGAGAGAATGGGGAAGTGGGAAGGGAGATGGAAGAGGGGTGGGGAAGGAGATAAGGGGGAAATGGTGAGGGGGAGAAGGGGAAATGGGGAGGAAGATAGAAAAGGGAGTGGGGAGGGAGAGAGAAGGAGATGGGAGGGGGATAAGAGGTAAATGGTGAGGGAGAAGGGGAAAATGGGGAGAGTGGGGAGGGAGAGAAGCGGGGGATGGGAGGGGGGAGAAAGGGGGAAATAGGGAGGGAGAGAAAATGAGGAAATGGTGAGGGAGAGAATGGGAGATAGAAGAGGGTGGGGAGGGAGATAGAAGGCGGAGATGGGAGGGGAAGAAGGAGGAAATGGTGAGGAAGATAGAAGGGGGTGGACAGGGAGATAAGGGGGAATGGGGAAGGAGAGGGGGTGGATAAAGAGAGAAGGGGGGAAATGGGGGGAGAAGGGGGAAATAGGAAAGGAGATAGAAGGAGGAGATGGGAGGGAGAGAGAGAAGGGGGAAATGGGGAAGGAGATAGAAGGGGGAGATGGGGAGAAAGAAGGGGGAAATGGGGAAGGAGATAGAAGGGGGAGAAAGAAGGGGGAAATGGGAAAGGAGATAGAAGGAGGAGATGGGAGGGAGAGAGAGAAGGGGGAAATGGGGAAGCTGGGGGAATAGTGAGTGCGGAAGAGAATGGGGGGAGGGAGATAAAGGGAAATTGTGGGGATAGTGTGAGAGGAAATCTAGGGGATATATGAAGGGGACATATAGGGGAAGAAAGAGGGGATATGGAAAAGGAAGAGAGAAAGGAGAAAAGAAAGAGTGAGAGGGAAAAAAGCGAAAACCATCGAGAGCATCTCCCTTAGAATCTGTAAAGAAAATAAAGTGGAAATATGTCGAAGATTTTCTATCCATACAACCTCTTCCTGGCATTGGGGTTTGGAGGGCACGCAACTGCGGCCATTGAGAGCGCGATGGAACTAAAGAGAGGGGAAGGGCGTCGGTAGTACGCTATTTCTCTCCCTACTCTGCAAATTCACTCTTTCTGTACACAGACAAACAGTTCTTTATTAAAAGCGCCGCTCCAAATCGCATTGTCGGATAGCGTTACACAACAGCCAAATTGATTCTTAACAACTTTGGCCGAAAGGGTCATTTTTCGCCCCTTATCCGATTCCCGGGGCAAAGAGGTTTTCCGACTTTCGTAAAGACGCTCAGCTCAATTAATGGTTTCCATTTAGTGAATCCGAGGGGAATTTGGGTTCCTACTGGCGATCAGCGTCGTGGTCATATTAGCGATGTGCGCTTGATGGCGCAGGTCCAAATTCAACTTCTTTATTTATTTTCATATAACGGTTAAAATAGTTTGTCCTATCTTTCCGTTCTCTACATCTCCCATTTTCCTTCTTAAGCTTTTATTGGTTCAATTTCCATTTCCTTGGGCCTTTAAATATATATATATATATATATATATATATATATATATATATATATATATATATATATATATATATATATATATATAGTAAGGAGTCAAAAAGGCTAGAAAATAATGGTAGTTTTATTTGTGCAAAACTTCAAATTGGAAAGGCAGCGTTTTTTCATACAACTTCTTGGGCTATAAAGTTGCGAAGGCGAAGGTCCGATCGTGGATTTTAGTTACACAAATTCACCTCGATTTGTAAGATTGAAACCTAGGAAATTGTCTAAATATTTCCACTGTGTTTGGATCCTTTTAAAGACAGATCGTTCTCTTCCAATTATGATCTTGGAACCTAGTAAATCACCTCCCTTTTCCCCAATTGTCCTTGGATCCTAGTAAATAACTTCTCACCTTTCGAAATTGTTCTTGGATCCTAGTATATCATATCCATTTTCCTCAATTGTGCTTGGATCCTAATAAATCACTTCCCTTTTCTCACACTTGTCCTTGGATCCTAGTAAATCATCTCCATTATCCCAAATTGTCCTTAGATCTAGTAAATCACCTACTCTTTTCGCCAATTGTCCTTGCATCATAGTAAATAACCTCCCCCTTTACCCCAATTGTCCTTGGATCCTAGTAAATCACCTGCCCTTTCCAAAATTGTCCTTGGATCCTAGTAAATCATCTCTCCCATTTCTTTAATTGTCCTCGGATCCTAGTAAATCACCTCATTTTCCCAATTGTCCATGGATCCTAGTAAATCACCTCCCCTTTTCCCCAATTGCCCTTGGATCCTAGTAGATCACCTCCCCTTTTCCCCAATTGTCCTTGGATCCTAGTAAATCACCTCACTTTTTCCAAGGTGTCCTTGGATCCTAGTATATCACCTCACTTTTTTCAAAATTGTCCTTGGATCTTAGTAGATCACTTTCCCTTTCACCCAATTATCCTTGGATCCTAGGAAATCACCTACCCATTTCCCCAATTGTCCTTGGATCTTAGTAAATCACCTCACTTTTTTCCCAATTGCCCTTAGATCCTAGTAAATCACCTCCCTTTTTCTCCAATTGTCCTTAAATCCTAGTAAATTACCTCCCCTTTTCTCCAATTGCCCTTGGATCCTAGTAAATCACCTCACTTTTTCCCCAATTGCCCTTAGATCCTAGTAAATAACCTCCCCTTTTCCCCAATTGCCCTTAGATCCTAGTAAATCACCTCCCTTTTTCTCCAATTGTCCTTAAATCCTAGTAAATTACCTCCCCTTTTCTCCAATTGCCCTTGGGTCCTAGTAAATCACCTCCCCTTTCTCTAATTGTCCTTGGATCCTAGTACATCACCTCCCCTTTCCCCAATTGTCCCTGGATCCTAGTAAATCGCCTCCCTTTTCTCCAATTGTCTTTGGATCCTTTTAAATAAACACACCCTCTCAATTGTGAGCTTGGATCCTTCCTGCAGAAGAGTGACATCTTCAAGCAGAGATCTTGTTGCTCTTTTGAAACCGCCAACACAGGATCCATTCTTGCCTTTGTCAAGCTAATCCAACGGGGATCTTTGGAGTCCTGGGACCTTCAGGTAAATCCAAAACTTCCTGTGGCAGGGCGCCGGATCCGACTTTTTAGAGGATCAATGTAGCTTTAGGGCGACCTCGAGGGGCAGACAGAGAAGCCAGTGCCACAAAGGTCGTTTTCCCTAATGGCATATGTGCCAGTCTTCGAGAAGAGAGGCCCCGAGAGTGCCTAAACAAAAGCGCTATTCACCCCTTGAGTGACAGTGCCAATCCGCGTCTGAACATCTCTCTCTCTCCCGCTCTGGCCCTCCCTCCCCATAAGCGCGCGCACGAATAGTGCCATCCGTCAGCCAAGCTGTCAAGAATTACTAAAGCAGCTAATTACAAGGATTTAGGGGGGGGGGGAGTGAGGGGTAGGAGCTACAGATGGGGGGGGGGGAGTATAGCGTGCTTGGGATTGCCAAATGCCACCACTCATTCGAGTAATATGGCTCTCACTGATATAATTAAGTCATTTTATGTGGCACTAATTTGCCTAATATTGCCAGGTGATGGGGTATAGGTAAGGGGGACGGGGATAGATAGAGAGAGATAAGAAGATAGAGAAGAAGGGGGAAGGAGGGAATTACTAGTGGGAGATGACCTCGTGGCATCTCGGGGGCACGACAGATTCGTTACTTTCCCTTGCCGGAAGATAAATGGCGCAACGAAAAGAGATCTTGAAGCGTCCCGAGTCCATTCGAACCACATAAAGCACTAGCGGAGTTCGAACCTCGATACAACCAGGGATTAATCCGCAGCCGCCTCAGATATTTAGTAAAAAATACATTACAGCTCCAGATTACAATTGATATAAGAGCAATGGAGAGCTTCTGTACTGTCTTCGAAACGATGTTCGCAGGTAAAATGAAACAACACGGGAAAACATTTTGTTTCAATAATTGAAACTCCTTAGGGTTTATCGTGGACTGTTTTTTTTTTACAAATCGGTTTCAATATGTTTACATATTACTTTCTTGCAAGTTGTTTCTGGATTTATTGAATTTTGTGAAGGTGTGAATTCATAAAAGAACACCACCAGGTTCCAAATAAGACCTGAAAATGTGAAGTAAGGTTGGATCTGTATTGAAGGGGGAAAACAGCGAGCAGATCTGGGGGAGGGGGGGGGGAGCTACCAAACGGCTCATATTGATTATTACACTGCATCTTTACACCGCACCTTGTATTTTCTCTTTCTATTATTACATCGTGTTCTAAAAATAATGAAGAGAAGTATCAACCGCGTTTCCACCTTGTATAACCCGAACTTAGGTGCGATTGTGTGTGTGGGTGAGTTGTTACTCAAATGAGTGGAAGTTTGGCCAAAATTAAGTAAGAATATTGGTTAAATGAACTGTATGTATGGGTGTGTGAATAACCGTGAGTGAGAAGTCAGGAAGTCTATAAAAAAACCGGAGGTGAAGCAGATTTCCACTGTTTACGAGAAAGCGGGGAAGTAAACAAGAGGTGGGACATACATTCACCTTCCCCCTCCCTCGGCTTATATCTTCCAACACAGCTCAGGTTACCAAATCTGTTGTAGCACCACCTCTTGCACCGTCACCCTACTAATCCTCCCCCCCCCCCTTTGAACCGGTCCTATTCACGGGGAACTGGTGTGTAGCGCCACACACTCGCACATTCTACGACCTGACCTCTCTCGCTCCATTCACTGACCTGTTTCGACACGCTTTGGCGGGAGCGAGTCCCGCACCACTGTGCCGTTCCACCGGTATCGCTACGATGCCGCGGCCGAGTAGTGCCATCCTGGCGTCGCCGGGTCCGATTCGAGCTTAACGCGAGTCTTGGCGATGCCCAGCGGCCGATCGTGGCATGACGCGTGCGAGGACAGACGAAAGGACAACACTGTACGTGTTCTCGATAACTCGACTCGTGTACGTAGTTTATTTAAGAGACAGTTTAGTACGTTACTCTTGCGTCTACACAGTTTATTTCAAGGAACCATTCAGTGCACACTGTTCTTGCGCGTACACGTAGTTTATTTCAAAGAGCCGTTTAGTACACTGCATCTACATGTACACAATTTCAGGAAGCCGTTCAGTACACTACTCTTGCGTGTACACAGTTTATTTCAAAGGACAATTTAGTACAGTATTATATTGAGCGACATTTGTTTACACACGAAAACAACAAAAAGTGCAAATTTTCGGGGCCACCGCATTGAAAAGTACTTCGGTACACAGTGGAGTGTATGAGGGAGTAAATATTTGGGCAGATCACATTAAAGTATTTCATGAACAGGATCTGCCAGACCTGCGTAGCGTCACCTGGTGAACTGTGAAAGTGTTTACGCTGATAATAACAAAGCCCGTGTGTGAATGCTGGGTAGCGTCATGGTCAGATATTCTGGACTTTTTCGGCGTCGGGCATTGTTTTATAAATGAAGTCCCCTTTTTTGCATCAATGGGGGGGGGGGGGAGGTTACCAATTCAAATTAACCTCTAACACACATGCGTGCGAGAGTACATAAAAATGATCCGAAAGGGGAACAACCCGCATTGACTAAAACGTCATCAAGAGAGTTCGTTAAAAACTGGTCGTATTTGGACAGAAGCAGAATTATTGGACCAGACTGAGGGAGCGACTGAGGATACGTCCAACCTCAACGACAGTTAGATAGCTACTGGCGACTTCTGAGATCAGATATGTTTCCATTGTCGATCCCCAGGATTACAGCCAAACAAGAATTCACGGTTCTGATCGCGACAGCCCCCGGGGACTTCTCCCACCCCACTACTCCATACCCCTACCCAGAGGCATATGGGTAATTAGACCCCTGGTAATGGGCAGAGTGCTCATAATAGGATGGAGAAAGGTGGTTGGGGGTGGGGGCATTTAAAAATCGGACTAAAAAAGGACTCGAAATTGCAAATTTGACTCGTTTTACGGGGATGCTGTGAAGGGGGCGTGGCTAACGAGCAGCCGCTAGAAGCAGGAGCTTCCCTCGTTCGTAGTTGCGGGTACTGGGGGTCCTGGGTGTGGGAATTGGGGCATAGGGGATGGATAAAGCGCCTCAATGAGAACTGAGCGGTCGATAAGAGTTAAGTGCCCTTCATCACATTTCACTTCCCCTAACTTCACCAAAAAAAATTACGAACTTGAAGAAAATGCCCACGTTGGTCGGTATCTACAACATGCGAATAGGGGACAGGGGGACACTCCCGAAATAGGTAGGGATTATCCCATACAGAGTATAGACCCCATCCTTCCCCTGGGGGTAGAAGTGCGTTTGAGGGGACCGAGACGAAAGATCGATCCCAAGATGGACAGAGGGGGGAGGGTACCCCCACTTCCACCCCCCCTTAAGGGACCTGAGTGTGGAGGTGGGGAAGAAAGGGGGGAAGGCAAAAACCAACGAGAGCATGACCCGACCGAGTTTGATGATGGGGGGACGATATAGAGGCCCAGCTCCACCTAGGGGGGTTGGGGCAAGGAGGGCACGTAATACTTCAGATGTCCGCTGCAGCATACGGTGCTTACAATACATGACACTCACTTGCGTGCTCACACATACACAGGCATACATAGGCACACATACCACGTATGCGCCTCATGATATATATATATATATATATATATATATATATATATATATATATATATATATATATATATATATAACGCACATACACATGACATATATACAACGCATACACATGACACATATACAACGCACATACCCAGGACACATACACTGCACATATGCATAACATATACGCCGCCTATACACAGGACATATACAATACTATACACACACGTCCACATAGACTATGATACATACATGTGTACATATGCAACACCGCCCCAAATATGTACGCAGAGACACCAAACATTGTAGGAATACCACTTACACATACCCCATAGACTACAACATACACAAGTACATACGGACTATACAACAAATGAACAGTTACACACACACGCGGTGCCCATTTCTCTAAAGAGATGTATGTTGTGGGTGTGTGGTGGCTGGCAAATCTTCACCTTAGCCCCTCCCCCTCTGAACCCACTCCCTGGGCCACAACCTTGTAATTAGTGGAGGCTGCGAGGCGGCGCTACGTTCGCACTCCGTGGCCGAATATGGCCAGCTATGGCCAAAATGGACTCATTGGTCTAAATGCTGAATGATTCGGCCTCATTTGGCCGAGGTAGAGGTGTGTCGGGGAGAGGGGGTTTGTAAAATAGGGCTACATTGGCGTTTAAGGGATTAAATAGACATTAATACAAGTTATCAGTATTTTTTTTTTATCCGTCAAACAGATGAAACAAAACCTAACAATTGACAAACATCAAATGGCAGAATTGAAGAATAAACGAGAGAATCAAATCAAAGACTGGGGAAAAACTCCAAAAGACGAAACGTGTTAGGATTAAGAGGCAGGATCTGTATACAAAAAAAAACCCACTTGGATAAGAACACAAACCCAGGCGTAAGATATGCAAAGTGAAAAAGAATAAAAGTAGAAATGAAACATTACAATAAACTGTAGATGGATCAAATCTTAAATACGACACCATTTATACGTAAAGACCGCAGAATACCACCTTTAAAAAAAAACACACTTAGATAAGAATGCAAACACGAGTGAGATATATTAAAACGAATAAGATGGAGGAAAGAAATCCTAGACCGGAGACCTTTATACCTAAAGGCACCCGGAAGATCACCTCGTCGAAGAAGGGAGAATGAAATTCTTTGGATGGCAAACTCGAACAATGGATCGGTGGGGGGGGGCGTATCTGCCCCTCTGTGGGGTACAAAATATTGATCATGATGATTAGGCAGGCGTTAATCTCCAGGGGGCGGGGCATGTTTGAAAAGGGGCGGACGATTTTGTTTGTGAGGTGTCCATGACGTGACCAACGAGGGATTTGCCGAGAATTCGTTTACCGAGACGAGCGGATAGCATCACAATGGAACTTAACGCCACTTCCAGAGAAAATGGAGGAATTTGCTTCCGGAGTGGATCGTAAGTACGATGGAACCGTAAAAATAAACCAACCAATTAAAAACAATAATAGTTATAATAATGATATTAATGTTAATAATAATGATACTAATGATGATATACTACGACGGCTACTACTAATAATAATAATAAGGGGACCTACTGATTAACGGGGACTCCGAACCAATGGGTGGCCACACCACCGGTTGACAACTATCTCAGCGGGGTTTTACAGTTTATGGTAGTCCACTGTATTTACGTACAAAACACCTGTAAATTATATTTGCCCTCTGCGCCTTCTTTTGACGCATATATGCGTCGTCTGTTCGGGAAAAGCGACAGTTAATCAAGTCTGCTCCCGCACACTGTCCTCTTTAAGCGGAATCCTTCCCGATTAGATGACTCAAATCTCCTCATAAAAGAGTCGTGACTCCATCAAATCCCCCCCCCCCTCTAAAAAACAAACAAACTGACTCAAACTTTATTCAGAAAGTTCCGTATCGGATTCCATTTTCCGTTGGCTGATTTTAATTTGCGAGAGTTATTAATATTAAGCAAAGAAGAATGTGTTTATTAATTCTTTAATGGATCATTTTTGTTGTTTTTTTAACAGTGAGGGTTTCATTTTGGGGCACGGTTTTTTTTTGGGGGGGGGTTAAATATGGGGAATACTAATTTAACGAAAGGGATACAATGAAGAGCGAGCTCTTATTAAGTAAATAAAGTGCTTAGTAAGTCACAATTTGAGGCTTTTATTCATCCTGGCGGAATGGTTGACACGCTTCGTTTAATGGAGGGAGATTTCAGATGCTTGCATGTGTGAAATGAACACAACGGGGAATGATAATTATTATATAATATGGCGTTGACATACTGGAATAAAGACCCTTGGAAGTGTTGATGGCGACGGTGATATAAAAATTATTCGGACGAAAGGAAGTCTGTGGTAGGTTAGTCGATTGAGAACCTGACCCTAAATTTGGAGATCCAGGATCCCGGTTCGAAACTAGAGGGACGTTTCCTTCCCATTAAAATTATTTTGTCCAAAATTGTCAACTTTACCATGTAAGGTTTGCCAATAAATCGTTTAAATTTGTCTTTTAGGAAACTTTTAAAATAAAAAAAAGCAAATAAAGAAAATAGTAGTTGGCAAACTTGAAATAAATAACATCCAGGCTAACTTTAATATAAAATTTATATATAAGACTTTGGGGCTACGGTTTAGCCGAGTGGAAACATCGCTTCCGATTTTAGTGAAGTTAAGAAACACCAAGTGTGGTTAGTCGTCCGATTACGGCCCATTTCGGGTCGTCTTCACGAGAGTTGCCATGCCCGGTAGATAGCCATGGTTCAGATCCCACGTTAATCAGTCGGTCCCATCTGAAATTATGGTCAAATACCGAAGATTCTTGATTCGCAATTCTAGGTTAAGGAGGCAAAGAAACTGAAACACAGCAAACACTGTCACATAAAGGAAACAAAAAACCGAAAGTAAGCTTATTTGATTGATCCCTAAATGCTACCATTCCGTAATGAGGGCATACATAAGGCAAACCATTAATAAAGGTTTATTTTGGATTACCATGTCGAAGAACTAATCACGGAAACTATATCTCTAAGAAGCTATGGTCAGACACCGCAAAATCTTGATTCGTATTTCTAGGTAAAGGAGGTTGTCGAGGAATAGGTCACTCTCCAGACAATATGTCTATTTATACATATATGTATCTATTGGTTGGGAGGAAAGAGATAAAAGCCACGAGAATATGTATATATATACAGTTACATACACATAGATCCTCCAATGTACATACGCGTCCTTCGCTATGTACAAGTACGTTCACTTCGTAAAAGTAATCCCTTGATTACGAGGTATAAGAGTGCGATTTTAATACAGGAGCCGATAGCGTTTAATGAGTTTACCAAGTTGCAGTTCAAGGATATATTTAAAGAGTGAAAACCAAAATATAATTTTTAATAAGTCACTAGTTAACATATATAGATATATACATACGGGAAATATAGGAAATGTAAATAAGGATAATACTGACAGACTGTAGAAAAATGGCAATCGGGTAACGTTACTTACTTGTTAATTAGCTTTTAAATGGGATACTATAAAATCAGTTATACAGAAGGAATATTTAAAAGTGGGAAAGCGGGTCGATTAACGGGAGATACAATCGTTTTACCTTAAAGGGAGTCCTCGAGGAAAGGGACTCCTTTAGCGAGTCGGCGTGGGGGAATGGAGACGGAAAATGGTCGTGATTCTCGGCCGAATATCCTGATGGTGACGAGGATGAAGGGGGGGGGGGGCGACCAGAAGACGAGTTCACGATCCTCCTTGAAGACGGACGAAGGCACATCTGCTCCAGAGAAGTGCAACCTCCAAAAATCTAGACTCTGACGCGGCTCGGCGCGAAATCTCACACGGGAAACTGGAGATCCGTGAACGGAGGGGGGTTCTGATGAGACGAGAAGAATCCCGGCCAGTCCTTCGAGGACAAAACGATTCGAGGCTTTGCTCTGAACAGAGTAAGCCTTCACAAAAGAGATGGATCTGCCTGGTGAGATCCAACTTTGATGGTATACGCGAATACCAGGGACTTGGGGAAACAGATAAACGATCTGAACCGAAGGCGACGAGATCTCAAACTCAATCTGTCGATCTTTGAAAAACCCAGGTTATTTATATGACGGCCATTTTTATGGTGGTCCTTAGCTGGAAGTCACAGACGTCTGAAGGAAAGCTTCCGGCGCCGAGAGGGAATAGCTTTTGTCGCCTGACACCGGTCTTAATCGTCTTCAACGATGTGGGTGGAACTTTCGGCTATCCTTTTCCCGACTACGGAGATTAGCATTTCATTGGCGAGGTGAAAGCTTTTAGCGGCCAGCTTAACTCCACGTGGAGTTATAGTTAGAAGACATAGTGAGGGAAGGAATTCAAGAAACAAAAGAAGGGGCTATTCTTCTTGGCGTCCCCTTTTCCCTTACAGAGGTAAAGAAAAGTGAAAGATGGCATCTTCTCTATCAAATAAAGGAAAAAAAAATTAAGCCTATTGTTAAGATTACAACCTATTGCGCCGTAATACACATGTGTCCGCCTGAGTGTGAACGCCTGCCGATCGAAGGAGGACAGATTGGAACTTTCTCGCATTGGTTCTGCGAGTTCCCTCAAATTCCCATCAAACTCTCGAATTCATTTGGCCCCCTCTCTAGTCTAAATTCATTTTAACCTTCGGCCCCCCCTCCTACGGGGAATTGGTCTGCAGCCCGCCGTCGACCCCAGATCCTGGACCACAGGAACGTCGTATGCCCACGGCTCGACCCATGGATCGGGCAACACTCGAAAGAGGAAATCAAGGAGGAAATCTAGTTTCGACAAACCTGGGCCAAGGTAGTCGAATTGGTCAAGTTTAAGAACAGGAGGGATAACAGTCTTTGCAGAAACCACTATGGCCCAGAAGGCAAAAGAACATGGTCTGCTCATGTTTAGTGCCAAAGTAAGTGGATACCAAATTCAGAAAGGAGAATTCACTCCAGTTCAATTCTGCTTTAGGTGCTACAGAATGGAGCAGCCCGTGACAAAGGACTGTAAGGAGCCACAAGAAACGAGCGCCAAATGCAGCGCAAATGGCCACAACTGGAGGACGTGTAAATACAATTTCGAAAAGTGCGTCAACTGTGAGCAGGGACACAGGTCAATGGCCATGGCATCCCCTGTCAAAAAAGAATTGATAAAAAAGAAGCACGAATTGAAGAAACAAGAGGAAACGCGTAGAGCCAATACAGCCTACGATGAAACAGCAAATGTGGCCCTCTCAGAAATTGACACGAAAAAGACTTACCTCAAATTATAGAACGAAAACTCAACCAAGATTCTGACGTGCATCCTTCACGCGCACGTCATGAATCCTACGCGCTCAGGAACGTTCGCTAGAGCTAAATCAAATGCTCTCCAAAAACGTTATGGACCAAATGTGGTTCCCGGACAACCCGTCCTTCCCTCCGGGGATGCCCTGCAATTACAGATGGTCCCAGACCAACAGACAGAGGTAAAAGACGCCTCCCTAAAAAACAACTCCAACATTGGAAATAAAAATAAGAAAGAGAAAAAAGAATCAGTCGAAGTGAATCCTCCTGCCCCTAAACAGAGACAAGAAGATAACGAAGAGAGGGAAAATGCTAGTTCTGCTACTACTGGTTCCTCTCGGAGTCCTCCGATTCATCGGACTCAGAAGCTCCTCAAACAAAGAAGGCCAAGGGGAAGAAACGGAAGAACAAAAGGTTGCGTGCGGATGACATCAATCTCGCAATATACGCATGCGACCAGTTTCCCTTCCCCGAAGAGATGGAACCCAGAGAAATATTCCATGGCATTAAATCAAAAGTTTTTAAATGGGAATACGACTTTGAAATCGACACTGAAACGATAGAACAAGCTTTGCTCCTTCCAAACGTGGTTCTATATCACAACATTTGCGAGCAAATTTCTAACACCGAGTTCAGGAAGAAGAGAAACGGGAGGAAGAACATAACCCAGAAACACAAAAAAGACAACATGGAAAGAGTAAGCAACAGAATGAGGACCCTGATACCCAACGTAGACGGATGGGAGAGGAAAGCAACGGCATATGGAAACATATTCCAGTTCTTGACCCCGACATCATTCTTATAACAGAGCACGGCATTGACACTATATCTGGTCAAATTAAAATACCGGGCTAGAGTGGTCATGAAGAATCATTCTCAGGAAAGGTTTGATAGTGCTGCAATAGCTATCAAGGAGAACATCTCGTTCAAACATCTACCAGAACTGGATGAATCCTTCGTGGCGGTCGAACTCCACACATTGGTAGGAAACCTCGTGATAGCGGCACCCTATCAACCCCATCGTCGAGCCTCTTTCCCGATAAATAATTTCTACACACTGTTTGGGCACCGCAGAATGGCAATCTTAGGGGGCGACCTCAATGCCAGATGCCGTGCGGTGGGCTATGGTAGAACCGGCGAAAGAGGCCGAAACTTGGAATTGATTATGGGAAGAAAACATCAAAAGAATAAGGCCGGATTTTTCGACCTATATTAATTCAACATCAGCCACCAAACCTGACATAATCTTAACAAGTGAAGGCTTCCCCTTCAACTACCATAGTGAGCCGGGCCCAACAGCCCCCAGTGATCACATAGTGATCCTCACCATAATATCACTCGCGCCGATCCAGCTTCCAGTCTCTCTCCGCAAAAACTACGCTCCGGCCAACTGGGAACGTTATAAGAGACAACTCAGTCAATACGCCCCAGCTGACTTAAGCGACACAACCTTGGAGGAAATAGACGAAGAACTGGATAGGATAGCTACGTCCATTCTAGAAGCAGACGGCGAGTGCGTACCCAAGACTGGGTACAAAACCCCCTCCTCAGCCCAGATCGCTCGTGTTCAGGGGGAAGTGTACGAAGAGATAAGGCAGGAAGGTCCTAACCGGAAAAGAAGCTCGCTTCTTGGCTCCTAAGCATCGAGCTAAAAGAGGATATCAACCTCCAACAAGAAGATATCTGGAACAACCTGATAGCCAAAACCGATAGCGAGCTAAACCCGGCTAAATTCTGGCGTCAAATTAAGAAACTAAAAGGACTAACCGGAAAAACGAAGGCTCAAATTAAAGAGAACGGAAATAATATAGAGGACCCGGCGGTTCTAGAAGACATATTTAGGAATTATTGGGAAAACGTCTTCAGTATCACCCAGAAGACAATGAAGAGTTCGACCAGGAATTCGAAGGCCAACTGATCGAAGACCTGAATCAGCAACATCAAGTAGACGAAGGCAGGGAAATGGCGGGGCATGGCCGTCCCATAACATCTGAAGAGGTCATGGTCACTGTAAGATGATCCTTTGAACAAAAGGCACCAGGTTGGACGGGCATTACCAAAATCAACTTGATAAATGCCCCACAGCAGATCATTCAGGGAATCACAAATATTTATAACGCTTCCCTGAACACAGGTTACTGCCCTGATGGTTGTAAGATTGCCAAAATAATCTTCATACCTAAGAGAGGAAAGGCCACTGATCAACTGGTCAATTACAGGACAATCTCCCTGCTGGAATTCGTTGCAAAAGTGTACGAGAAGCTCCTGACTGACAGGCTTCAAGAACAACTAGCCGAGCGAGGAGCTCACGACCCTCAGCAGCACGGGTTCCGAAGAAGACGATGAACGGAGACCGTCCTCGCCCTACTCACGGAAAAACTCGCATGCAGCAAAGCTGTTTCTTGCGGTTTGTTGATCCATTTTCATCATTCTTTCGCGCTCATGAAAGATTTATATATTGTATATTCGCCACGTGTTTCCCTCAATTCTCCTTTGTCCTTTGAATTCCCTATTGATTTTCTCTCTCTTTCATAGTCCCGATCGACCTTGCGAATCGTAGCTTAAAAAGCTCGTTTATTCGAAAGATTTTTTGGTCTTCCGCGTAGCCAAGTGGCTTAAGAGATGAGTTAATTGAGATCAAAGCGGATGCTCGCTGCCTCAGTGTGCACGGTTCGAATCCCACCCTTGTACGGAATTTTGGCGAATTAGGAAATAATATTTCTGAAGAAAAATTTGGCCGTTTTCTGTTTCTTGTGGTTTGTTGGATTCATTTTCATCATTCTTTCGTGCTCATGAAAGAGATATATATATATATATATATATATATATATATATATATATATATATATATGTAATTAGGAAAAAGGCCATGTTGTATGCCATAGCTGTGGACTTCAATAGAACCGGCATATATATATATATATATATATATATATATATATATATATATATATATATATATATATATATATATATATATATATATATCCAAAAAAGTACAGTAGCGTACGTGTAACTATAGGGATAAAACCACAGTAATAGGACTAATTTTATATGCGAAACCAGGTTTCAACGGAGACATCCGTCATTGTCAGTCGCTAGTGAACATGTGAAATGCAGAAGTTGCTTAACGTACAAACACAAAAATCAGTGGCACTATGGTGGAAGATGCGAGAATGTGTCGACATTTTTGAGAAGCGGAAGTATGAATTTCTTGCTTATTAAGGTATTAGTATTAAATTGGCCATCGGAAGTATTAAAGTTGGGGATTTCTTTTATAAGTGCCGATTCAATTAAGCGTCGATGTATATAATTGTGAGACTTATAAACTATTTTAGCATTATAAATAACAATTTGATGATTATCATTGGACATATGTAGAAATAAACTCAAGAAGAGAGTACCACGTCACATTTATGTTCATTCATTCGCTTGGAAAATCTGCTGCTTTCACCGATATATACTTCATTACATGATTTGCATGGAATAAAATAAACTCCATGTTCTTTATCGATCGATCTATTTTTGGATAGGCTATTTCTGATCGTATTCTCGTACTGAAAGGCAACATTGATGTTGTTGGTCCGTGTCAACTTTTTGAAATTAATTGGGAGGGAGTATGGAAAGGTAACAAAATATTTGTCACATCTGTTTTCCTTATAATTAGCTGAGGAGTAATAGATGGTTCTGGCTTTATAGTGACACTTTTCTATGAACCAAAGGGGATATTGCAGTTCAATGAATGTTCGCATGATTGTATTAATTTGGCCTTCCAAGAAACAAGGATCACAAATGCGATATGCTCTCAGGAACATGGAAGAAACTACAGACCTTTTAACGGATACATCGTGACACGAGAAATAATGAATATAGGCATTAAAATTAGTTGGTTTCCGGTAGACGGAACAAGATGATTTGTCATTTTAGATATTTTTACATCCAGAAACGCTCCTGATCGTTTCAATTAATGTCGTTTTATTTGTAATCAATATTTTCTTTTCAAAATATTCGCCAAACATTCTCTTCTTAGATTTAGGTGGAGAGATTTACCCAGCCAAGTAAGAGTGGTGCATTAATGTCACTCAAGCGCGTTTTAACCCGTAGTACACCTTGTCAAAGGTGGACTTCGGTGACTGAAATAAAATCTTTTCCCATTCAGAAACTATTACATTCTCTTAGCTTTGGAGGAAGTGGTTGCTCTAAAACAGTGGTTCTTAACCTTTTTATTACCATACCCTCTATAGGATATGGTCTTATATATATATATATATATATATATATATATATATATATATATATATATATATATATATATATATATATATATATATATAGGGAATATTGTTTAACTTAGTAGATTTCCCCTTACCCATTTCCATCGTGAGCGATGCCCTGAGGGTTAATAACAACTAGTGCCCTTTAATTAGGAGAGGAGGGTCAGAGTTACCCCCCTCCTCGCCAGGGCGTCCCCCTTTTCCCTCGAATAACACACGCCGAGCCTTGAGTTCCCCTCAGGGCAAAAAGCGAGGACGGTCTCTCAGGGTGAAAGGTGTTGTCACTATGGAAACGGGGTTGTACCGGGTGGCCCGAATAAATTGTTCGAAATGAGGGGAAACAATGGGACAAAGGGGCGAGGGGAAACAAACAGGCATGGGTGGATAGATCGGGGAAAAGGCGCAGTGTGGGTAAGACACAAAGGCGCGTGAAAGGACGATAGAGGGGAAATGGCGAGTCGCGTGAAAGGGAAAATAACTCGAAAGGGGGAAATAAAGGGAAGAAACCTCACGGAAATGAGGGGAAATTATTAAAATGAAGGACGAAAGAGACAGCTGCGCGAAGCAGTTACAAGAGAGCCACTTTTCGTCTCATAAGTTCCCCTCGACGAACACTTGTGGCCTCGCGCGCGCGGCGACACCGAGCAAAGAAGGGTGTTGAGGGGTTATATTATATATATATATATATATATATATATATATATATATATATATATATATATATATATATATATATATATATATATATATATATATATATATATATATATATATATATATATATTGTTATCAGGTTACCATGGCAACTTCAAAATGAGAGGTAGGATCCCTTCTGAAAGCGAGAATATTTAACTCCACTTTCCCGCACAAAGGGGTTGCTATGGTTACCATAGCTACCTACCACGGATGTTTTTTTCCATCATTACATAACATAGACGGAGACTTTCCTTGTTCCCCCCCAACTTTTAGAGGTATATTTCCCCTCTTATCTCCAAAGATAGGCACGAGCTTCTCGTATCCGCTGAGTACTCATATGCCCTCTTTTTCACTTCAATCAGTATTCAAATCTCGTCCCCTTTCCCCTGGGTAGATTTCAATCTCCCCTCCTTCTAAAAGATACGACCCTTTTTCCTTTTATGGGCGCATCCGTCCTCCTCACATGCCCCTCGTTTGGGGCAAATATTGCCCACCCTTGTTTATAAGTTAGACCCCGAGAAAGATAGGGAAATAAGTCGAAGAGGTCTCCTGAGCCTATTTAAAGGGACAGTCCAATACAGGGGGTCTCAAAAGCCTCACATGGAGGGCGGGGTGGGGGCGGGATGTCTTCCAAATGTTCCCAGATTTTAGATGTATTTGTTTTCTTGTAGATTTAAAAATCAGATTCAATATCTGCCTCCTCTGACTTCCCCAATTTGCCCTTGTTTGTAAATTCGACCGGATCCCTCTCCTCTTTTTATCAAACTTCGAGCGGATATTTCCCCTCATTTTAGCTAAGGTCGAAAGGATCGTTTCTATCTTTATAACCAAGGTCAAAAGTGTCGTTCCCCTTTTTTTAGCTAATTTCGAAATGATTGTTCCCCTCCCCCAATATAACCAAGGTCAAAAGCGATATTTCCCTCTTTTAACTAAGGTCAAAAGCGTCGTTCCCCTCTGTAAACTAATGTCACAAGCGTCATTCCCCTCTGTATAACTAGATTAAAAAACGTCGTTCCCCTCTTTTAGATTATGTCGAAAGGGTGGTTCCTCCTCTTTAAACGCAGGGTGGAAAGTATCCTTCCCTCCTTTTAGTTAAGGTCGAAAGGTCATTTCCTTTTAAGCTAAGGTCGAAATGGTGGTTCCCCGCTTTTTACGCAAGGTCGAAATGATCGTTCCCCTCATTTTAAGCTAATCTCGGAAATATAGCTCCCCTCGTTTTAGCTTTGGTCAAAAGGGTCGTTCACCCCTTTGAAATAACGTTGAGGGGGTCTTCCCCTCTTTTTTTAGCGGCATACCACTACCAAGGGTAGGCCAAAGACTTTAAAGTCAAACTCCATTTTCAACATATCTTTAATATATCATCGTTAATATTCAATATGTTGTTGATATTTTTTCTACAATTTATAATGTCTTGTCTATATTAGCATCTTCAATTTGAAATGTGTCGTAGATATATCATCTACAATTTTTAATGTATCATCGATTTATCATCTACAATTTTTAATGTCTCGTAGATATATCAACTACAATTTCTAATGTGTTGTCGATATATCAACACAATTTCTAATGTCTCGTAGATATATCAACTACAATATCTAATGTGTTGTCGATATATCAACTACAATTTTGAATGTGTCATCGATTTATTATCCACAATTTTTAATGTCTCGTAGATATATCAACTACAATTTCTAATGTGTTGTCGATATATCAACACAATTTCTAATGTCTCGTAGATATATGAATTACAATTTCTAATGTGTTGTCGATATATTATGTACAGATTTCCGGATGATTTGATGAATCTCGAAATCTTAACAAATTATGTTTAAAAAGAGGCAATTTCTTCACTTCAGTTCTTGCTACTTGATGGAAATGGAGTTCCTAATCTCGTCACGCGGGTCACTCTCTCCACTAAGGCGGTTTAAATGAGTGAACTGCAAGGTAAAAGAATGATTTACTGGGTACAATGATGGTACCTGGGCTATAGAGGGCTCTGGATAGAGGTAGTACATTTGCTCTCTGAGGGCTGCATCCTACCTGATAGGGTGGTCGGGCACCAATGGCCCTCATCCATCTCCTAAACTCTAACTTGCTGCCTCCAAGCGCCACACCCCGCTACATCGCCTCAGCCGGCGGGCTAAACAACGTGAGCTAGGCGCAGGAGCTGCCTCTGGCAGCCAACAGCTAGCCGGGCGAAGGAGATCCTTGACTGATCCAAAGCCCAAGTTTAGTGGGTGTAAACCTTTCAAATTAGGAGTGGGGCCCTGAAGGCGGACCAGTGCGCTGTGCTCACTGTGCTCTGTGCGCTGTGCTCTGGCAGCTGCTGCAGTCAACCCCAGTGCCAAACGTACTGCTCTGGATTCCTTTGGACGACTGGGCAACCCAGGATCTCAATATACTTTGCCCAGGCCTGCGTTTCTATGGCGAAATCTCCATTGTCTTCCGAGACAACAAAATGGTACCGTGCGTTATAATACAGCGTTATATGCAATAGACCCGAATGCCGCAGTAATGTAAAGCGACGTAGACATGGCTTACAGCAAACAATCAGGGTAAAGTACAACCCTGGTTGGATCTCCACTCCTAAAAAAAAAATTGTTGTTTGGTGGCATTACATCAGAGTGATCCACTTCAAATTGCTACCAGTAGATCAAGGAATTACAGAAGGAATCTAATGCAACACAGTTGGAGCGGTTAAACAATACTTTGAAGGTACAAAAAGACATTCTTTAATCAATCGCACAACTCAATTATTACAATGCACACTATCATACAGCCAAGAGTGGGAAAAACTATCACGCATTACTCCATCTAATTATCACCTCTTGGGGAAATTTCCAGGCGCATCTTGAAGGGCCAATCTTTACAACATAGACGTACTAGCAACTACCCTCTGGAGTCTTTCCTTCCAAACATAAAGAGTTTTATACAATTGCTATTAAGAAGCTTATGACTCATAGGAAGGTATTGGTAATGATGAGGAGTATGATAAAGAGTAAATTCTAATCAGGGGGAGGGGGGGGCTTTTATCGCAAATTCGGTGATTACTTATTTGTATAACTGATATTTCAAGTTCATTAATTTAGTCCTTTGTGCCTATGAAAGCTAAGGGTTAAGATGACAGTATTATGTATACGAAACTGAAGAATACACATAACCACACACGGTGTGTGCGTGAGTGAGTGAGTGAGAGAGAGAGAGAGAGAGAGAGAGAGAGAGAGAGAGAGAGAGAGAGAGAGAGAGAGAGAGAGAGAGAGAGAGAGAGAGAGAGACAGAGAGAGAGAGAAATAAAAATGCTGTCTTTGGTAATTTATTGCACTGCGTTCGATGTCGATAGCGTAGCCATGAGAGAGAGTGAGAGAAAGAGTGAGAGAGAAAAGGAGAAAGAAAGAGAGGGAGAAAAACAGAGTGAGATTGAGAGAGAGAGTAAAAAAGTGTGTGAGAGATATTAAAAAGGCTGTTTTTTTCAATTGCTTTCGCCTTAGACATAAAAAATGAGTTTTATCGGGGAGAACTGAAGTAGAGGTAGACCTGAGAGGGAGGGGGGGGGGTCCAGACAGGAATGACGGAATCCCCCCTCAACCCCCTCCCTTCCCATCAGGCTTCCCCCATCATCTCAAGACCCCCCCCACCACCACCACCCCACCGCTTCAAGAGTTTTCTCTCTCATCTTGAGCGACGGTACCGTAGGGTCGTCTCGTTTCCATGGGAACCGAAGCGTTATTTCCATTTCCATTAATTGCGGCTACGTCTATAAACTAATTAATTGGGGAAATTGGGAAATGGGCCAATTCCATTAAATGGGGATGGGATTAAGGATGAAGCGAGACACGACTGTGCCAGGATGCAAGTCGGAAGCCGGACGAGTGGAGCTCTCAAGGCACTTCTCAAGCGACGGTCGGGGCGAGAGCATTCAGAGCCAAAACAGGGCCATTATTAGTATTTAGTATCATTATTAGTATCATTATTAGTATTAGTATCATTATTAGTATTAGTATCATTATTATTAGTAGTATCATTATTAGTATCATTATTAGTAGTAGTATCATTATTAGTATTAGTATCATTATTATTAGTAGTATCATTATTAGTATTAGTATCATTATTAGTATCAGTATCATTATTAATATTTTATTATTACATGACTATTTGCGTTATGTGAGACGACAATGAAAGAGACGAGATTTTGTGCGCGGATGATGTGTGTCCAATATGAATAGTGCGGAAGGCGAAAAGAGTGAGTGTGTAGGGGCGTTATTGAACGAAGATGTGGATGATGTAGTAGTAGTAGATGTGGATGAAGTAGTAGTAATAGTAGTGTAAAGATGGGAGCAGTGCTTCGAAAAGGCAGCACCGGGGGCAGGAGGCAAAAACGATAGGTTATGGGCTAAACTACCACTACCCAAAATACCCCTCCCCCTACACACGCCTTCGTTCATTCTTTTAATACTCCACGCTCTCTTCTAGCCCCTAATACCCCTCCCACGTTACATTTAACTACTAACCAAAGGTCACCATGGCAACGGACGCCATCTTCGGTCGGCGAGATAATATCTGGTCATTGTGATTTTCGCGCGTAATTCCCACAAACTTTGGGTTTCAATTTTTCCAGAAGTCATTCGAGGGAATTCGAACCCTTACTCGGGGGGTCTTAAATACTTTTGTTAATCCTCAGGGCCTGGTAAAGTTAGAGGGCGATGGGTTTAGTGGTAAACGAGGCCAATTCTGGTGGGAATCGTGGCAAAGTTGAAATTATCTCATTTGCCGCCAAAATATTCTCAGCGTCGTTTTCGCGTTCAAAGAAAGGACAATCCGCGCTGCCGTCTGCCGCTCACACTGCCATTAGAGGCGAAGCTAAGAGGATTATATACTTCGTTAACACACGGGTGGAAGTCCAATGGTGTATGACGCGTGTGCGTATGAAAAGGGTGGGTGGAGTTAGAAGGTTCATTCAGCCATCCACTTATTCTTTGATATAGGGAGGGGGATGTGTGATATGAAGTACAAGATTGTGCGAGGGAGTGTACGGAAGGGTGAAATATAAGGAAGCCGATTATTATTATTATTTCCAATTAACGGAATGTGTAAAAAGGGAAGTTATCAATGTGGAAGTTGAACAAAGGTTAGGGTGTTTGAGAGAAGTATTTATGTTGTTGTGGTCGATCAAGCTCTTGGGAGTTGATATGAGAGAGGTCATCAGTATTTGAGTGGTACTTTGTATCATTATACTTAGGAAGACCACGAGAATGTGTATGGTTTGGAACGGTCTTCTACCATTAACCCTTAGAAGGATGAAATGAAAGAGGGAATTCTCAAAGAGTTTAGAACAGAAGAAAAGGAGTCTGCTAAAAGCTAATCTAATAGTCTACACTAGGCAACTCCTGTTCCCAACACCCAGTTAAGTCCTACCTAGTATCCTCACAAGTTCAGTCCCTACCTAGCATCCTCATCCATAAATCTAGTCACACAAGTTCAGTCCCTACCTAGCATCCTCATCCATAAATCTAGTCACACAAGTTCAGTCCCTACCTAGCATCCTCATCCATAAATCTAGTCACACAAGTTCAGTCCCTACCTAGCATCCTCATCCATAAATCTAGTCACACAAGTTCAGTCCCCACCTAGCATCTTCATCTATAAATCTAGTCACACAAGTTCAGTCCCCACCTAGCATCTTCATCTATAAATCTAGTCACACAAGTTCAGTCCCCACCTAGCATCTTCATCTATAAATCTAGTCACACAAGTTCAGTCCCCACCTAGCATCCTCATTTATAAATCTGGTCACACAAGTTCAGTCCCCACCTAGCATCTTCATCTATAAATCTAGTCACACAAGTTCAGTCCCCACCTAGCATCTTCATCTATAAATCTAGTCACACAAGTTCAGTCCCTACCTAGCATCTTCATCCATAAATCTAGTCACACAAGTTCAGTCCCCACCTAGCATCTTCATCTATAAATCTAGTCACACAAGTTCAGTCCCTACCTAGCATCCTCATCCATAAATCTAGTCACACAAGTTCAGTCCCCACCTAGCATCTTCATCTATAAATCTAGTCACACAAGTTCAGTCCCTACCTAGCATCTTCATCTATAAATCTAGTCACACAAGTTCAGTCCCCACCTAGCATCTTCATCTATAAATCTAGTCACACAAGTTCAGTCCCCACCTAGCATCTTCATCTATAAATCTAGTCACACAAGTTCAGTCCCCACCTAGCATCTTCATCTATAAATCTAGTCACACAAGTTCAGTCCCTACCTAGCATCCTCATTCATAAAGCTATCCAATCTATTCTTAAAACTCTGCTTCTATCACGTGACTAGTGAGCCTATTCCATTCATCTACCGGTAATTCGATTTGTAAACCAATTTCTACAAATCTTTCCTGTATCTAAATTTGCCCCGCTTAAGCCCATTGAAACTTTTTCGATCCTGTTCACTCAAAGTAAGAACCTTAACTGTCTTCCCTAATCGTTCTTTTACACACTTGAAGACTTCATCAAGTCCCCCACGAACTCTTATCCTTTTTACCCTTGAAGATTTAGTCTCTTCAGCCTTTCACTATAAGGTAAGCTCCTCAATCATCTTAGTCATCCTTCTTTGCACAGACTCAAGCAAAGCAATTTCCATCCTGTAATTTGGTGACCAAAATTGCACCGCATAGTCAAGATGAGACCTAACTAACGTCAAGTACAGCTTCATAATGACATCAGCACTCTTATTACTTACACCCCTCCCAATAAACCCCACTAACCAATTAGCTTTATTCCTAGCACTCATACACTGCTTTCTAGGCTGGAAATCCGAACTTACCAGGACACCTACGTCTCTTTCGCATTCTGACCTTCCTAAAAACTCTCCTACTCAATTTAAAATTATTCACTATATTACACCTGCCTAAACTCGGTATACTTCAGTTGCTTATGTTAAATTCCATTTTCCATTTCTCTGCACATTGGGATAGTTTAGCCAATTCATCCTGTAATATCTCAACTTAGTATCATCGGTAAACTTGCTCCGGTCGTTACTTATACCTACATAAGTCAAGCGTTTGATCGAGCCAAGATCTAAAACAAGAACTTTTGCCTCGAACTTGACATTATTAGTGATCCGCCAACCTCATACAGAGGATCGACGAAATGTTAACCAGAGAATCATCGGGGAGCGAAACAATAATCGGAAGGAATCTTAGAAAATGGCAACAAGCCTGAACGATTTGAGATAAAGAAAACTGCGGATGCAAAGAATAAAACATAACGAGGCAATTCTCGTATGAGTACAACTACCAATCAGAGATCAGTAAAATATGGCCGCAAATAGATAAAAAGAGAACATCACGAGGCAATTCTCGTATGAGTACAACTACCAATCAGAGATCAGTAAAATATGGCCGCAAATACATAAAAAGAGAACATCACGAGGCAATTCTCGTATGAGTACAAGTACCAATCAGAGATCAGTAAAATATGGCCGCAAATACATAAAAAGAGAACATCACGAGGCAATTCTCGTATGAGTACAAGTACCAATCTGAGATCAGTAAAATATGGCGGCAAATACATAAAAAGAGGAAAGAAAATTTATATGATTTGAACTCATGTTCAACTGGGAAAATCGTCAATGTTTCACTGAGCACTCAAAAGATGATCACCGTAGATTTGAATTCTACCCTCCCCCTCCCCACCCCTTCCCCCAAAACTCAACGAATGTCAGTCAAAAGTCTCAAAACTCAAATTAGAAACTTGAGTACAAATATTAAGAATGAATTCCTTTCCATTATTGTCTCAGTCGCCATATTTTCCCGATGGCTAATTCGATGGCTGGCAGCATTTGTAGGCTTGGTAATACCTGGGTATTAACTGCGATTAGTTTGTATTACTGGTGGGTATTAGAGCTCTTCGCTAGCCGAGTGGATAGGGCAGTGGTTCGTAAACGTCGCCGTACTGGGTTCGATCCCGGCAAGAACGGACACAAACGTCGAACACCTCAAAGACTCGAGGCGAGTCGACCACCACAAAAACTCGAGGCGAGTCGACCACCACAAAGACTCGAGGCGAGTCGACCACCTCAAATACTCGAGGCGAGTCGACCACCTCAAAGACTGCAGCGAGCTTGACGAAGGCCAAGTCAATCCATTGGCCTCGTCCCAACCGGGTGCTCCGGGTTGAGGTCTAACTACTGAAGAATCTCTTTTCCGCCACACTTTCTGCGGGATGGACATAAGATGAAGGGCAGAAGACAGACATGACATAACAGAGGATAGAGGATGGGGGGGGGGGGGGAAGCTGTGAAGGAGCATTTCAATAAATTCTTGGCAAGGAGTTTATAAAGGGGGAGTGGGGTGTAAGGTTCCCTCTTTTCCTTACTTCAGAAAATCGGAAATTCGGAACGGAACCCGCAATTACATTTCACACACAAACATACATTCAGACATTTCATTACGGGGATGGCGGCATTAAAGTCAATATGTATGTTTATGTATCTAAGGATGTATTTAGGAACATATGTGTATGTATTTATGTATCGCAAAATGTTATTTTTCGGGTTTGTTCAAAAGAAGAAAAAAAGATTTTCGACGGTTTGGGAGGGGGGGGGGAATGGGGGAAGGAAGGGGACGGGGATGGGGGAATGGGGGTTTAACCAATTCCGATGCTCGCGCTTAATTCCACTAATGGAACCCCCCTGTCCCAAAAAGAGGAGGGGGGAGGAGTCGCACTATGGAAAATGAAAAGACAAGCTAATGATAAAAGCAGCCCCCCCACCCCCATTTCCAAGCCTATTATACTTCCCCAAACCTTTTAAATCCCCCAAAGATCCTTACTAATTAATTTGTAAAATACTAATATTTCTCGAAATATTTCTGTACATATTTTTTATATTTTTAGTCATATTTATGTACGTATTTTCATATTCATGTACATACTTTTATATTCATATTTATGTACATATTTTTATAGTCATATTCATGTAATATTTTTATAGTCATATTTAGGTGCATATTTTTATAGTCGTATTCATGTACATATTTTTATATTCATACCTACGTACATATCTTGGTGCTACTGTAGGTGGCCGTCTGACAGGCCTTTATACACATCAGTGTGCTACATAAATATACAAGCAATTGAACTTAAATCTTTTAATTAACAATTCACACTTCGTATGACCTTGAGAAAGGCCACAAACGAAGCTGCTACACTTTAGCGTGCGCTCTACATAACCTAACTTAACCCAAACAAGCCCAACGCAACCCAATCCAACCCATCCCAACTTAACCTAACCTAGCCCAATCCAACCTAATGTGACATAACCCAGCCCAACCTAATCTAACCTAACCCAGCCAACCTAATCTAACCTAACCCAGCCAAACCCAATCCAACCTAATCTAACTTAACCAAACCTAACCTAACCCAGCCCAACCTAATCTAACATAACCTAACTCAGCCCAACCTAATCCAACATAACCTAATCCAACATAACCTAACCCAACATAACCTAATCCAACATAACCTAATCCAACATAACCTAATCCAACATAACCTAACCCAACATAACCCAACCCAACAAAACCCAACCCAACAAAACCCAACCCAACAAAACAAAACCAAACCCAACCCATCAAAACCAAACCCAACCCAACAAAACCAAACCCAACCCATCAAAACCAAACCCAACCCAACAAAACCAAACCCAACCCAACAAAAACAAACCCAACCCAACAAAACCAAACCCAACCCAACAAAACCAAACCCAACCCAACAAAACCAAACCCAACCCAACAAAACCAAACCCAACCCAACCTAACAAAACCAAACCCAACCTAACAAAACCAAACCAAACCCAACAAAACCAAACCCAACAAAACCAAACCCAACAAAACCTAACCCAACAAAACCAAACCCAACCCAACAAAAACAAACCCAACCCAACAAAACCAAACCCAACCTAACAAAACCAAACCAAACCCAACAAAACCTAACCCAACAAAACCAAACCCAACAAAACCTAACCCAACCTAACCTAACCTAAACTCAGTCAGGAGCACTCCGGTAATAAGGGTAATACAATTAAAGCTAGACCGCACGCTAAAGTAGCACCCCTGTTTCTATATTCATATTTATGTACATATTTACTAAAATAATTTTATTATATCTTATATTTTTTACTAAATAACAAAAAATATTTATACATCTCCTAAATAATTATTTATTTATAAATATACAAGCCGAAGCTGCGGTACTCCTTACTGGAGCTTGCGCTGCGCAGACACACCCTTCGGTCTTTGGCTTGTGGCCATCTGGCTCGAGTATCGGGGTTTGGGTCTAAAAAAATGAAAAGGTTTCAAGTACATAGATTTCCTAATAATTTACTCTTGTTCGGGTTTTTTTCAGTCCACACTTATTTTCTATTTCTAGCCTTAAAGGCAAGAAATAAAACATCGTAATTCTTTAGAAATACGGAAAAAACAAACCGCAGGGCTGTTTTTTTTTATCTAAATTTGTTTGATAATTTAATTTTAGTTTACTGGGTTTTAGGACCCAGAGCTATTTCCTCGGGTTAAAAATTAGAAGGGAAAATATAATTTAGAAAGAACTTCGATAAAACCTGCGAATATACGAAAAACCAAGAGGAAAGTCCCTCCGTTGACTTGCGGCGTTTTGTGATAAGATTATAAATGGTTATTGCATCGATGGTTTCCCATGGTTCAAATCACTTACAAATGCCTTTGACTGGCTAAATGAGGCTTCTGCCACAAGATGGCGCCCCCAGCGCCAAATCCGAAGGCAGATTTGAAATCTCGAGGGTGAATAACCATATGTCCCATGGTCATATGGGTCATTTCATGGCTCTAAATAGGTACAATTGAACTTTACTCTTTTTGAAAATTGAACTTTACTCCTCTTGGAAAAAAAAACAACGCCTAGACCTGGCGCTTCGCCGCAGGTAAAAACAGACATGCCTTAATGTTAATAAATGGGGGGGGAGGGTTGTACTTCACTATTTCCGATGCCTTTTCGTTTTAAAAAATTTCCAAACACTCAATAATCATATTCATTTTTAAAAGGTTTCATTTTATTAAAAAAATGTGAATAATTAAATAAACAAACATGGTCATTCTCAAAGTGTTTAAAAATATTAGAAATATCCCAAGATTTTCTCACTTTAGTGTTATGGATTATTATTTAATAAATTGTATATTTTTTTAGACGTGAAAATTTTAATGTTTAGAGATTTTTGTTGTTCTAAACAATTTTCTTTAATATTAGAAATATAATTGACAAAAATTTTTGTAGGAAATTTTTTATTTTCGATTTAAAAATTTTCCATTGCGTTTTAACACTTTTTTAAAATATTAATTTCGTATGAATTTTAAAATTTTGTTTTAAAAAATTTAATCCGGATTTTTCTTAAAGTTAAGTGTAATTTTGAAAATAACATAAAATTTTATATGAAATTTCTAATTTTATTTTCAACTTTTTTGATATTGATGTTTTAACCTCTTTTTTTAAAAAAATGAATTTCCTACGAATTTTAAAAATTTGTTTTTTTAAAAATTCACTCATTTTTCTATAACTTGAGGGAAATTTGAAAAGGAGGTATTTGTTGTTAGAATTGAAAAATATTTGAGAGCAAATCGCAATAATTTTTGTTTATTAAAATTTTTGGTAAAAAAAAAAAAAAATTGGAAAAGCCAATGGCGTAATATTGAAAAAAAATAAATAAATAAAAAAATATATTAAAAAAAGATAGATTTTTTAATTTATTAAAATATTTATAAATTAGGAAATGAAAATTAACGAAGGAATTATCTGATACAAAGTTTTGAAAACGTTTTTAAAGGAGCTGAAATTAAGGTATTATTAATTATTATTATTATCATTAATATTATAGTTTTAAGGAAAGATAAAAAGCGAAAACCATCGAGGGACTACCCAGCAGTGTACGAGGAGCGGTTTCCAATGTGGTAAGTTGGGGGAAGTGAAAAGTACTCGCAGGTTCATACATCGAGAAATATAAGGAGGACACTACAAGGTGCGCGGCGGAGAGGAGAAAGAATGGCGAAAAGGTGCACATCCTGTGTAAGCAATTTGATAAAAGATGTATGTCATGTACATCAATACACGTTCGCAAAAATCGTGTACATTTTTGCGCACACAAAAAAATCAATGTGTACCGGATTGCAAACACATCTGAATAAACACGAATACGAAAAAACAACTTGTACACACACTTGCGAAAAAGGTGTACATCGTGTACGCACATGCCCCAAAATGCAAGACGTGTATACGTTTGGTAAAATGTGGCATATTGTATACACGTTTAGGAAAAATATGTACATCTTGGACACACTTGTAATGAAACATCCGCAATTACAAAATTCAACATGTACATGCTTGTAAAAATATCGTGTACATGATTCGAAAACATATTGGGTATATAAACTTGTGTACGCACAAGCAAATGGTATACAACGTGTACACGCTTGCCAGAATTGTAAAATGTGTTTGTTAATTGAGGCCCCCTCCCCGCCTTTAATGCGGTGAGAGGCCCTCAAAAAAGATAGTGAAATTCACATAAAGATTAGAATGACAATCGCTAAAACCCCGTTTTCAATTGTAGACGAGATCCTCAGACTGGATGATGAAATTCATATAAAAATCAGAATGACTATCCATGGCAGGCCCTTTTCAATTGTGGACGAGGTCATCTCGCCGGATAATGAAATCGACATAAAGATCAGAATGAAAATCGCTGACAGGCCATTTTCCATCTTGGACGAGGTTCTCCAACCGGATAAAGAAATTTACATAAAAATCAGAGTGACAATCACTGGCAGGCCCTTTTCAATCGTGGACGAGGTCATCTCGCTGGATAATGAAATCCATATAAAGATAAGAATAACAATCGCTGACAGGCCCTTTTCCATCTTGGACGAGGTTCTCCAACCGGATGAAATTTACATAAAAATCAGAGTGACAATCACTGGCAGGCCCTTTTCAATCGTGGACGAGGTCATCTCGCTGGATAATGAAATCCATATAAAGATAAGAATGACAATCGCTGACAGGCCTTTTTCCATCTTGGACGAGGTTCTCCAACCGGATAATGAAATTTACATAAAAATCAGAATGATAATCGTTGGCAGGCTCTTTTCAATCCTAGACAAGCTGTGACAGCAACAAGGGCATGGCCACTACAAAAACAATATAGTCCCTCTTTAGGCTAACTTAACGCCCCCTCCTCCCTCAAAACAAAGGAAAAACAAAAAAAAAACAAAAAAAAGCAGGCCTGGGCGTGGGAAGAAGACCCTCTCTCTCAGAGGTCCGAGCGTGATTCAAATAACTAACTACTAAATACTATGGAGGAACCCGCCTCCTACAGAAACCCAAGTATCTCCCAATAAAGTGTGCACGAACTCGTTCCGAGTAAAAAGGATAAATGTCAGTGCCCCCGCTCGTCCCACGAGAGTGTCCGATTCGGAGATGACAGAAAAGGACCTGAAGCTATTGAGGCATTGGGGGGTAGGTCCCTGGGAAGAGTCGTGGCACAATGACACGCAACTTTAGGATCCTCTCGGCCGTCTCCCATCTTCTTTACCAAGCTACCAGAATGACTGACATGATTCTTTTCAGTCAGAGTGGAGAAGAGTGAAACGCTGTTTCAGTCGCGCAGTCCTTGCAGACTGTTCGATGCCCTCATATCTTGCAATCTCCACATATCCAGGAACCTAGCATAAGATAATCTCGACCCCGCCCCCCGGAACTCAGCAGCTATGGCGTCACGGATACCGCAAACCAGATGTGGAGATGACAAAGCCTCGAAGGTACTCAGAGCGTTTTCTGAGTCGCTATAAATGACAAAAATGGCTCCGAACAAGGCACATAGCGTAATCTCGCAAAACTTTGCACCAGTTTGGCCGCGAAGATAGAGGGACTGCCCGTATAGCCCCGCCGGCTTCAAACAAAGGGAAGAGTGACACGACGTGGTCCAAATATTTGGAAAGCAATACTCCCGGCGCTGTAGACGCTTTGCAAGCAGCGGCGTGGTAACAAATGTTTAGAGGCTGTACATGCCAGGGTGGGGTCCTAAGCAGAACCAGAGACATCACTGGTGACACCGAGAGCTACATCGAACTTCGGAGGAATTACCTTGCGATCACGGCGGTGTAGGTACGGTTGAGATCGTTTGCTGTTGGCGTGGATGACTGATGGAGACGCTGGACTCGCGAATGATGCACTGTGTACGGCACAGAGCAAGAGGTATGTCCCCATTATCGGCAAGGAGGGTCTCTATAGGGGATGTGCAAATAGCACCGAGCGCCAAATGTTGACCAGTGTGGTTGAACGAAGCTACCTTCCGCAATTCACGCTGGGCTCCAAGTGTGTAAAACCTGTATGCATAGACGAGCTTCGCACGAACAAAGAGTCGATAGAAAAGTATGGCAGTAGCCCTATCAGCGCCAGCGCCCCAGATGCTGAACGTCACAGAACGAAGAGAATCCATGGTGCTGGTACAAGAGACCTTAAAGTCGGGAATATGAGCCTCCCAGGTGAGGCGTCAGTCAAATACAAGGCCAAGGAAACGGTGTATTTCAACCACTTCCAGGCGTACCCCATTAAGAAATAAGTCTGGGTCAGGGTGAAGCCGTGGATGGCGTCAGAAGTGCACCACCTTAGTCTTGGCCAAAGAAAACCGAAACCTGTGCGCTTCGGCATAGCGAGAGACGCGGTTCAATGCCTCTTGGTGTCGACGCTCCAGAGTTGGCATCTGGGCCGCGCCAAAAGAGATCGAAAGGTCGTCCACGTAGAGCGGAGCGAGAACAAATTCCGCATAAATTCAGAAATAAAGATCGGGAGGCGTACCTACGACCCCATCGTGTGGAGTGTCCATGATACCGTATCGCCATGCAACATGGACCCCCCTCCCTACCGACAGGGGGAGGGGTGACGTAGGAGGTCACACAGGGGGAAGGCTATGAGACTACACTGAAAATACACACGCACACGCGTGAACATACATACACGCAAAAGGGGTACAAAATATCCGGATCGTCACCAACCCCCAATGAAAAAAATTAAGGAGGAGGATTACACCCACAAAGTGGGGGTAGGGGAGCAAGGGAATAGGGGGTGCGAACAAGGCAAAGAAATACCCGATATAAATACCCCCCCCCCTTCCCTCGGGGACTTTATTATTCTGGCGATCCGTCAACCCGGAATGCATTGGCAGAGATAATGCGCCCCCCCTCCTCCCCCCACTCAACCTTTCCCCTCGCCACTACCCCTCATAAGACATAAGAGGGCAAATTCTTGAGCGCGCACACATCCGTACATGCATACACAGGCGATGTACAAAGACGAGGGGTCGGAAGTAGTTCAATGGCCCTTACCAGAACCAGGTTCCATACGAACAACCTCCTAATATATATATATATATATATATATGTGTGTGTGTATGTGTGTGAAAACTAAGGGACGCTCCGCCTCCGTACAACGAAAGGATACAAAAGAGAGGGTGTGAAAAATAGAAATAAATTATGAGAAAAGTGAGATTGAATACAGGTACCGAAGGATAAAGACAGATAGATAAGATCTATTTCAAAATATCCACGTGTGAGAGTGTGTGTGTGAAATGTAGAAATATAAGTCACACAACTATGAATACATACATATGCAATTGTAAATACATTGTTCAATATACAAAAGAAATATAACAAATTTAATCAATCCCAGGGCTAAGATGGATAATTTCGTTTAAAATAAGCCTTTTAATGACAGGGTCCAGTTTAAAGAGACCGAGGAATATATTGAAATTAGGCGAGGATTTAATGAAGGAGCATTCAACAATATTTCTTTTAACAAAGTCATCCGAGTTGTAAATAAATTTAGCCGAATTCCAATTGAAGGGTGACTGTTTTCAGATAAATGGACAAAGAAAGCACTATTGCTTTCACCTCTTCTAGTATTTTACTTGTGTTGGGACCAACGAACATTTAATGATTTTTCCAATTTGCCTAAAGTAGCGCTTAGGGCAAACTACACAATCGAAGAGAATAGACTTCCCCCCATATATTCTTGCTATTATTTCGAACCAACATTTTGTACATAGTAGACTCATACTTAAATATGCCCGAAACATTTCAGGAAAAGGCCACAGAGGAGGGTAAAACAACCTTCTTTCGACTAAGTTGTAGCCCATTATATATATATATATATATATATATATATATATATATATATATATATATATATATATATATATATATATATATATATATATATATATATATATATAATGTATATATATGTATGTATATATATACATATACATATATACATATATATATACATACATATATACATATATATACATATACATATATATATATATATATATATATATATATATATATATATATATATAATATATATATATATATATATATATATATATATATAATCAAGCTAATGGCCCGATTCCTCGGGAATCGCAACCATGGATTTAATAACGAGAGGAGGAAACATTATAAAATTTTAAAAAAACAAAAAACAAATAAGTAATACTTAAAATTATATTGAAGTTTTTAAAAAATGACACCATTTATCTTAAGTCTATAAATCTTATAAAAACATTAATTCTTACGTTAAGAAAATATCTTTCCCCAAACTGAAAAAAAATCATCAATCACCAGCGTTGGTGTTCTTATCCAAGAGTTTCTTTTCTGCTCTACCTAAGTCCTTGTTAAGACGCTTCGATATTGTGATTTTAGGACGAAGAATGACGGAGTTTAGGTGAGGGGGGAGAACCCCTTGTGACGGTATTCGGTGAGGGGGGAAAACCCCTTGTGACGGTATTCGGTGAGGGGGGAGAACCCCTTGTGACGGTATTCGGTGAGGGGGGAGAACCCCTTGTGACGGTATTCGGTGAGGGGGGAGAACCCCTTGTGACGGTATTCCTTCAACATTAAATGATTAATTTAAGAGCTGAGAGAGACTCGGTCAGTCGACGTTGTTGCTCTTGTCGTTGTTTTTAAAAGGTCCCCAGGAGTAGCTGACATCTCTGACCCTCCGAACTCTTGGAAAAGTAAGGGAGAAAGCTTTGATGCAGGTAAGGGAGAAAGCCTGTGGTGTAGGTCCGTAAGGGAGAAAGCCTGTGATGTAGGTCCGTAAGGGAGAAAGCTTTGATGCAGGTAAGGGAGAAAGCTTTGATGTAGGGAAGGGAGAAAGCCTGTGCTGTAGGTCCGTAAGGGAGGAAGCTTTGATGTAGGTAAGGGAGAAAGCTTTGATGTAGATAAGGGAGAAAGCCTGTGCTGAAGGTCCGTAAGGGAGAAAGCTTTGATGTAGGGAAGGGAGAAAGCCTGTGCTGTAGGTCCGTAAGGGAGGAAGCTTTGATGTAGGTAAGGGAGAAAGCTTTGATGTAGATAAGGGAGAAAGCCTGTGCTGAAGGTCCGTAAGGGAGAAAGCCTGTGCTGTAGGTCCGTAAGGGAGAAAGCCTGTGCTGTAGGCCCGTAAGGGAGAAAGCCTGTGCTGTAGGTCCGTAAGGGAGAAAGTTTTAATGTAGGTAAGGGAGAAAGCCTGTGCTGTAGGTCCGTAAGGGAGAAAGTTTTGATGCAGTTAAGGGAGAAAGCTTTGATGTAGGGAAGGGAGAAAGCCTGTGCTGTAGGTCCGTAAGGGAGGAAGCTTTGATGTAGGTAAGGGAGAAAGATTTGATGTAGATAAGGGAGAAAGCCTGTGCTGAAGGTCCGTAAGGGAGAAAGCCTGGGCTGTAGGTCCGTAAGGGAGGAAGCTTTGATGTAGGTAAGCGAGAAAGCCTGTGGTGTAGGTCGGTAAGGGAGAAAGCTTTGATGTAGGGAAGGGAGAAAGCCTGTGCTGTAGGTCCGTAAGTGGGAGTGCGCCTTCCTTGAGACTGTTCTATGGAACCAGGTTAAAGTCGAAGGAGGTAGTTGCATGCTGTGGGAATTTTAAGGCAGCCCCCTGCGGTAGCGGTCCATGCCACAGCGAGGTGGTGGAAGTTCTTGTAGGAGAGGTGGGTTGGTTATACTCCTGCCCATTACAAGGGTACGCCATCTTTGTAGTAGCAAACCTATAAGAGTGGCATATGAAATAGCAAGAGAGCATTTTATTTATTACCACCTTCAAAACTTTCAACGAGTGGGTCAATCCGACCCATAGTTAGTTTTCTTTTAATAATTCCCAGACTAACCTTGGGAGGGCATTGTGAATTATATCAATCGAAAGAGAATGTAAAACAACATTAGGGTTTCAAATTTCGTTAGAATCAGTCGAATAGTTACGATGCCATTGCCAAATAATTCATGGACTAACCTTGGGAGGACTTTAAAAATTATATAATTCGAACGAGAATGTAAAACAACATAAGGGTTTCAAATTTCGTTAGAATCAGTCGAATAGTTACGATGTTATTGACAAATAATTCATGAACTAACCTTGGGAGGACTTTGACAATTATATAATTTGAACGAGAATGTAAAACAACATAAGGGTTTCAAATTACGTTAGAATCGGCCGAAAAGTTTCGATGTTATTGCCCCCAAAACTCATTTAAAAGTAAAATGGTTACTTACCGACCGACCGACCGACCTACGAACCGACATAGTGACTTCTAGATTCGCGTGAACGCGACTAAAAAAAAACTTTAGTAGGTCTAATGGCCGATAATTTGTCTATAGGAATGCACATTTTAGGCGAGACCTGCCCCAAAATGGGGAATTAGCTGCTCAAGTGACCCTTTTCGCCCATACACACACACTCCCAACCCAGGTTACATTTATCGGGAACCACAAAAAAATGGCAAAACAAAAATGGGAACGGAAAGAAAGAGAATTCAAAGACTGACGAACTATTTTGGGAAGTTGAACGAAAGTTTTCGGAATTATAAAAAATACGAAAAATATTGCAGTTTGCGATTTGCAACAAATCAATGTTTTTATTCGTCTTGATTTTCAAAAGTACTCTTGAGCGGGTGCAACCACACACACACACACACACTCATACACACACAAACATGCATACACACATCTAAATCGTGTAAAAAATAGTGAAAATGAAGGAATACACTAGCACTAACATGTTGCTAAAACGTCAATAAATTATGACTAAACATTTTTGCTAAAATGTCACGAAATCGGTCTGTTTAGTACCACTAACCACTTTGAGGGTTAGGGACACTAGAAAGCGAAAACCAAAGAGGGCATCTCCGTCAGTTCGAGAGGATAGGGTTTTACATATAACGGTAAAGATAGGGGAAGAAACAGGGCCCGAAGAACCTACAGGGTGTCCCCCCAAAAAAATTTAGTCGTGCAACATAGCCCAAAGAACCTAGAGGGTGGCCCCAAAATTCAGTCACGCAACATAGCCCGAAGAACTTACAGGGTGTCCCCCCCAAAATTTAGTCGTGCAACATAGCCCAAAGAACATACAGGGTGACCCCAAAATTCAGTCGAGCAACATAGCCCAATGAACCTACAGGGTCGCCCACAAAATTAAGTCACGCAACAGAGCCCGAAGAACCTACAGGGTGCCCCAAAAGTCAGTCGCGCTACCCTTTAACAACTAAATATTTATTATTATAATAATTATAAAAAAATAACTTTTTATTTATGAAATGAAATTATATAACTAAATTATTAAATAATATCGTTATGAATTCTCTTTCTTTTAGCGCTACTTCTAGGCCACCCTGTATTTAGGTGACCTAAAGTTTAATGTGGAATTCGAACCCCGGCTTACTACAGTGGATGACCAGCGCCTGGAATCTTATTAAAATGCCACTAAATTGCCACTCAGAAGGTTACTAGGGCTCAACGACCAATAAGAACTACAAGGACCGTCCACTGAGCTCGACCCAGTACAAGGGCTCAACGCCAATAAGAAATACAAGAACCGTCCACTGAGCTCGACCCAGTACAAGGGCTCAACGCAAATAAGAACTACAAGGACCGTCCACTGAGCTCGACCCAGTACAAGGGTTCAACGCCAATAAGAACTACAAGGACCGTCCACTGAGCTCGACCCAGTACAAGGGCTCAACGCCAATAAGAACTACAAGGACCGTCCACTGAGCTCGACCCAGTACAAGGGCTCAACGCCAATAAGAACTACAAGGACCGTCCACTGAGCTCGACCGAGAATCCTAGGCCAGGGTTGTATCAGAACAGTAAGGGTTAGCAGATATCCCAATCACTACCGATCATGACGGCATTCGTGTACATGAGAACAAACGAGTGTGTAGACGTACTTGCGTTTGCGTACGATGGGAGAACAACCCTCCCCCCCCCCGTGTCCAGAAATACACGGTGATTTATTGAATTCACAAAAGGTTTCAAAAATCGATGACGGCACCACATAAGTCTGGCTGCCCCTCAGGTTCACTTCATCGTGTATGTGTATGTGTGTGTGTGTCCCCCTTCAACTTATGTGCGTCTCCTGCCTTCATTCATATAATAATAATATATTATTATTATTTACTGTTGAGTGAACTTCTTAAAGAGAAATTTCAAACCCAATTCAACTCAGAGATAAAAAAAAGAGGTCTGCTGACTAAAAGTCACGTGCTTTCACTTATTCTTATTTATGATATTACGACCTTCCAAACTATCAATAATTCCTGGGCTAACCTTGGGAGGACCTTAATAATTATATCATTCGAAAGAGAGTGCAAACAAAACATTAAGGGTTTCAGATTTCGTTAGAATCGGCTGAATAGTTATTACCAAAATAAAAAAAGCAAAACGGGCACCGACCGACATAGTGAGATGAAAAGTCGCCCGGGACTAAAAATGGGTTTCCATAAGCCATCACAGGTTTCTCCTTACGAGCCCTCCCTCTCCGGCCCACCATGTTGTCATGGTAACTCCTCTCCCCCTCTCCTGAAAGCGAGTAGCTTTCACAGGGTATAAATCGGATCGGGGCCTTTGACGCGATTGGGTTGCAAATTAATAAATGGAAAAGCGCGCGAGCGAGGCCGGGGGAGGAGGGTCCATCCTTTCAAGTTACGCTCTCAACAGGAATCTCACACTTTTCAAATTACTCTCACAACACAGCGATCAGTCATTTAGAGCCGGGCAACAAAGCCATCAATCGTTTAGGCGACCCGAAGGCCAAGATGCATTTCAATTTATTCTCACAACAGGGCCATTATTCATTTTGTTATTTGCCGCAGTTTATTATATCGTGTCAATTAATCAAAACGAGCAATCAGTCCTTCCAAATTATGTACACAACATGGCGACGTCAGCAGATTCTTCTTATGCGAAACGGTTTATATTAGGAATTGTTTAAAAGTTGTTTGTCAGAAAGAAGCAAAATACAACTTTGGGCGATCATTTTTAGTCGCGTGACTCGATTCTAAGTTACTATGTCGGTCGGTCGGATGGTATCCATTTACTTTTCAATTAGTTTTTGAAAGTTTTGAAGGTCGTAAGGTTAGATGATATGATAGTTAATGGATAATACGTTTGTTACCCCCCCCCCTCCCCACAAATTAGTGAAATAATTGAGCACGCGACTTGGGTCTACTGACTTTGTTTTTACGCCAGACACGTTTTGCTTATGTTAAATAGATCCAAACGGAGTAAGATCTGCAAGATTAGGCAGACTTTTGGATAATTCTCTACGCCTGTACCGGTCTATATCCTTGTCTATAGACCACCAAGACAAATGGAAAAGCAGGATATTTGTCTATAGACCACCAAGACAAATGGAAAAGCAGGATATTTGTCTATAGACCACCAAGACAAATGGAAAAGCAGGATATTTGTCTATAGACCACCAAGACAAATGGAAAAGCAGGATATTTGTCTATAGACCACCAAGACAAATGGAAAAGCAGGATATTTGTCTATAGACCACCAAGACATATGGAAAAGCAGGATATTTGTCTAAAGACCACCAAGACAAATGGAGAAGCAGGATATTAGTCTATAGACCAGCAAGACAAATGGAAAAGCAGGCTATTTGTCTATAGACCACCAAGACAAATGGAAAAGCAGGATATTTGTCTATAGACCACCGATACAAATGGAAAAGCAGGGATGTACCAAATCGTATTTCTGAAAATCTAATAGGAAAATTGTCGTGTTTTACACAAACGCGCGCAGTTTAAGGAACGATGAACTGAAGGTAATAGTTACAGGGAAGTTTGATATGATTGGAGTTACATATACAATAATAGACATGGATCGAAGGTAGTAAAAGAGATCCGATTGGAGAACTTAACCAGGCAAGCTACAAAATATTTAATGTATGTATATATATATATATATATATATATATATATATATATATATATATATATATATATATATATATATATATATCGAGAGGTAGAGGTAGAGGTGTTATTTTATACATTTAAAAACGAGCTATTCGCGATAATGAAGTACATCGATATAAATATTATGTCTGAGCTTTTAGCTATCGAGTTCGCAATAAATACAATAAAATTAATTTCCTCCTTGTCTATAGAGCAAGCATGGGAAACGAAAAAGCGGGATATTATTATTTTTGAAACCCTTTCGAACCTAATTAGACATAAAGAGCAACGGTTATATGAGGTGATTTCAATTTTCTCAACGTATATTTTTTAAATGAAATGGCGGACAATGCAGGAAATCGACTTCTCGAATTTACATAAACAACTTCATGCATCAAATAGTGGACGAAACTATACCCAAACAAATAGCCTACACTTAATTTTACCAATGAAGAATAAGTTGCTAATATACATGTTAGGGAAACGCTTGGAAATAGCGATCATAACATAATTCGATTCAATCTCAATATTCCAAGAAATGCTCGCGGAAGTTTTTAACTCATTCTGAACCTTAAATCTTGCTTTTTTTTGTTGTTTTTAATCGTGCTCACTTAAAACTCAAATTGTGATGAAATTTTAAACTTCGAAAAACTTCAGGACATGTATATTAAATTTCAGCGTTCATTATAAACTAGAAATATTGCACTATAAATGTAGAAATTCTAATAGATGAATTGAGGTGTGGCGGATAAAGTGAAATTAAAATGTTTGTAGGGAAACGTAATAGTTGTATAACATTTCGAAAACCATCATTGTGGTGGGAATCGAAACCGTGATACCTTTATTATCGTCTCTTTGTCAAGCACAAAATAGAAAAAAAGTGTCAGAAAGAACTGCATCGGACTCTTCAGGATCCCGGAGGAAGTCCTTAGTGACGATCCGAACCACGTAGCGAAGGCATTAAATGAACATTTTGCCCATGTTTTGCGATGGAAAATGGGAATAATTTACTTACAATACAAAACATAATAAACTTTAATTATCTATATTTTCAAATTTTGACATAATTGAAAATTAAATTAGTATTTATATAAGAAATTTGCAAAGCTCGGAGTCCCGATAAAATATATCCAATATACATTAAAGTGTTAGAAAGTGAACTAATTAAAACCCTTTGAAAATATTTTTTGAAAATCCATTAGTGAGGGAATAGTTTCTGAAAAGTTCAAAATAGCAAATGTAAAAAAAATTTCGAAAAAGAATGAAGACTGATCCTGGAAACTTTCGGCCCATTTCTCTTACTTCTGTTGTGGGTAAACTTTTGAGTCCATTGTTAGAGATAGGATGGCAGAGCATCTAGAATTCAATAAATTAATTAATAACTCGCAGTACCCTTTATAATATAATTTGTTTTATTCTTTTCGACTTTAAAAATACTCTTGATACGGTTCAGCATAAAAGACTAGATAAAGCTAAAAGCGCACGGAATCGGGAACGCATGAAAAAGGCTTGAAGACTGATTGGAACCCCAGAGGCAAAGAATTGTAAATGGAAATCGTTCCTTATGGGCTTCGGTTACTAGTAACCTTTGCATTTTTAATATATCCAAATTATCTTAACAAGGACTTATGTAAAATTTAAAAATTTACTGTTGAAAAGAAATCGGTACTAAAGCAAAATACCATAGTGACTGTGAAATTTTGCAAAAAAGACGGATAGATTAATCGAAATGTCGGAAAGATGTTAAGTGCCTTAACAAAGGAAAGTAACTATAGTATAGTTAGATGAAATGGAAAGCCTACCTCTCACTTCCATAAGCATTTTTCTCAACATTGTTTCTTTATTTTTGTTTACTTGACATTTGCATATAATTCGATAGACAGATAGATCGATAGATAATAGATAGACGGATACGAATGAAACTCTTAGCAGTTCATAAAGGTTTCCATTTGTTTTCAAAGCTCAGTTGTGTTTATCCCAGTCGTGTATAACCCAGCTATGTAATTGATTTTTTAACCATAGACGATGCAACAGCAAATTTTCACTGTTTACCGCGCCATAACCCAAACAATGCTAAAAGCTCAGATGTTCTCAATATCCCACTCTCAGGTTTAATATTTTTTTAATTAACCTTTCCAACTTTCTCGATGGTATTGTTGCAAGAATCAGGTAAACAAAAATAAAGAAACGCTGCTGAGAAAAATGCTTAGGAATCTGTTATACTATAAAAAAAAAAATCATTTTCTATTGACTGGTGCCACCCACTTCTAACATAGATTGTAAGCCCGCCCACTGGTCGTATCGGGTTTCGAAGACGGGCAAGCAAAATGTTGTCGCCACTCAGGGTAACACAAGCATTACGTTGACTTGCTGTGATCACTTAGGATCACATGCCCTCTTCCACGATCAAACTCCTTGCTAGAATCATCATTTAACGTCAGATTGAACCGTTTACCAGACTACCAGGCAGTCCTTTCTCACCAAGAAGGATTCCGTTGCGCCGACTGCCTGATCTCCTTGACTTTGTGCGCCATCTACCGACGGAGGCTCGTTGGCGTCATAGAAAGACCTACAAGGCCAGAAAAAGGGACACAAAATCGCGTCAACAAAGATGCTAGATGTAATTCAACGTGGAAAGGTTTGTGGCATCTCTATAAGTCATGACAATCTATACGTTATAATAATATGGGTGACAAAAATTAAAGCATGGTAAACGTTGAAAACATTTCTGTTGTATTAATCTCGATTGATCTGAAACTTTGAAAACAATGCACTGTACCATAACAAAGGGAAAATAGGTAGGGTTCTAGGCTACATAGCCAGATATTTTGCATTCAAATCAAGGATATTATTCTCCCTTTATATAAAGCGCTTGTAATACCTCATTCGAGGTATGCGATGCATTTTCGGTTGTCAATATATGCGAAGGACATTGTAGTATTAGAACGCATCCACCGACGAAATTAATCTATCAATTTAGAAATATATAGTAAGACAAACTGAGGCACCTCAATATTTGAACTAGAAAACCGAGTGGCGACTAGAAATATCGGTTATAAACTAATAAACAAACGATTTAGTACAACAATAACACAAAATTTCTTTTCTTAAAAAATAACACTAACATAGGATAACTTAGTTAGAAAAGTCGTTGAAAGGAGTAGCCAATATCTTTAAGAAAATAGAGTTGATAAATATTATTATAAAATATAACTTATAGAAACAAGAGTACTTAAATTAATTATTTTTCTATATCCTCTATCCCTTTTAACTTTCACCCTGGAATTGTACCCTTTTACTTTTTTCTTGAGCTAGAATTGATTAGATCCTAAGGTCTTTTGCGGTTCATAATTGTGTAATTTAATGCTTGGAAATAATAATAGTCTTCCCTACTTTCCAATTAAAAAAAAAATCATAACATGAATGGATGGAAAGATTCAATCATGTGTTTCTAAACTCTACAACCTCCCTAATGTGATCAGCACTGGCGAACTGTTCGATCCAGAAATACCTTTAAAATCCTCCTCCATCTGTATAAGATCGGAAACGAGGCACCAAATCAATTTGGCGAGCACTGAAATGACTGATTGTTCGGTGCGGAAAATAATTTGAAATGATTAATCGCCTTGTGATGAGCAGAACTTGAAATGACTGATAGCCCTTTGGTGAGCATAATTTGAAATTATTTCTGGCCCTTTGGTGAGCATAATTTGAAATTACTTATGGACCTTCGGTGAGCATAATTTGAAATTACTTATGGCCCTTTGGTGAGCATAACTTGAAATTACTTATGGACATTTGGTGAGCATAATTTGAAATTACTTATGGCCCTTTGGTGGGCATAATTTGAAATTACTTATGGCCCTTTGATGAACACAATTTGAAACGACTGATATCCATGTGGTGAGCAGAACTTGAAATGACTGATAGCCATGTGGTGAGCAGAACTTGAAATTACTTATGGCCCTTTGGTGAGCATATTTTGAAATAACTTATGGCCCTTTGGTGAGCATAATTTGAAATAACTTATGGCCCTTTGATGAGCATAATTTGAAATTACTTATGGTCCTTTGGTGAGCATAATTTGAAATTACTTATGGCCCTTTGATGAGCATAATTTGAAATGATATCCCCCTTTGATGAGCATAATTTGAAATTACTGCTTGTCCCTGGAAGTTCTACGTTACCACTCTGCATTATTACTCTTTGTTCCTTAGTGGCGTCCGTGCTTTCTCTATATTTGCAACGAGAATATGGAATGAGCTGCCTGTTGCCTAGCGCCCCCTCACCCCCTGGCTCTAGGAGCCTTGGGGCGTGCCTCGAAGATCTTGTTCTTTTGGCAAGCCATTCCGTAGTTATAGACAGGCATTATTATTATTATTATTATGCTTAAATAGGTTAAATAGGTGTAATATTTCATAATCTCTGGATCAACGGTCACCCGCAATCTACGTCAAGACTCAAATTAAGTCAGTATTAATCCGACGCACCAACCAACGAGGACGGGGCCTTGCTGCCCTCGGGCTGGCCAGCGTATTATATCATTCTGATCTTTATGTGAGTTTCATCATCCGGTCTGAAGACCTCATCGACGATTGAAAAGGCTTACCAGTGATTGTCATTCTGATCTTTCTATACAATTCATTCTCCGGTCAAATGACCTCCCCAATTGAAAGGGGGCGGAAAATGGGGCGTCCATTTAACTACCGTCTTAAATTCTTCGAAATGGGGCAGAATAATTCTATGTTTATTTGGGGAGATTCAGCGATATAGAGGAGCCGAGGTCCGGGGGGGGGGGGGCTATTCTTAAACATCGAATTTTATTCTGGGGTTAAATTGAGAGATTTCAAATTTAGGTCGGAGAAGGGGATGAGAAGGGCTGCGTAATCCAACCGAGCAACAGAGATTAATATATATATATATATATATATATATATATATATATATATATATATATATATATATATATATATATATATATATATATATATATATATATATATATATGTGAGAATGGATGGGGAGAAAGAAAAGTCCAGACACTACACAGTGTCTGGACTTTTCTTTCTCCCCATCCATTCTCACCTATATATATATATATATATATATATATATATATATATATATATATATATCGTAAGCTGCAATCCATCTGCTAGAATCAAGTCGCTTTTCCAATCACAGTTTGGAATCCGAGAGGGAGACTATTCACATCACAGCTGTCGCTCAATCAGGGGAGGGGGGGGAGCTTGAAGCCGGACGTCCGGAGGTCACATCTCCCCCCCCCCCTCTCTCTCTCTCTCTCTTTCCTTGAGAATCGATATTTCTTGAACTCCCGATTTTGGAACGAATTCCCAACCCTTTCGCCGCTTTTGCCTCACACAGACATACATACACTTTCACACACACACACACAACTACACACCTACATTAATTGGTTGTTACGCTTAAGGGGAGATAAAAAGGAAGATCGACAGGAAAATATTTTATTATTATCTAAGTACTATACTGACGACTTCCAAGAAGGGGGCGTGGCGCCGAAATTAATTAAAAAGGAATAAAAAAAAAACAAGAACCAAACTAAAACTAAAAACAAGGAAGAGCGGTGTAAAATACTCCATATCACGTAGGATCATCTCGGCGTGGCGCATCTCTGCGAGAAATTCCGTGTATTCAAGAATTCGCCGACGGCGTGAATAAGACATATTTCGATATCGTGAAAGTTTATTTTTTCCCTCCTAACGATCTGTATATTCCAGTAACCCTCATTCCATAGGTGGTAAACTTCCACACTCTGCCACATGGACCCAGTAAAACTCACGTGAGTAACAAGGAGTGACAAGGAAGAGGTACCCTAGTAGACCTTACGATCCCACAAAACTGTATGCTTTGGTGGGTGTACACAACCCCAGACCTGAGACATTTACTGCAAAAGATGAGATCAAGAAAATTTACGAGTTTGGGGAATTTAAAAAGAAGGATGATGTGTTCGCAGAGTGGATTAAAACTTTTCTGCAAGGAAAAATAGAGCTATCTGGAGTCCCTCGATGCGTAGATGGAGGAGAAAATGGTATATGTGAAGAGGGTAAATGAAGATGGGAGGGGATCAACATACAAATGGACAACGTCAAAAAGTCCTAGAAAACGTTTAAGAGCAAAGCTCTATCTAAACAGGTTAGGATTTGTTATTGAGATTGTTTTGCTCGATTGATCTTAATTAATATATTAAATTCACAATGCGATTTTAGAATCATTTGTTGTATACCTCCTTTTTAGATTGATAAATAATTATAGTATTATTATTAATCAAGAGTCGATGAATCGTGCTCACATTTTCTTCAATATCTCTTTTTTTTGGCAGTATGAGGGAAAAGTTCTCTCAAGAGAATTCGCGGTCGAATAAGGGTCATCAGCGGTTTGGATCATGATGCTATAGAGCTAATAAAAAACGACGATTACAATGTAAACTTCTTGGATGCAGTTGGTAATGCTTGCATAGCAAAAGTGGAGAATGATGAACATGTAGAAGTTGAGTCCCACGCAACGAATCTTCCAATTGCAGCATTCATAACCGACTAGGCTCGAATCAAACTCAACGGACTAATAGACTAATCGGGTAAACGGCTCTTCTACTGTGACACAGAGAGTGCCATCTTCATTGGTGGGAAAGATGAGCGCAACCGAGACTCGGAAAATTCCTAGGTAATCTCCCATGACGATATCAAAGATGTTTACTGTGCCAATGCATATGGAGATTTATTCTCCTCTACTGGTCCCAAATCCTATTCAGTGCGTATTCAGACGAGGAATAGGGTCAAGTATATATATATATATATATATATATATATATATATATATATATATATATATATATATATATATATATATATATATATATATATATATATATATATATTATCATCATCATCACTAACTCTATAATTTAAGAAGGGGATTTTTTGAGTATTTGAATAATAATTTCATCTTAGTTTGGTTATGACTTATGTTTTTTTAGCAAAGTTATTTCTAATAATTCTTTTATAATATCAAAATACAAAATGGTGAAGTTCAGAAATAAATATGAGTATCGAAATTTTGTGAATTTTTTAAAACCCAAGGAATTACAAATGGTGAAGTTCAGAAAATTGATAAAAATTTAACCATGGCTGCTTTTTTTCAGATTTTAAATTTTAATCTTAGTAGTGAAGCGCAAGCTCCCCCCATAGGGGCGAGTGGCAAAGCCATTGCTTGGTATATTTGGTATATATATATATATATATATATATATATATATATATATATATATATATATATATATATATATATAGAGAGAAGAGAGAGAGAGAGAGAGAGAGAGAGAGAGAGAGAGAGAGAGAGAGAGAGAGAGAGAGAGAGAGAGAGAGAAGAGAGAGAGAGAGAGAGAGAGAGAGAGAGAGAGAGAGAGAGAGAGAGAGAGAGAAGAGAGAGAGAGAGAGAGAGAGAGAGAGAGAGAAGAGAGAGAGAGAGAGAGAGAGAGAGAGAGAGAGAGAGAGAGAGAGAGAGTGTTACAAGGAGTTACAAGGAGTTACAAGGAAAGAAGGTACCCTAGGAGACCTTACGGTCCATTCAAAGAGGGTACCTTGGGACTAGCAATCGAGCGGGCACATGGCTGCTCAATTGTTTTGCGTCCCTAAAACGGCCACTTTTCAAGACTTTGTCTAGTCTTGACTTGAACTGGTCAACAGATTCACTGTTGACAACTTCCACTGGAAGTGCGTTCCACATACCGCAGATACTGTAAGTGAAAAAATTTCCACACAGATTGCGGTTGTAACGCTTCAGTTCAAGTTTGAAGCCGTGATTGCGCGTTCTGTTCTCACTCCAGTGTGAAAATAGCCCGGTAGTCAACATTGTCGAACCCTCGAATTATTTTGAAAACTTCAATGAGCTGACCACGCTGTCTACGGGTTTCCAGCGAGAACAGATCTAATTCCCTTAGTCTATCCTCATAACTTTTATGTCGGATAGAGGGAATCAGTTTGGTTGCCCTGGCTTGTACGCGTTCCAACCTTGCGATGTCCTTTCGAAACGAAGGACTCCAAAATTGTACGGCATACTCCAGGTGCGGCCGAACTAGGGAGTTGTACAGACAAAGTACTATCTCCCTGTTACGGTATCCAAACTGGCGCTTTATGTAGCCTAACATCCTTTGGGCTTTCTTCTCTGCCTCAATGCACTGTTTCGAGAACTTGAGGTCGCTAGTGACAGTAACACCCAAGTCCTTCTCAGTGTCACTCGATTCGAGAGCAGTGCCCTTAAGGATATAATGAGATTGGGGATTTCTGTGGCCGATATGCATTACTTTGCACTTGTTCACGTTGAACGGCATTTGCCACGTGTCCGAACACTCCCCAATCTTCCCAAGGTCTTCCTGCAGGCGGGCAGTATTTCCATCCTTTGCAACGTTCATACCAAGCTTGGTATCGTCGGCAAATTTGGAAATCTTGGCAACCATGTCACCGTCCATGTCGTTGACGTAGATGATGAATAGTAGTGGTCCCAGGACAGAACCTTGAGGCACTCCGCTAGTAACGGGCACCCCACTCAGAAGCCTGTCCATTCACCACCACCCGTTGCCGTCTGCCAC
>CAXAKS010000104.1:0-40000 GCA_963969495.1 Ceratothoa steindachneri | reverse complement strand
ACTGGATACCAGCCACCCAGGCGCCCTCAATTACCGGTAAAAAAACTTTACTAAACTCTTCAATTATAGGATACCGGTCATTTTGATGGGCGATTTAAACGCCCATTACGGGTTTTTTGGGTACAGAAATAAAACAGAGTTGGAAAACAACTTAACACGCTTATCAATAGACGTATACTGCAAAGACTGGGACCCAATTTCCCTAAATACTTACGAAGAGATCACACAACAAAACTGGATATCTGCCTGGCTAACTTTAATCTGCCCTTTAACTATTTTATGGAACCAGTGGATGTTCTTTGCAGTGACCACACTGCGACTCTAATGTACATAAACAAGAATCCTATACAAATCCCTTCAAAGAAATGGAATGCGTACCATAGAGCGTGTCGTATAGTGCTCCTTTTGATCACTCCACTCCTGACACCACTTTTGTCGTAGGATACCTTGTAGTCGTGATGTACTTCTTTGATGAAGTGGGCTTTGATCTAAGAGTGCTAATTTTGTTGTTTTTAAGGAAGAGCCGCTTCAACACGTAAGTATATAAGGAAACACACAGAATTATCCCAAAATAAGCATATATTTTAAATTTAACACTTAACTATGAAAAACAAACAGTAATCACATTTATATCCTCGTCCTAAGCTAAACTCGACTATCCCGGTTGGCAACTAGGCCTATTAGAATATCTTCAATGACAAAAATAAACAAATAGGCTCCCAGTAAACACACCAATTGCTGATTAGTATTTTTATCGTGACCCTTTTTGATTAGCGTTAAACATTAAATTAAAATATTCTCTTTTACCAACAAATATGACCGGGGTTCACGCACAATTGTCTTTACTTCTATTAAATCGTGCATCGTACTAACCTCATACTATCGCAATATGAATATAAATGTTCTTGCTAACTCACATGAGAGACGGGATCAGGGGTTTCCGAATGACGCTGGAGGGCTTATCTCACGCTTTGGAGGGTTGCCGTGGCCGATGATTGAATTTCGTAGAGGTGGGATGGCGGAAGAGAGGTAGTGCGGAGTCAACTTCTTATTGCAAATGTGCCTCTGGTTAAGTTAAGAAGACGGAGAGAGTTACGGTGCTCTTCGCTCCAAGAGTCCTCTTCTGAATGATCTTGACGCCTCTTGGTGTCTTATTCTTCAACGTAGAGTGTCCACCTAGATTTTGGGGTATTCGGTGAGATTTTTACCGTAATTAAAGAACGGAACCTCGTAGGGGCTGGGTTTTTCTCCTCTCACTCTTATGGAGCTTGAGATGTGAGAGTCCCTCGAGTGTGAGTGGGTTTACTTTTCTCCAGTCAGACTTCTTATAAGTCTGTAAAGGATTCTTCGGTATGGCACCGATACAAAACTTGACGATTTATGTTAATTCGGCCCAGGGAGGGGGGATTGATCTTCTCAATCTGATTCTATCGTTTCTCACGGAACTCGTCTTGTATGGCTGAAGGATCGATCTTTACGAACTGAACCTTCTTCTTTCTTATCGAATTCTAATCACTCTCTTTCTTTCCGGGGCTTATTTATAGGCGGACCACCGCCCTATCTAAGGGGAAAGGGGCGAGGCCACAGAGGGGAGCGCGAATGGTGAGTTCGCATCTGGTGAGAGCGAGAAGTGCATAGGTTGGCACTGAAGTGCCCAAGTTGGCTTGCTAATTAGAGAGACTCTCAAACACCACACTCCTTGGCGTGCATTTTGCCTAGCACCGCTTTTTGTAACATAACTATGGGTTTAGGGATCTCGTAGGTAATTGGATCGTTAGAGCGTCGTTTAAGGGCCTAATGTGGTTGCCTTAACGCATATGGTTGCTCCAACTACCTAAGTGGCGGGGAGATCAAACAGGGTAGGCAGTTACTGTTATTCGCCGGCTACGGTTCCCACTAGTCTCCTCATGGGGCTCGCTTCTCCGGCTTTCTCCACAAGGACGGGGGACTTTAAAGTATATGTCCTCCTGGCCCCCGGGATGCTTTATGTAGCCATTTCTCTACAGAGAGGATTGGGATAAGTGCACGGAATTACTTCAGACGTATATGCCCAGCCCGCTCGGGGAAGCCACTCTACAGGAACCGACGGGGAGTTAGATAGGATCAGAGAAGAAATTGAAAGGGCAGAGAAGGGGACCGTTCCCATTAACTCGTTCCAAAGGATTAAACAATTTAGGTGGATACCAGAAATGGTGGCTTTGAGCGAGGAGATCGGCCGGGCGACAGAACATATAAGAAGATTCGGAAGATCAAGGGAAGCATACAACGCACTAAGGAGACATAAAAGAGAACTAATAGCATTAATTTATGAAAAACAGAAAGAGAAATGGGATTAGCACATCGAGAAAATAGATGTGAAATCATCACCAAGGGAATTTTGGAAACATATCAACAGATTAAAGACTCGGACAACAAGGGATAAAATGAAAATTAAGAATGCAGTGAACAACATTTTATAAGATGAGGAAGAAATAGAGGCATTATTTAGAGAGCACTGGATAAATTTATTCAAAATTAGCGAAGCGAATGAGGAATATGACACTGATTTCAAACATCAGATCGTGGACGAACTCAATGGGGACATCGAAAGGACATACCCCTTCCACTTTGTCGAGGAAAGGAGAAACAACAACGATGGAATAGACGAAATCATTACATCTGATGAATTAAAAGAAATGATAGAGAACTTCCGGCAGAGAGACCCAGGCAGATCAGGACTAATCGAAGCACCCCCGAACATACTAGAGGGAGTGAGAAACGCCTCTAATGCGTGCTTGAACACGGGATACTTTCCTGGTGAACTGAAAGTGACGAAGATGATATTAATACCCTAGGCGAGAAAACCCCTAGATCAAGTGGGTAACTACCGCCCCGTCTCGTTGCTAGATTTCATCGGTAAGGTGTTGGAAATAAATAATAAATAACAGACTGTCCAAATTCCTCGATGATAATGGCCGAAGTAACAGCTGCTAATTTGGCTTCAGGAAAAACAGAAGCACAGAAATGGCCCTTGAAGTCATCCTTGAAAAGATAGCGAAAGCAAAGAGAGAAAAAATGAGCGTAGGCATCGTATGCCGGGACGTATCCAAGACATTCGCCAAAGTATGGCAGATGGGTATACAACTCAAGATACTCAGATTAGGAATGAGCAACAAGATCGAAAGGATTGTATATGATTATGTAATGCAGAGACGTGTTTATGTGGAAATAGGACGACATCAGTGTGAAATATTCGAGTTCGCTGTGGGTTTGCCCCAAGGAGGATGTCTGAGTCCGTCTCTCTATTCAATCTACAAGGAAGATATACCACCATTAAGAAATGAAGGCTTCTTGAACATCCAATTTGCCGCGACGTTACTCAAATCATAGTTTGCCCCTACGGGAACGGCTCAATGCAAGCTAGGTTGACTGCAAAAGAGATAAGAAGCATTAATAGATACGAAGAAAAATGGAAAATTAAAACTAACAGGGATTAATTTAAAATGGTACCCGTGTACAGGAGAAACATCTCAGAAGTATATGGAGAAGGACATCGCTACAAATACGACAAAGAATGTAAAGTGCTCGGACTAACCATTACGAAATCAGGTTATAAAAAGCACGTAACTGAGAGGGTGAATCGAGGAGACAGTGGCCTGGCATTACTGTACAAGTTAGTTAACCTAAGCATGGAAAACAAGAGAAAAATTCATCCAACCATCGCGATGTACACGATCTCGAGAAGTAAACTATTAAGACTTCAAAAAGTCCAAAACAAAGCTATCTACTTAATAATAAACACCAGAAGAGGAGAAAGAAGAAGACTACGAGACCTGCACAGGGAGGCAAAGATATGCCACTTAACAGAATAATTGCAAAAAGAGCAAAGAGAGTCATAAAAAAGACACAGAATGAATTAAGAGTTGAATTAACCATCCAAGAGAGAAGGATAGAGATCACACAGATTATTTCCAAGTTTCCCAAGGATTGATGAGGGAAGAGAAGAAGACGAAGAAGAGATCTAAACCTAGAGAAAGAGATCAATACTCGACGACGACTAAGAGTAATTAAATAACCGAAGCATCACCAGAGAATAGCATATAGTCAATTATAACTAGGATAGGAATAGGAAAGAATAGATAAAGAGATAGAAACCTACACCAGTTTTTAGTAAGAATATTTCTAATAACGGTTTGAACGCCTCATAAATACCAATACTACTTTCTAACTTTATCACATTAGCTATATATACTACATAAAATGGACAGAGATAAGCCTGACCTCCAGGCAATTACCATCTCTTTGCAAACCTCTTACTTCCTTCAGTCTTCTGCATCTACTCGTTTTTTACTATTATATTCGCACACGGAACTCACAGTAATACGTGGGCCAGGGGTCACGATAAACTGTGTTATAGTTATAGTTAGAGACATGCGACACATCTTAGTTCGGATTCCACGTTAAGCTGTAGGTCCCATGACTAACTAAGTCCACTTTTGTCTCCTACTATTTTCTTCACTGTCCTATCCTAAAACCTTCTTCTTCCTCTCCTTCTCACTCCTAACCGCCGTACCCACAGTGTTGGAGCCTACTTTGGCTCTAGACAGTGTGACTATAGGGGTCTATAAAGGAGTACCGGGCCTTCCCCCTTCCCTCTTTGGTCGCTCCATGAGCGCCAATGGGGCGGGGGAGGGTCGGAAGAGCTGTTTTTTGTCTCCCACCTCTCTATTCATTTCATTTCTTTTCTCACTATTTTTCGCTCCGATCTATTTCTCTGGCAAAAGAGGCAAAGGAAAATAAAGTTTTAAAATGTGCTTCTTTTAACGGTGGTTAACTCGGAGACGCTGAAATGTCAGGAGTATGGTTTCCCGCTGAAGTTGTACGTTAATTGCCGGTTTCTTCATTTTAATGATGACCGCTTCGACCATCGGCAATCTTCTGCGATTTTGGAGGCTCAGGATGATAGAGGTGTCCTGATTCAGTTTTCACGGGTTAGAGTAGTGCAATGAGAGTGGGCGTGTTTTTTAATCGCGCCATTTTGAAGGTAAGCTGTCAGTCGCCTTGACAGGGTTGTGGAGGTTACGCCGATGTACTTTGTATTGCGGTGTTCGCAGTCACCGACTTTGCACGAATATTCGTACACGACGTCAGTCTCCTGGAGTTCGCTCGTTAGAGGGAGACAGCTGAGCCTTCTAGTTTTATATGTTTCTTGTAGCGCTTAGTTTCCCCTTAAAAATTTTCCGCGCTATGATTGGCCAATTTTTGTAATACTTATGTTCGCGTAGAAATACTATATATAATGTAGCAATTATTGAATAATTCCATTTCTGTTCATTCCCTGAAGATGACCTAACATGGCCGAAAGACGTCTATGAATAAAGAATGTCATTCGCGGATGTATTTTATCTCCTCGAAGACCCCGTTAAAAAACTTGTATGAAATATTAAGAAAATACAAGTTAAAATTAATAACGCTTCCACAGCTGTGGACTTCAATAGAGCCTGCATGCATATATATATATATATATATATATATATATATATATATATATATATATATATATAGTACAAGAAAGTGAAATTTGACGCGAATGAGCAATGAGACAAGAAACAGGAGTTTTTTACTATATTGTAATATAGTCTGCAATGCAAGGTTTCTGCACCTTTATTTCTGTCTTCAAAATTGTTTTGAAAGACAGAAAATAAATATGGCGAAAGCCCTGTGGTGGTTGTTATCACCCGCAGAACTTGCATTTGCTCCTTCTTCTCTCTATATATATATATATATATATATATATATATATATATATATATATATATATATATATATATATATATATATATATATATATATTATAGCATGTTTTATTAAAAGCGACCGCTAGTTTTAAATTAATAATTCTTTTTTCAATCTTCTCGATTTGTCTTGTATTCGCCTTTTCTTCATTGTTTAACCTGTGAATAAGCGTACCGAAGTTCATCGGAGACTGATTTTTGTTATTTTGCCAAAAGTAGAAGAAGTAAATTAATGTAATTTAGTACTTTCTTTAATTTAACTGATGCGTTTCGATACATCCAGTATCATCTTCAGAGTTACAATGGGGAATTATTACAAAGTATTCAGTTTATATATGTTACAAAATGTATTAACAAAATACGAACGGAGCTATACACGTGTAGGCAGGTTGGATCCAAGAGATAAAAGGTGGGAGAACTAGGTAGCCAGAGAGGGGGGGGGGAGATTAAGCTGCTTGCCATAGGGAATTAGTGGATAGGGGTAGCTCTGAGTACACCTTACCTCTGTTAGCTTTTCTTGCGCTGGGCAGGATTTCGTTAGAGTTAGACTTTATGTTTAATAAAACATGCTATAATGAAAATATACTGCCCAAATTCACACACACACACACACACACTTTTATATATATATATATATATATATATATATATATATATATATATATATATATATATACATATACGAGGGGCGGTCAATAAGTTTTGCGAATCGGTAGGGCAAAACAGAGGAAGGAGGATGGCTGTTTGTGGGGGTGTTAGGACAAGTTATGACAAGTCAGGACCTGCAGCCGCACGCTCCTGCCTCGTCTATTTAAGAAGCAGTAGTTAATCGCAGATCGTCAGTCACAAATTTTTCAAAAATGGAGAAGGTTGAGCACCGCGCAGTGATCAAATTTTTGACCAAGAAAGGCAAGAATGCCTTTCCTATGCAACCATTTCTCGCTGAAATAGAGACTTCCGCCATGGTTGTAAGTCCCTTGAAGATGACCCTCGTCCAGGACACCCGTCAGACGTGACCAACGAGGACAATGTGGCCCCAGCGACTACTTTTTATTCCGCCAGCTCAAGGCTCCACTGCGTGGATGCTGGTTTGGGGACGATGAAGATGTCCAGCACGCCGTCCAGGAGTGGATTGAACCTCAATCGGGAGATTTCTGGTTGTCGGGAATTCGAAGCCTCAGGAAAAAGTGGCGCAAGTGCATTGAAGTCGAGGGTAGTTATATTGAAAAATAATAAAACACTTTTCCTCATATCTCGTTTCCTTATATCCGAATTGCAAAACTTACTGACCGCCCCTCGTGTATATATATATATATATATATATATATATATATATATATATATATATATATATATATATATATATATATATATGAAACGCATTCAAAACTTTATAGCAGAGGAGTTTTTGGTCCCTAATTCTTGGTGGAGAAACTTTTGTTTTTTATCGAGGAGTTTTACGCCCGGATTTTGCATTGTTTGTTTGTTTTTGATTTATTTTGTAAAAAAAATGGCGAGTTAGTCGCACTAAAATTAGTGGATTAGCACTTGGGCTAATTTTGAAGGGAAATGGGAATGTGTTTGACTCAGTTGCGTTTTTTGATATTGGAAAAACTAAGTGAACAGTGGGTCTACGTCATTGTGAATGAGTAGTCTGCTGCTTCTAAGAGATTTAGCGTGTCCTACGTCATTAACTGGGGTCAAGCCAAGTTCGCCATTGAGCTCATTCTGCCTTCTCCTCTCTCTCCTTCGGGTTCTCGTTATAATATAGACAGCCTTATTTTTAACCTCTTGCAGTTTAAGGACTTGGGTCTTGGGACTCGCGTTTATAGGGACTGGGGGGGTACAGGAGTTATGAACGAATGCATGTGTTATAGATCTTCAGTTTGTTGGAGGTACTCAGGTTTAGGAATCGGAAAAATTCACCTAAGTTCCTCCGTGAATTCGCTGTAGCTCTATCTACATGTCTCACATATCCACCAGTCGTAATCCGGAGTCCCAGAACCGTGCCCTCCATGCGGTATGGTATGCGTACACCCTCCACACGGATATCTGCGAGGGTCCATCGGAATAGTGTAATTACACGTAACTTTTGGGCATTGGTAGATATCTCCCATCTCCTCTAGAAAGAGTTGATGTTTTCGATTTCTACCGCCAAACTCTGTGCCATATAATTCACATTCCGATAAGGCGTTGTACAGATCATTGATACGTCGTCCGTAAATTGGATGTATAATGAACCTTCCATTAGAGGTTGAGGAAGGTCATTTGTGTATATTTTATAGAGCAGGGGACTTATACATCCTCCTTGTGACACCTCGAGTTCGAACTCAGGGCCATTGTAGTCTTTTACGTGCACATAAGCTGTCCTCTCTATTGCGTAATAGCAAAGTATCCTTTCAAGTATGGGGTCGAGACCAAGGTGTAAGATCTTGTATTGTAGACATCTTCTCCATACTTTGTCAAAGGCCTTTTTAAGTCACGAAGCACCAGATTTGCGTGGCGTTGTTCTGCTTTTATTTTTGCCAACTTCTTGGTGATCACGGCTAGCGCCGTGCCCGTTACTCGCTTTCTTCGGAAGCCATGTTGCTGATTGTTGTGCAGATTATTATTTCGAGGAACATGTTCTCCCTGTTACCCAATATCTTCTCAAAGACTTTCTCTGCAAATTCTAAGAGAGATATAGGCCTGAAGTTAGCTGGACTTTCCAGTGGCTTACCGGGTTTGGCAATGAATATCAGTTTTGCTACCTTCCAGTGGTCAGGGAAGTAACCTATGTTCAGGCAGGCATTCATGATATTCATAATTCACAGAAAGATGTTGGGTGGGGCTCTTATAAAATTCTCTCTTGTCAGTCCTGTATGCCCAGATGCTCGTTGACGAAAGGATTTTAAGGTTTATGAGAGTTTTTCGGGAGTAATTCTACTGCCGAGTCTCTATGTTCCTTTCCTGTGATATATAATGGTGAGAATAGGTTCTGCGTATCTGGTCATTCAGTTTGTTTATAATCCCGTCTTCGAAGTCTAATTCAAATTTATCATTCTCTTCCGGGGATATCTTAAATATAGATGCCCAGAAGAGTCTGAATTCTTCTTCGATTTCTTCCGTTTCCGTGATTTCTGTATTGCCTCGTGTAAGTTTTATGTTTGTTTGTGTGTGCCCACCTCTTAGTCTTTTTACTGTCTGCCAGAATGTACGTGAGTCGTTTTCTAAATTTAGTCTGTCTATTAAATTGTCCCAAAGTGCATTCTGTTGGTCCATAATAAGAATCATTAATTCGTCACGTATCTGTCGTGTTCGTCTGTGCGTAGTGATGTTGGGATTAGTAAGGTTTACTTCATTGATCCTTTCCCGTATCCCTTCGCGAGTGATTTCATTCTAGGGGTCCAAGCAGAGGCAGGGAGAGTTTTATATTTAACTCGGGGAATGGTTTCCTTATTGGCTTTTAATAAATAATCAGTAATTTTATCTAACTCCTTGTCAATCTCTTCTAAAGTGGCATTAATTAAGGGTTCGGGGATGTAATTTCTGAGGACTTGTTTATGAATATCTTAGTTTGCGCGAGCGAAGCTCTTGCGTTCTGGGATGGGGACCTAAATAGGGAAGGTGGAGATTTTAATAAGAATAGCCTGAAGGACGCTGGGGATAGGAGGGCCCGGCTCAATGAAGTAGTTGTAGGGGAACACAGTGCTGGTGAGCACTACGCCAGGTTTTGTGGCTGATCTATGTGTAATGTATGTCGGAAAAAATTGGTCCAATTCTAGTAATAGTTTGTCTGTCAATAAGTTTCTCAAGATTCCTGCCTGCTGGGTTGATCGACGTGTAATTTGGGGCAGTAATCCTCGCATTGAGGTCGCCGGCAAAAAGAACGGTTCTGCCGGGTCCACAAAGCTGCAGGAAGTTGTGAAGCGGTAATTACCTTTCCTCGGGGGCTGGTACCATGTTGCCAGGACCTTTTTTTTAAGGAGCCCATCTGGCGACTGCCCACTTAGGCATAAGTCGCCGGAATTGCCAGGACCAGGAGGCCTACTGCCGTACGGACCTCCATAGTGAGGTATGATTCATCGAGTCCATTTATTGATCTGAAGTCAAGACCTCTTTTCACAGCTATCGCACATCCATCAAAACGTTCTCCGCTGTGATTTTTAGTTAAGACTTCGTAAGGAAAAAGTTTTATCCTGTCTGTCATTTATCTCATGTTCTGAGATAAATACAATGTCTGTGTCACATTGTGATATTATGATACCGTATAGTATTTTTTCGTCCGTCCAACCGTTCGAGTTAAAATGTTATGTTTTTAATATGTCTATTGTTTTGTTCACTATAGATTTATGTGTGTGTTTATGTTGTTTTTGGACTTATTCTCTTAAGAACTTAGGTCCTTATTGGGGCGTACTTGTTTTACCTGGTCGTTTCTTTCTGAATTCGCCGTCCGTGAGAGTGATGAAAGCTTCGAGAGCAAATTTAACTAAGCCATGGAGTGAGGCCTCCTCGACTTCCTTTTCATTGCAGTCGTCCGATGTGAATCCCCATTTTTACCTTCCGGATATTAATCCTTCCGTTGCATCAAGGGCTGTCATCTCCTTAGGGAAAGGGGACCTTTCGGCAGCGTATACCTTAAAGTTTATTTTCCTTGAATGACATATGTGCCTAGGTCTCCTCTTACAATAAGAGGACGAGGTTTTCCGAGAGCGGGGAGATCGTGCTTCTGCCTCGGGTCTCGCAGTCTCAGTCTCCGTGACTTCCATACTTTGTGCGTGCGTATGTGTCTTTTGTTGTTCGGTGTTTTCAGCGTTGTTCTGTTTCTCGGTTCGTGGGGTTGTGTCTATTTCTTTTTGTCCCTGGATCCTGGGATCTTTGGAATGAGCTGGAGAGCTGCCGGAGGTGGGGATCTTCTAGCAACTAGTCTCGAATTGGGGATTGTGACTAATTTTCAGAATCTTTTCAGACCGTGGGTTCTCTGGAAACGACATTTCCTCCATTCCATTATGCGTCAGCTTTCTATTAAGCTCCTTCTCAAAGGTCCCCGGGGAGGAGAGATTTACAATGTGAGCATAATAAATGCAACACATAATCTTTGTCAAGCTTTAATTCTCGACGTGGAGGTTTCTTCGTTTCCTTCGATTCCGTCACAGCAGCCTTAGCAACCTTGGTGTATGTGTTATTTGCTTTCGCCTCTTCAACCAGTCTTTTTTGGTTTGCCTTCTTCTTTAAGAAATCCTTTCTGATCGCGCATGGCATTGATAACGTCTTATGCGCTCCTGCGCAGTTCAAGAACTTCAAGGAGGCGCTATTCCAACCCCTCCATGAATGTGTATCCGACGAGCAAACAAAGTACATAAGAACGTTCCCCCTGGGGAAGGTGGCCGTGGTGTGCTCCTCGTACTTGTAGCACTTGAAGCACATCTGGAGGTCGATAAACTCCTCACGTTCGATCTGCTCAGGGCAGACGTGGACGTTAAAGAGGAGCATACCTCCCTACGTGGCCTCAACCGCCATAGCCGTATCAGTAATGACTATCTTAAAAACGAGTATAGTTTTTGAACTTGATAATTTCCGAAACCTTAGCTCCGACTGACTTTCTTCAACGGAGTGCCCCCAACCCATGGATCGAGGCGGCGAAGGATAACACTGCGGTGAGTTTTGATCTGTAGTGGTGAATGTGGTTTCAAATTTATAGTCTTTAAACACTCTGCAGCATTTGTGGAGGTGAGTGCCTCGCAGTCAGCCTCCTTAGAACAGATTGCAGCGTACCTATTATGTGTATCGATTAGTCTTACTAAAGCAATTCCCAAGTCGCTATAGATTTTTGCGAAGACCCTCCCTCGGTCAGGCTTGGGACCATCGGAGAGGGTCTTCAACGAAATCGACCAGATCTCCCTCATTTATTTTTCCATCCTCTCATATGAGCGACTGGAAAAAACAAACGAAAAATACCGTACGGGGTGAGCGTATATACTCGTATGTTTGTGTTTGGCAATGTGAGTGTGTGTATTTAAGAGAAGAGTCTATCACAAGGTTGAATAAGTATTATTTTGCAAGGGAGGTGTCCCAATCCCGAACCAAAATAGTTTTATCACAAATCACTTTACCTTAACCGTAGGTCGGTAAAATTAGTCCAGCAGGCTAACGTCCGACCAAGGGAGACTCGTCGAAGAGTGGGGTAGGGGGAGGAAACAAGTTCAATCCATGCCATAGTCTCTCGAAAGCGAGTGAGAAAACATTTCACTCGAAATTCACTCGTAATTTACGGCAATATATCCGTGAATGATATTTTCGCTTGACCCTGCTAAAAGCTCTCACGATTTTGTCACTTATACGCACGAGTCTAAAATGCACAATCTCGGAAAAAAATTGGCAAAAGCACAAGTATATAATATGTTCTTCACCAAACTAAGGGAAAATCAGACGAGCATCCGGCAACCAAAGCGTCAGTCGATGGGTATCTCAAGTTCAAGTTCAAGTTCAAGTTAATGAAAGTGTGGTAGGTTTTCGTAGGTGTGAAATCGTTTGCTAGTTTGCCTTGGTGTTGAGGGCATCACTAGCATACTTTCTTCTTATTGTTTGTTTAGTTTTTGTATCCTCCGTCAATAATAGTGTGACCGTCTATAAGGATCAGGTTTTTCCATTGATTTATAACTTTGTTTATTCCTTTTGTAGGTTCCTCCGTCGGGGTTTTCGAGCCTTTCAAGTAGTATTTTGGATGTTTTGTTCGTAGCTTCACATAGGTATTTTTGCCTCTTTTATTTGTACTTTTTAACTGTGTTATTTATTTATTCTTTATTTTATTTCTACTTAAATTTTAGCTTGGACACTCTGCCTCTTTTTTATATATGCTTATTGTTATTGCAGGTAATTTATCTTTCTTCTTTTATTTTCGTTGACTTTGTTATTTAATTTTTCATTTCTTATTTTTTAATTTAAATCTTAATTTGGGCACCTACTTCTTTTTGTTTACGTTTTTTGTTATTACTGTTAGACTATCTTCCTTTCCTTATTATTTTAGTTAACTTTGTTGATTATTTATTCTTCTTCTCTTCTTTTTTTAAAAATTATTTTAGCTTGGGCCATTTGCCTCTTTTTTCTATTTATATACTTTTTATTATTGCGTTTTATTTATCTTTCTCTTCCTTTTGTTTTTGTTAAAGTTTAATTTGGGCACGTCGCCTCTTTTTATTAAAGTTTATTGTCTTTTGTTTATTGTTTTTCTTCGACTTGTCTCGGTTTTTGTATCATGTTACTTTGAGCACTTAGCCTCTCTTTATTGTTTGAATGTTATTTTCGCTTTCTCTTAATCAATTATTAATTTTTACTTCTAAATTGTTACGTGTAGATTGGTCTTATATTTTCTCTTGCACAGTTTATTCCTCTGGGAAATAGTGCTGTTCTTTCTACTATGCCTTGTCTGAATTGAGGTATGTCGAAATTATTATTGGGAGTTGGGAGTATTTCTTCCTCTACTTTATCCCATGTCTTTCTCCCTAGCTTTTAGATCTCCATATTGGTCGGTTAGAGTCCGGTTTTATCGTCGATCCCTTTCGTGCCAGTAATAAGCAGTGTGGCTTGAATCTATACCCTCTGCATCGTCCTGTGAGAGGTACAACTTGCCATCTGCGTGATCACAGCCAGGTACACCAGGACGCTGCGTACCAAGGCCGTGTAGAGTTTCCTCTTATTTGGCACGTTGAGGCTTCGGAAACGGTACAGTTTCTTCAGCTCTCTTTTGGCTAGGGAGACGGTATATTTATTTGAGAGAAAAAAATACATATACAAATTAGCGTTACAAAAAAATAGTTAATAGTGGGGAAAAAAGTTGAGCGGAGAAGAGAAAGTTACACAAGTACTAGTAAGAAAAGAAATGGGTTCTCCAGGTACTACCGGAGGTCATATTTTTGTATATTTACTCAGTTATTTTAATCTTTTATATTAAATGAGTTTGGTTCTCCAGGACATACTGGAGGACAAATATTTTACAGAGAATTATATCTCAGAAATTACATTCAATTTTAATATATTGTTATCTTTTGTACAAATTTCACGAAGACATTGTTCGTACTACCAAAAAATATGTTCACTTTTATCACGGTTTATTAATTGCTTCTATTATTAATATTCTAAATCACTAAACTTTGTTATTGGCCACTAAATATTGTGTTCATTATTAAACACTGAACTATTATTCTTAATTGTTAATTATTCAATATTGATAACTGTTTATTTACTACTTTTATTATTTCACACCTTATGCTTATTACTAAGTATTATTATTCACTGTTTATTATTAGTCACTAAGTATTAAATTTATTATTAACCACTGAATAATTAACTGCTCAGTATTGAGTATTGAGCACTGTTTATTTAATGAGAATATTATTAATTTGCTTAATCGCTCAACTTTGTTATTCTTCCTAGCCATTAAATATTATGTTCTTATACACCACTGTTTTTATTCACGTAACCACTGAATATTGAATGTTTTCTTTTTAACCACTGTTTATTAAATTAATTCACTTAATCTATGGATTTAATACTATTGACACTAAATATTATATTCATTTTTAATCACTGCTTATTATTTTTAATTGATTATTATCCACTGTTTATTAAATGTTTTTATTTTTCCTTCGTTTAATCACTGAATTTTATAATTGCTAACTATTATCACTTTTACACATTTTTCCACTAAACGATATCGGACGTTTTTTGATCACTTTTGATTTTTTTATATGTTGACATGTTCATGGTGTGTACACACGAGTCTGGGATGTAGATGGTTCTTTCTTTCAACAATCCTCCTATTTCTTTCGGCGACCAAGGTCCTTCGTAGGTCCATTTTTAGTCCCCGCGAAGAATACCATCGATCAGGGCCTCCAGGTCACCTTTCGGGGGCTTGCACACTACAGCGCCGAATATTTTGAGTCCCACGTCAGCGGCGTTAAAGAAGAATCCTCGTAATAAGATGTTTCTTTCTTCCGTGAGGGGTACTCCGGGATAGTCCAAAATGTCATCGTCCTCGACTTCTTCCCCGTGAAGTGTATATTCTTGTTTTTCTGTCTCTTCTTCCTTTCGGGGTTTTGTCTTCTTCTTTTTCTTTTGCTGTTTCTTTTTTGGGCTTTTTCGAGGGCTTTCGCCTCTTATTTCTTCTCCTTCTGTAGTTATTTCTTCTTCTGTGGTTTTCAGTTGTTGTTGAATGTCGGCAGGTTCTTTTACTTTACCTTGGGTTGTTTCGTTTTGCTGTGGGTCATCCACAAATTGTATTTTTAGCACTTCTTGTGAAGGAGGATTGGGAGGAAACCAAAGTTTTTTCCTGATACCGTTCTTCTGTAATAGCTGAGACTCTGTTGTTTATGTGGGCCTTATATCCTGTTTTGGGAAGACGTAAGCCCAGGACTTTTCCCTCGTTAGAGTACGGATATATTTCATCCTGAACGATGACGTTCTCTATTTTCCGGCGGTTCATCACGGTTCACGGTTCATGGTATATTAAGAGATAAATTAGAAAGAGAGAGATTACATAAATGTAAATATATAGCGAACAGTGTGGAAAATAGAATTTAGCGGAGATGAGATAGTTATAAGTATAAGAAGGAAGATAAAGGTACCCGGAGACGTGGAAATCAAAATTCTAGCTCTATACAATACAAATTTCACATCTACTCATAAGAGTTAATAGTTTATAGTTCTAAAAAATTTATTCCTAAAAATTTCCTTATATATTTACACATTATTATATATTTCTAACGTTAATTACACATTTTAATTACTTTACATTATTTCTACGCGTTTGTTGTAAAAACCTTTTTAGTATTCTACTTCAGTCCAGCTGATGATTTTAATCTAATTTTAAGTCACTTATTTGATTAATTCACAATAGATAGTTTGATACTAGATATATTTCGTAAATTAATTAACACACACTTTCTATGTACACTTTTCCTGATCACCGATATTACACCGGTCTGCGTTGTTTTCAAGGTCAAATATATAATACCTGATTTTAGTTCAGTTTTTTGCACTGAATCTGAAAATCATGCACATTTTACCCAATCAGGTCAGGTTTTTGAAATATGAGCACATACCAAAGACTCCTATATTTCCAAATATTTGTTGTGAATGAAACACATAATAGCAAATATTTGACCGATTTACTCACAGAAGGTTTACAGAATATTTTTAATAGATAGCATGAATAGAACAATGCACAAAATAAGCTACTTATGGATCACTGGTCTGTTCAGTGACCTCCGATTGTGCCGAGCAGACACCACATCCCTCTTAAGGCACCAACAGTAGTCCGCCAGGAAGTTCACATCCCATTGGCCTTGATAGCGTTCCTCCATGACACGGATGTCTTAGTGAAAGCACTCACCCTGTTTTTCACTGAAGTCTCCGCAATTTTCTGGAAAATAGTCCAAGATGGGACCGAAGAAATTGCATTTTCACTGACATACGCCCACCAAGTTTGCGGAAATTCTCCATTAAGTCATCAACCATCTTCTGGTACTGAGGACTTCTGTGGTTACCTAGGAAGTTTGCAATGACTAACTTAAGGGACAGCCAGGCAGAGAGTTCAGTAGGATTTAATGAATCATCAAAACTAGAGTCTTTTATGAGTTCTCTTATCTGAGGACCATCAAATATACCTGCCTTAAGCTTCTCCATGCTGATTCATTTGAACTTGTGGTGGAGGAAGGCAAATCCTCCACCTTCCTTGTCCAGTGCTTTTACAAAGTTATTTATTAGGCCGAGTTTGATGTGTAGGGGGGAAGTAACACCTTGCTCGGTTTAACCAGAGGGTGGGACAGAACATTGTGTGACCCGAGTTCTAATCCTTGTCTTGATGAACACTCTAGTCTGACACAATGCTGGTCGTCAGCCCGACTATTCCACGAGAACAAAAAGCATGGATACTTCGTGTACCCACCTTGAAGCCCTAGGATGAGTCCAACAACTTTAAGATCTCCACAAATCAACCATTTATGTTCCTGGTAATTGAGAGCAGACAACAGACGTCCCATGCTGTTGTAGGATTCTTTAATTTCAGCCGAGTGTCCAACAGGGATTGGTGAAACCTCATTTCCGTTATTCAGAAGAACTGCCTTGAGACTTTTGTTAGACGAGTCAATAAAAAATCTCCATTCCATGGCAACATACTTCATACCCATTAATTTCATCAGTTCAGCAATATTGTTACAGTAGATCAGTGAAGACGCTTCATTGAACATAAATATTTTTTTTCAATTCGCTCTCGTGTTCCCGATACCAATAGAATGTTGTTCCTGGGGTAAGTAGATGTTTCTCTCGAAGACGAGAACCCAGCAGCTGGGCAGACTCCTTAGATAGGTTCAGGTCTCGTGTCAAGTCGTTGAGTTCGGCTTGGGTCGATGGCACCGATCGGTCGTCCTCTTTTGGCTCGTATGCACTACACTCACCTGTATCTGTCATGTCAGTAGATTCGGATTCAAAACTAGATTCCATGAGGACATCCGGCTCAGGAACAGAAACATCTGGTCCATGGGGGATTGGCTTTATGGCAGAAGGAACACCAAGGTATTGAACATGGTGCTTGTTCTTGCAATTGATGCCTTTGAAATTTGTCATGCAGAAGTAGCAGTCGGTAACGTGATCTCTCGCTTCCCTCCACACCATTGGGACCCTAAATGGCATACTCTTTCTTTTCCTATTCCTCCAATCCCGTAAGTTCTCCGCACATGTTTTGCAGCAGATATGGGAAGCAAATGCCTTATCCTGGTCCCCTAGTTGGACTCCAAAATAAGCGTAATAAGCCTTCACAAAATCCGTGATTTTTGCTTGACGGTCTGGAAGAACCACGTGTCCGAAGATGAAACAGAATTTGTTAGGATGGTTCTTACACTCCCGATCCATCGTATTGCACAACTATACCTGAAAAGAGAACGAATAACTAGTTATTTAAGGTAACTCATGACTAGCTGTGGCAAAAACAAAGCCCATATACGCTTGGATGATAGCGCTATTTCGGAAAAACATGTTGTAATAAAAATCGAGTGTATCTTAGAAAACAGAAATGATTAAAGAAAAGAATGATATTTTTGAATTCAGCAAAAAGGATCCTAAATCTGTTGGTAAACCCTTGACCTTTGAACAAAAAACCTTTGAAACGCAGGCCAGTGTTATCAATTATTTTATCATTATTTATTTAATTCACTCTTGAGCTTATCCTTATATTTTATACACTTGTATTTTCACTTTCACTTTATTTCGGACGTTTTTTGTCTCTTTTCTATGGCTTTGAATGTTGACATGTTCACGGCGTGCACGGCCGATGGTTTGATGAACCCCGCGCCCTTCAACATCAATGCTGCAATTTCGTCCGGTGAAAAAGGTCCCTCGAAGGTCCACTTGAATTCCCCCTTGGCAATGCCAAGTAGGAGAAATTCTGGGTCGTCTCTTGGGAGCGAGCACAGGGGAGAGCCAAATACCTTGAGGCCCACGTCCTTGCCGTCGAAGAAGTAACCGTTCTCAAGGACTTCCTTCTTGTCGGTTAGAGGGACCTCCGTGTATTCCTCTTCGTGCGCTTCTTCTTCGTCCGACAAATTTGTTCGTTTGTCTTTTCTTCTGTTTTTTCTTTTTTCCTTTTCCTTTTTTTCTCGTTCTCCTTCCGAAGTTTCTTCCGTTATTTTTGGTTCTTCGGTAGGGGACTGCGTCGGCTCCTCATTTGGTTGCTGTTCCCGTTGGGATTCGTCGGTAAACTGGATATTAAGTATTCCCGCCGAGTCTGGATTTTCGGGGAACCAGAGTTTTTTGGTAACTCCGTTCTTCTCCAGAAGACGGTTAAGTTCTTCGAAAAAGGAGCCTGGGTTAGCTAGGTTAGCCATGTAAGCAAAGATGATCATTGTCATGATCATTGTCTGGCATCACCAGCTTCGGGGCACCTGTTGTGACGAAATTCTTCGGGGCCGCTGCTTGAGCGTAGTTGGTCTTGGTTCTTGCCTCTTTTTCCTTTTTTATTTTCTCCCGTTTTGTACGGATGGCTTCTTAACGGATGGGGCACCTCATGGCCAAGGTCCTATAGTCCCCTCCACAGTTGACGCACTTTTGCTTTCCTTCCGTGCAATCTTTTCAACCGTGCCCGGATTTGGCGCAGTTGGAGCATGCAACTACCGTGGCCGTGCAGTCCTTTGTTAAATGCTTTTCGACTGCATAGCATTTGTAGCAGCAGTCGATCGGTATGTACTCTTCTGGCCAAGCAGCCCATCTTTCTTGCCTCTTATCGCCGAATTTTTCCACCTTTAAAATCTTGGCCCATGTCTGCTTCGCTGGCAGCATAGCCTTAATTTCTTAACAGGTGTTGTCAGTGAAGAGTGGGTCCAGCCGCTGAAGAATAACAGTACGTTGCACTAATATTTCTTGTTTGCCTCTAGTCCGATTTTTGGGAGGTGGACCTTGGCCTCGTTCGAGACCAGCCCTTCCACATCCTTGGGGTATCCACCTTCTACTCGCGATTAGAGAGATTTGGAACCCACGAGCGAAGAAAAATATTCTCTTGTTAAATTGTTGCTTAAAATCTATCTTAACGCTGATTGGCTAATTTTTGTAGTGCTTAAGTTTAAAACGTAAAATTTGTTTTAAAAGCCGATTGGTCATTTTGCTAACGCTATGTGTGAGAGAATAAATTAACCACCAAACCCTATAGGGGGCACGAAGAAAGGGAGGGGGATCGAAAATAGACAGAGCTGGGCAAATGTAGACGAGATCTACAAATTCAAAAACAGGGATGGAGCAGAATATATGCACTTATTCAAGGCGACCTTCTAAACTACCGAGATGGCTGCCAAGGCATCTGAAACAGGCCTCATATTGTTTTGCACGAAAATTTCAGAGAAAAACCTTTGTCGCTGTGCAGGTCTGTTTTTCATGCTACGCCATAGAAAAGCACTCTACAAAAGAATGGAAATTCCAAGGTAAAGTTTGCTATGAGTGCTCTAGAACTGGACACTAGGGTGATGACTTTTGGAGTTTTTTTATAAAAAAATATTTCCTTGTAGCACGAATGAATGAACTTTTGCCTATCTCTAACTTCTGGATATTTTCCAAAAATATTCAAAGCCTCACACAACATTCTACTCCATAAACAACACAAAGCCTCCAAACAACCAAACAGCTACAGGCCTATCTCTCTTCTAGAACAACTAGGCAAAATACTAGAACGTATAGTGAATAACCAGATACAGAGCTTTCTGGAGGAAGGGAATTGGTTCTATCCCTGTCAGTATGGCTTCAGGAAGGGTCGGTCTACCAGCTCGGCGATCACTATCGTTCACGACATCATACAAAGAGCACGACAATCAGGACAAAAAACACTCTCCTCTGTACACGAGAATGTCGACAATTCACGACACAAAAAAACTCACTCCTCTAAATACATATACCTTCACCAGACTAACTAGACAACTCGGGAAGCTCGATAGAAACCCCATTTACAACCACGTTCACCACATACAGTATGTTGCTACTTGGGAACGCAAATTCCATGCAGCAAGAAACCACCAGCTGCCAGAATCACTATACACCTAAATAGCAGCATTGCAGTACGTTTTCCTTGATTCTAAAGGACACCGCCGCGCCGAAGTGTCCCAGACACTAAGCCACCACGTCTCGACGATCTAGGCAAGCTGCCGATCTTGTAAGACATAGACCCTCCAGAACCGATCCTCCAATTTCACCAGTCCAAGCACCACACTATCTCATAATATCGACATATACTCCCCACCGGTGTATAGCCACCGGCTTTTAATCTCTTCCTATCCCCTCTTGAGTTAATTTACGAACCGCTCCTCTTCGACTGAAACGACCTCCTGGATATACACAGGAATCCCCGGCCTTTTCTTTCTATACTACTTTGCTTTGCTTTGCTTGTGAGGGGGGCAGTTAGAATTAGTTGTTTCCTATACATTACTTAAAGACAAGTCTACGCTCCCGCCAAATAAAGAAGTTGATATCCAGCTCTAAATTTCCTTTACCTTTAGAGGAAGCTACAATCACCTAATAACCTAGCATACGAAACTACAAGAGTGAGACCCCCATAATATTAGTTATTTAAATACGATATTGAATACACAGTAGTTATAAATTTAAGCTGAAATATAAGAAATATTGGGTAATTCTGATTTCAGAACACATACTATTTTATTACTTGCATACCAATCAGTAAAATACTAAGTAATTCAAACATACATATTGTCAAAGGACACATTATTATCATACATATTTATGCATAATATGAGAAATTAAAAAAAAAAGGTTAATAAAATAGGTTCAATATATAAATCTATGTGTGAGGAGTGGTTTATATTTTAGGCCAAAGTTTTAGATGATCTAAAATACTTTTAAATAAGTCACACCAACAATTTCAGGTAAAGAAAAGTCCTTTTGACTTCGCTTGTCTCCGAATGTCAACTCTTTAGAAAGTTTTCTCCGCGGGAGTCCGCCTGTCTTGGACGTGAGAAAAGAATTACACTTTAAAATATGCCATGGGACTCAAATATCTATTGTTTATATTTGAGCCAGTCACCATAAAAAAACGGTTAGTATGTGTGTGAGTATGCATCTCTTTATCTATATAAAAGGCGGGCTCTTGAGTATATGAGCATTTTTATTTAGTCCGTTGTTAGAAAACCCTTGCGCTCGACCGCTCGACAGATAGCAGCCGTAAAATTTCGTTGGTTGAACTTATCGTAAGTGTCTCTGTTTATACAATATATATATATATATATATATATATATATATATATATATATATATATATATATATATATATATATATGCAAATTTTGATGAAGACCATTGTATATTTTGCCTTAATTAATTTCCTTTGGCAACTTTCTCTTCTTCTAACTATTTTTTTTTATTCCATCTTGTAGATGGTGGATCACTTGTCCTGGATTCATCTCTTTTTTTAAATGAATGGGTTTGGTAGAAACCAAACTAAATTGCTAAGCTTTCGATCTTATTCGATCATCTTCGGAGCATAATGGAACTTCTTGCCTCCTTTACCGATGTACTGAGTGGAGTGAGGATCTGGCAGAAAGTAAAGTGAAAGAGGTTTTTTTTTAGGGGGAGAAAAGGTACGGCTCGCGGTTACTCCTCTCCTCTGTACAGATCCCACGATTTGGAGGGGCACAAAAGGGAAGGAGTCCCGCGGCCGACTTGCTCTTGGAGAAACTCCCCCCACTTCTGACTCTCAGTTTAAGTGAACCGATAGTGAAGTGCTTAATGGGAAGTCCGGAACAAGCTTTAGAAGAGGGTTTATAGCTGTGGGAGACGGAAAGTTTTGAGTTAAAAGAGGACAGATTGGTGAGGAGGCAGATTGAGCAACCTCGGGAATCAAAGGTAGAAAGGGTGGAATACCCTTGCCCGCGGGACAAGGGGCACCTGCTAATTAACGTAGATTCTGAACCACCGTAATGCATTTACTCATCATTCATCATGCTTACTTCCTTTCTCACACTGACCGCCTAATCTCTGTTCCCTTATTCTTTTCATCTTTCATTCATGTGTTTATTGTAGCATTCATGCCGTTTTCAGTTATCTTAGCTCTGAGCTTTGTTTATGTATTGTTATGTTACTTGTTTTTACTTCACTTACTTTGTTTTACTTTATCTTGTTGTTATCACTTTTTCATTTTAGTTTCACTTTGTTCACTTGTTTTACAATTATTTTCCACTTCACTATCATTTTGTTAAACCTTTTATTACTGTAGTTCACTTATTACACTTTTAGTTTACTATGTTCATTTTATTTCTGCTTTACTCTTAACTTTCACTTCATTAACATTTTTTGTTGATTTTTTTTAATATAGTTCACTTATTATACTTTTATTTGATTTTGTTTGCATTATTTCTATTTACACTTTTGATCTGTGTTGTCTTTTTAGTCGGTTGTTTCTTCCTATTTAGGTTGTTTAAATTCGGTTATCTTATTAGGGTTCAATATTGTGTCTTGGTTGGTTATTTCGTTGGTTGGGTTTGTATATAGTCGGGTAAATATCTTTATCGTTATGCTTGTTCCTTCTCTCTTTTTGATTTCTACTTAAGTAAACATGGGAACCTCCTTGATTCTCAGCTGTTGTCTGTCGCTGGGAAATCGAGTGTTAAAGGGGACTCCAGCTCTGGTGTTTGTGTGCTCTGCAAATATCGGAGATAGATCGTCTATCTTCCTCCATATTTTCTCCGCTCTGTTCCTGATGTTGATATTGAGCGCTTCTAATCCTGCTTCTTGGTGTAGGTCCTGTTGTATTCTCCTTTCTCTCCTATGTGTGTTCTTTATTTTGTTTATTTTGGAGTTCTAGTTTTTTGGTCCTTGTTTCACCATTGATAGGGATTGGCGGGTATAGTAGTACCTCTCTTCCTAGGGCAAGATAGATTTTTCTTTTATTTTTTATGTCTAACCCTCTTAGATTGTATAATAGGTTAAGCATCGGAATCGCCTTGTTCTTCCTCTCAGTTATATGTTGTTTGTAGCCTCTTTTTTATTTTGAGTCCTAGCACTTTGCCCTCACTATGATATCTGTAGTTCTGATCTTCAACTACAATTTCAGCTGTTTTGTTCCTGGAGATTGGGATTATTGTAAATTTCCTCCTGTTCGTTCTTATCTTCTAATCTCTCTTATAGTTGTTGATGTTGCTGATTTCTAAAGCTGTTGTCCTTGCCTGAAAGCGTACGTTACTCTACGTAGTGACAACGAGTTGGCTTATGTCTTCCGCGAACTGTATGTTTAAGCAACCAGGCATTATTGGTGGTGGCAGGTCTGTTGTGTATATTGAGTACAGCGTGGGGCTGAGACAGCCCCCCTGAGGGAGTCCAGCTTCAAATTCGAATTCTGGTTTTAAATAACCATTGATCTTTACATATGCTCTTCGCTCTGTGACATAATCGCAGAGAATTCTCTCCAGATTGCTATTCATCTGGAGATTTAAGATCTTATATTGCATTCCTCTGACCCAGGCATTGTCGAATGCTTTTTCTACATCTATCAGGACCAGATTAATGTAGTTATTTTCTGCTTTGGCCTTTGCTATTTTCTCTGTTATTATGCCAAGTGCCATTGTGCTATCTCTGCCTCTTCTGAATCCGAACTGATAATCATTATAAAGATCATATTCTTCAAGATATTCTTTTACTCTTCTGTTAAGGATTTTCTCGAAGACTTTGCCCATGAAGTTCAATAGCGATATTGGCAGGTAGCTGCTGACGTGGTTTGGTGGTTTTCCTGGCTTTGGAACGAATATCATTTCTGCTAGTTTATAGCTATCAGGAAAGTAACCGGTGTTTAGGCACGCGTTAAAGATATTTTTTAATGCTCTGATGATTATGTTAGGTTCCTTGGTAAGATTAATTCTGGTTATTCCCCAGGCGCCTGGCGCCTTCTGTTTGAATGATTTTATTACGCCTTTGATCTCCTCCGTTGTTATGTAGGCCCCTGTACCCGGAATTTCTTCTCTTTCACGCTCTACACTTGGTGCTGGAGTGATCCTGTTTATGTTTTATCACAAGACTGTGTGGACCATTTCGTCTATCTCTGGATTGAAGTCTTCGTCCTTCTCTGGTGTTTTGCAGAACACTGATTTCCAGTGATTACGAAAAAGTTCTTCTGTGGTTCTCTCTTCTTGGATCTTTTCTCCCCGTTCATTCTTAATTTTTATTTTTTTCTCCCGAAGGTCTGCCTTTAAGTCTATTTATTAGTCTCCAGTTCTCTTTTGGTCTTCTTTCTTCGTCTATTTCTATGAGGCTATCCTATATGTAGCTTTGCTGTTCTTCTATGAGATGCCTCAGTTCTTCTCTCCGTCTTCTGAGTTCTTCCTATCGCTCTCTATTTGGTCCATGGAGAATTATTTGGTCTAGTATTTTTCTTACTTGACTATTCTTTCTCTTCATTTCCTCTGTCCATCGAGGATATGGAAGAGTACGGTATCTTTTCTTTGGTATATATCTTTCGTCCGCCTCAATGATCATTCTTGTTAATCTTGAGTTCTCCTCATCAATATCTTCCAGGTTGGCTTCAGTGAGATCCTTTGATATAAATTGACTAAGATCTTGTGTGTAACCTGCCCAGTTCGCTCTCTTGTAGTCCTTCCTCGCCGATACCCATACCTATATCGAGTATTGATTCATGAGCAAATGTGTTCCAACATGGTCGCTACATGCAAAGGTAATTGGTTGCATGTGGATGTTGTATGGCACATTGAAGCTACTTAGCACGAGGTCTGGTTTTGTAGCTGCATTGCCTGTGACATATGTTGGGAAGTCTGGCCCTATTCTCTTGAAAATGTTCCTTTCCACCATTATTTCTAAGTTGACTCCTCTGTTGTTTCTGGACTGGTATCCATTTGTACTGCACCTGTCATTGCGGTCTTTCATAAAGATGGTTGGGAAACCTTTGCCAAAGATTTTAAATAGGTTGTGCAGGAGAAGGTAATTTTTGCTTGGTGATTGGTATCTCGTGGATACTATTATTAGCGTTAATTCCGTTTCAATTTTTACGGCCAAGTATGCCACATCCAAATATTAACTTCTTTGAACTTCAGCCCTCTTCGAACAATTTCATTGTTTTTTCTTCTGGATTCACTCCGTGTCTGCATCGACCTCTCTGAAGTTATTTCCTAATGTCGATGTTTTACCGATCCACCCTTGAGTGTTGACTTGCAGAATGCTGAGCTTTCTTCTCCTTTCTGGTTCCATTGTTTATTAAGTTTGGTCGTCTAGAGATCTCTGGACTTCTGGCGGGTCTATCTCTTGTTGGGCTCTGCTTCGTTGCCTTTGAGCCTACCATTCTTCATACTTTAAAATGTAGAATGGCAGAGAGTAACGCAGTCGCCAGGGTAGATTCGTATTTTATCCTCCAATAAGAGTTTTTCTACTTCTTTCTCGTCTTCTCCTGTCTTTCCTTTGAATGCCAATTTGCATTTTCCTTCTTTAATTGCCTTAATGATATAGTCCTGTTTCTTGCCTCTCGGAAGGGGGGAGCATTGCACTGCCATGTTTGAAATTGCGTTCTATTGAGTAGTGTGCTCCTCATTGCTCGTTGGTGCCGACGCTAAGGTGACGTTGATTTTAAGGATTTCAGATGAAGGGGGATTGTCAGGGAACCACATCATCTTCATTCCATTTTTCTCTAGCATATATTCAGTGTCTTACTGAAGGTGCCCGGTTTTCCAATATTCATCGCATGGGCATAGAGTATGCATGTGAGCACTTCTGTTGATGCCCCTTGTGGCACAGTTAGATGGGTATTTTCTTCCTGCATTTGCTTTGCACGATTTTTATGGGGTATTTATTCGCCTTGGTTAAACTTAACGTTAGAGGAAATAAGTCACTCTTGTGCGTAGAATTTTAAAAATCGTTTTAATGTACGATTCCAGCTTGTCGCTTGATTCTTGATGCCTGGCTTATCTTCATTTATTAATATGGCTTCTAAGATGTTAAGCCTCGCTTTATTAACCTCTTTTCTTTTAATAATGGTGTTGTCAAAGAGCATATCTCTCGTTAGGTTAATATTATGTACACTCTCCATATGGTGCGAACGGAAAGATCTATTGGGATGAAAATGTCTCCTTTATTTTGGTTGGTCCCGTTAGCTCAATCGTTAGAGTGCTGGTCTAGATAACCAGAGAGGCTGAGGTTCGAGTCCCCACCTGGACTCGAACCTCAATAGAGTTTTGACTGCCCGTGCCCTCAAAATTGACTGCAATATTTAAGGGATAATTATTATTATTATTGAGTTGGTGATTTAAAAAAAAAAAGTAAAGACCGAATGAATTTCAAAACTTTATTCGTGGAAATTATATTCACTTTTCAAAAATATTCATTAGTTCATAATAAATATAGGAGGATGTGGAATGCTAAAAAGTATTGATTAATCTAATTTTGAGACAATTTCTCCTTAAAATGTGATTCACATCTCACTTGGAAGTCGATTTTGCAAAAGTTAACAGACAAAAAAAAGAATTAAGCAAAGTGAGATACTAAATTTATATAAATGTTTATATAATATATAGCATACATATATGATATATATTTATATAACGGGTCCCAGAAATAACTATCTATTACAATGAAATAGGCGAATATTAAAAAATAACCCGTCTAATAGTTTAAAGAAATATACAGTTAATCTCGATTTATTCGTGATGAATCCACAAGAGCGCATCTTTGATCTTAGTCCCGGCATCAATGAGATGACATTCGAGGCAGGATTCAGAGAAGTTTCGCGGAGCCTCGTCGCTAACCACAGCGCTTCGTGCACGTCGTAAATTTGCATCGAAACTCACGGCAACGAATCTGGCAATTGGCAATAAAATTTTGTCTTATTTATAAATCTACCTTTGTATCAGGAAAACTAAATAAACATACAATTATTTCTAATATTCGCCCTGTTTAATTGTTATAATCATTCGACTGTTTCATATGTCAATAATGATAAATAGACCCCACCTCTCCCACTCACTCCCAAGAAGCTTCCACAAATCAAGTCTGTCACAAGTCTGCCACCTTACCCCTGACAGTGAACGAATTTCATCCATACATTTTCTGCGTCGTCCTCTTCTGGGTCTCTTTACTTATAAAAGTGTCCAGTGGGTTTTGGCCTCCGTCCATCTTGGATCGTTTCTTCTGGAGATGTGCCCAACTCATTTAGTCTTAAGAACTTCTCTCTCCTCTCTACTATACCCTCTCCTCCCTACCTCTATGCATGCATTTGTATCCTCATTTTATTTTACGGTTCCTGCCCATTGCTCCAACGCGTGTCTTTCCATGTTATGAAATGGTTACAGTTCCTCGGTGGTGTTCTTTCGTGTTTAGCATGCAAGTTTTCTTTCCAAAAGGTAAAAATGATAATTGGGTTAAATAAATCCTTTCTGTTTCCTAATTCTGTCCTTAACCTGATTTTACTTTCCATGTTTCCCTTAGATGTTGTCTGCATTATTGTTCTAAAATCTGACCGTTGATTCTAAAGTCTCTTCGGCCAAATTAAGGATTATTATTTTCCTCTTTGAAAAATTTCCTTTTCACTCCAACTGTGAGAATGACCTGTGATAATTCTTTTATAATTAGCTGTAATAATATATTCTGACCTAGAGGAGTATAAATGATGTTAACACATGACTGTATATGTAAAAGAACATGTAGGTTTTGGTAATTCCTTATTTCTCTAGTGCTATTTAGAAATGAATTGTTCCTTATTGTTTGAAGGACTTTTTCCATAGTCTAATAATACCATGAAGAGAGAGAGAGAGAGGTATTTCGGATTCACTTGTTCTCTAAGATAAATAAGGAATATCATTAAAGAAGATTATGAGTACTATAATTACTTCTATATCTTGCCTTTTCTGGTAGATGATTTACTCCAGCGTTTGTATACATTTGTTTGTTATGACTCGTAAAAATTTAGGTTGCCGATAAAAAAAGTGTTCTGTATATATTTAAGGCCTCCTTTTGGCCTCTTGAAAAGGGGTACAAGAGAGGGTTTGGGCCGTGCCAACGCACCCATACTTTCCCTTAAACGTTTTATAAACAGACTAATTATTGGGTCAGCAAACCATTCCCCCTCCCCCTCTCATGCTACTAAGTCCTTGCTAAATCTCGTCCTTTATTATCAGTTTGTCTTCTCCTTATTTATTCAAAATGTTGGTGCATGGAGGACCTTGATATTATAGTTACTGATCGAGTTGTGCCATGTATTTGCCAACGGATTGAGAGGAGAGGGTAGGAGAAACCCCCCGAACTGGTACGGGGTCCTTTATTGACGTTTCAACTCCGAGCGTCTGAAAGAAGTGAAACGTCAATTAAAGACATTCCAAATTGGAGTCTTTTACCTAGCCTCCTTTCTCGGTCTTTAATCTGTTAGTATTTTCCCGCCCCTTTAGTATTTGTTGTTGTCACTATCGTGAGTTGTTTCATCTGTTTTCGTGGTTTGTTGTTTTCAATCCATTTTCACCTATGTTGTATCCTGAGTGGTTTTATAAGCTTGTTGATTTCAATATATTCGATGCTTTCTATAATTGGTCGATCGTGTTTTAGTTTTTTCCTTTTTGGGTTGGAGAAGTCGCGGTCTCCGTGAATTGTTATGTCGAGAAACAACGTTGATAAACGAACGATTTTGGTGCAAATAGATTAATATAATTTTTTTTTTATTAACCAGAATTATTTTCCCACCACCCATATATATATATATATATATATATATATATATATATATATATATATATATATATATTCAAAGAAGTAATGTAACGTACATGTAAATGCCAAAAGTCCCACAGGAAAAGCGGATTCCAAGTACTTTCGAACTTGTTAAATCCATTCGCAAGGAAAAACGAATAATTTTACAAAGGTGGTATATATATATATATATATATATATATATATATATATATATATATATATATATATATATATATATATATATATATATATATGAGAAACAACAGAGTAATGCCCCGCCCAGCCCATGTACAACGAAAGGACACAGAATAGACAAATATTATCAAAAACGGGTGTAGATACCGAATATGAAGGATAAAACCAATTAATCTCTGGTTCCCTCTATTAAATTTACCGTTGAACTCGAACAAAATGGTGTCCTCCCGTTCTTATATCTACTTATTCATAGGACTCTATCTGGATTAAAATTTTCCGTCTATCTTAAGCCTACCAAAACCGTTTTTATATTCATTTATACACAGGTCAAAAGGATAAAGTCAAACGGTCTGTATTTATTTCATTGCTTTTCCGGGGGTTGCGGGTCGCGAGCCTGGAATTCTTGGATCTTGAGATTTTTAATATCTTTGAAATAGGTAACAATCTTTGCTACCCTCATAAATTTCTTGCAGCATGCCGAGATTGGCCCCCAAAAATCGTTTTACAGAACTGAAATCCCTCCCGAAAACAATTTTCAGAACTCCCTTGTTTTTCTGTCTTCCTAATCCTTTTTCTTGCTTCCCCGCCTCTTGAATAGGTTAAATATTTCTGTCATATTCAAGTATCAGTCTACCATGTAAAAAATGTTAATTCATAATAATAACAATAGTATAGGAAGGCGGGGTCATTCTGTCGATTGTTCAGTTTGCCCTAAGCAATACTTTGGGCAAACCGGTAAATCATTAAGTGTACGCTTGATGCCATATAAATACAATATTAGAAGGGGTGAAAGTAATAGTGCTTTCATTGTCCATTTATCTGATTAATCGCCGTATCAATTGGAATTCGGCTAAATTTATTTACAAATATGATGACTTTGTTCAAATAAATTTTGTCAAATGCTATTTCATTAATCCTCGCTTAATTTTAATATATCCCAGGTCTTTTTAAACTGGACCTTGTAATTAAAAGGCTTATTTATAACGAAATTGTCCATTTTAAATCTTAGCCCTTTGATTTATTAATTTAGTTGTTTCTCTCGTTTATTTTTATGTATTCATAATTGTGTGTATGTACTTAGTTTTGTGATCTAAATGTCTAGATTCTTTGCTCACAATTGGAATTTCCCGAAGTTTACGTTATTTATCTATTTGGTTTTATCCTTCATATCCAGTATCTAAACCTGTCTTTGATAATATTTTTCTATTCTGTGTCCTTTCGTTGTACATGGGTGGGCATTACTCTGCTGTTTCTCATATATATATATATATATATATATATATATATATATATATATATATATATATATATATATATATATATATATATGTATATATATATATATTATATATATATATATATATATATATATATATATATATATATATATATATATATATATTGTTGGCTATGTTTACTATTCAGTAATGATGAAAGAAATTGGAAATCAAACAGATTCGATGATTTAAATAATATTCATAAAGCGATTTAAAGGCACGAAACCGCTACCAGCCATATAAATTGAGTAGTTTACAATTTTATAGTTAATTTTAGAGAATAAAATATTTACTTGAATTAATATATTTATTTTTGTAGAACTTGAATTGCTTCCTCATCTTCAAAAGTCACGGCACGCCACTGCTGTACAGAGCTGTCAGACGTACGATGTTCGTAAACAACTGTTCGTATGCTCTGAAATGCTACCAATTTGATCGCGCTTTTTCGTGCATTTCTAGCACAACCCGATCAATTTCCGTTGTGGTGACTATATACATATATATCTAATGATTTTTGGCCATAATATTAATATTTGAATAGTAAAAAAAGAAATTATACATGGTTATTACACATTTTAAGTTTAATTGCTGTATTTTTAGTCTACACTCGTGCCAACTGACCGTGTATCGGCTACCCCAAATTAAATACACTCACTAACCTCGGTCGTTACTCAAGCTACATCATCCAAGAAACTATCTCGAAGTTTAGCTAAGATAGATATTTCTTCCCAATTGTTTCCTATAAAATTTTGTGACATTATATATGGGTATGATATCACTGTAAATTCTGATCACCAACCCATAAGAGATTTTTTTAAATAAACTGTTGATAGGCATGTTGGCATTAATCACTAAGGTTCTTAGTATCAAAAAACCTTTTATAAAACAAGAAGGACAAATGTGATGCCTTTTATATTATCGCGCATATCACCGTCAACTGCTGTGAAAAATATTGCAACGGTATTCGATGAGCCAAAGCTCAAGAAAGCAGAGTGCGAAGATTCATGTACAGCAATACCCAGGTTACTGCGGTTAATTTGTGCGGTAAAATCACCGCATTAATCGAAGATAGATGTATGCCTAGACTTTTAAAAAATGCGAGTTTTTATGCCTGAAAATCGATATAAATAAAGAAGGAAACAAATGAATAGAACACCATATAATGATTTACTGTTTATTGACTTTTATTAGCATAGGAAACAAATGTCATTCTTTACAAAAATATTGTAAAACAGCTGTTTGCGTTGTCGATGCCTTCTTCTTCTTCTTTTTGTACATCACACGGCGCATTTTCTATCTGTCTTCTTATCGCGATAACGATATCGGATTATCGGTTATCCGATATTTTTCCCCGTGTTATCGATTCATCGGTATCACCGATACTTTGGGTTCCAAACTAGCGATAATCGATAATTTCAGTTTTTGGTTCCAGTTTAGCACAGGGTTGAGCCGCGCGTGCCTTGGAGGCAGAAATAGGTAGGTCCGAGCTAGGAAGAGGATCCTCAAAACCTATGAGGAGATGAAGGAGAGCCTCACCAGTTAAGAAACTAAGAAACAGTATTCAAATATTCTTACTATTGTATTATAATACAATCAATATTGTATTATAATTTTGGATTCATCGGTTATCACCTTATCGGGCGATAAATTTAACGCCAGTTATCGATTATCGCCGATAAGGTTATCGTTATATCGGTTATCGCGCCCACCTATGCTTCTTACGAGTACTTGCATTGCCTTTTCTGCATTCAGAACTGCATCCATTATAATTGGCTTTCCATTTTCAAATGTCCTAAAAATTAAATCGTGTTCTTTAATTGTGAATTCCTTCGTTTTTGTCATTTCTTCCGTTTCGTCATTGCCTTCGTCATCGTATGCAGGTTCTTGGTCTAAATCTAGAAGATCGTCGTCATTGAGATTTCCATTATGCGGGTCAAGTAATTCCCTAACATTGCCATCGTCCATATGCACCATTCCCATTTTTAGCCCAAGTTCACTAATTTCCATTACAGCCTCTGTAACTTCCGCCTCGAAACCTTCAAAATCATTTGCGCAGTGAGGAATTATATTTTTCTACATATTTTCCATATATTTTGCCTCATATATTGCCATGCGTCACAAATGTTTTCCACAACTTTCTTTTTGTTTTCCAAAATTTGATAAGGTTCATAGCATTTTCTTGCGTTGTTTTTTCGTTTGCCTGAAAAAGGTTTTTCGCCAATAATAGTCCTTAAAAATTGCTATCACCCCTTCATCCATCGGATGCAACAGAGATGTTGGTTTTGGTGGTAAAAATGCAACTTTAACAATTTTGCATGTCACCAAGTGCCTTTGGATGACCCGGAGCATTGTCCAAAGATTAATAGAATTTTAAAGTATAAATTCATGCACTTGCAATATTTTTCAGCATCGAGACAAAAACAATTTTTGAACCAATCTTCGAATAAAGATTTTGTCCCCCACGCTTTTTTATTTGACTTAAAAAAACAACTGGTAAGCAATGCTTGTTGAATCCTTTAAGAGCACGTGGGTTTACTGATTAATAGATCAACATAGGTTTAATTTTAAATCATCAGCATCATTTCCAGCAAATAAAAGTGATACTTATTCATTTAGAATACATGATAATAGATTGAGGGTTTGTTTAAAAACAATGCATTAAAAAACAGCGAAAAAATGTGCACTGTATGAAGGTAAAAAATGTACCGAAGCGCTGACCTTGAGCCAAAGGAAGCGAGACGCTTGCGGCGTTTCGCATTTCGTTTTCCAATGGCAAACTTGCTTTGGGCGCGGGCGGGTTCGCGACAATAGGCAAGAAAAAACAAGGAAAATTCTATCGTACTGCATTAAATCGAATTCTACACGGAGTATTCTAACTTTCATGTTAAACTACCAATCACACTAAATCAAAAACCGCGGTGCTCGGGGTATTGCTTTATTCATACACTCATGACGTCCATACAGAAAAACAATGGCACCCTGAATTTAGAATGTTATCTGAAAGATGAAATTTTAATGTACCTACAGAAAAAGTTGCATTATATTGCTAAGAGTCCCAAAGCATGAAATCCTCTTATAATTGGTCTCTGGTCTGATTCCCCCCTTGCAAATCATAATGGGTCCTGAAAGGCCTCTTAAGTTTGAAATGAATCAAGATCATTCGTATAACTGGCGGAAACACGTAGAATGCTCATTCGGGAATGTTCTTGCCAAACAGCTCACAAAGGCAATATTTCTGTTACTGCAAATATGCCCCGCCATCTTTCATATTCCAGACCATGGCAACGGGCAAGAATGGACATCTTTGGGTCTTTCCCTAAAGCTACCCCTAGAAATAAATCAATTTTCGTTTCCGCCCATCATTTTTTCGGACTATCACAAAATTATCACATCCTTGAATAAACAGAGGCAACAGTCGCAAAGACGTTGTTAGACCGTGTAATCACATATCATACCTCTCCATTTGTATTGCTCATCGAAAATGCGTAAGGTTTTACATCAGAGTTCTTTAGAGAACTATTTCAACTTGATAAAATTGACAATGTGCAGATAGTTGCCTACTACTCACAAGCAAGTGGGCTTGCTGCTCGGCAGAACATAAAGATCATGGACGCCTTACGCCATTTGATCGGAAGTTCTTTACAAACATGGGAGAGAGCGTTTAATATTTTTGAAGCCACTCGAAAATATCTTAACAAGCATAACAAGGAAGTACAGATCGCACAGCACATAAGGTTTCCAAAGAAACCGCAGAATGTTATATAGATACTAGGTGTTACTTTATTAGGTAAAACTGCCTGGGACATCTAAAAATCCCGACCTTGAGTGAGAAAGACTTTACCAGATGAGGAAAGATTTCGATATGAAACGTTTCGAACTGCTCGATCACCGGACTCGCGGACCAAAGCTCATACATGCTGATAATATTGAACCTGTTCCGGAACGTTACCTACTATCATCGGAACTAGTGACACATCACTCATATACATCTCCTCGGCCAATCGAATAAAAAACTCCTTATCTGTCCGCCAAAGCCTCTATTGGCATATGACTGTATCAGCTACCCCTGTAAATGCTTTTGAACTTCGTGAGCCTAGTTCTTCAATATCACCGCGACTGAATATGTAAATTCCCCAAATTCTTCATTTTCTAGGTATCATAATTGATACCATAGTTTTACTTGGCCACAAGGACTAGAACCTCTACTAGAAATTGAGAACCTTTTCTCCCTCCCTGCTCGATGTGGTAAATTATCCAACCAGCTTCATCTTGGACCACGCCCAAATCTCCCTCACTACTTACGGCTCTTTACTAGCTTTTGCTTGTGCAACTACCGACAACTTCCCCAAGGAAGTGACCCAAACTTTCCAAGGGTAGAGTAATTAATTACATAGGCGATGCAAAGATTCTTAAGGGATATGTTGAATTTTAGCTAAATTTAAAACCTCTTCCCCAAATTTATCAATATTTGGATCATTTTAAAGAAATACTAATAGGGCTAGCAAACCAAACACAACCAGCTGCCTCGTATAAAATAGAGGATCAATATTTATAGAAAGATCTACACCGAACCCACATTTAGATTATACAAAAACACTTAAAATACACTCTAACATTCTCTTGTTTAAGTCACCCTGGATTCAAACTGCTCTGAATGTACGCGGGCTGATAGATATACGATGTCAACTCGTAAATGGGCTGTTTGGCACAGTTACCCAAAAGAAATCGAATCAGGTAAAGAATAAGCTAAATTTATTAGCCACCAACCGATAATCCCACTAAGAATTCCTAATAAAAACCATCTTCAACCACCAACTCAACATTTATTTGCATGTCGTCGCACAGAAAATTAAGAGCAGCAGGCGACATTTAAAGAAGTAGAATATTGAATTACACCATGCAAAGATCCTTGATAAGGTGAACATTCAAGTAGGACAACCTATTTATTGACATCATTAATTTTCTTAGACAGCACTGATAAACGATTGGTAACATATCTCTCACATCACAAAAACTTACTCCACATTTTAAATAAACAAGCCTTACCGTCAAAGGTCGAAATAGATTAGCCTAATAGATTAGCTTGAAGTTCTGATAGGTAAACATTTTCCTTATACAGTAAAAAAAATAACCATTTAAAGCACTAGATTTCTAAAATTAATTACATGGGAATAAAATAAACTTATGAAACATAATATAAAGATTTATACACCGTATAGTAAGGCATTATGTGAATCCTAAATTAAATCAAATTATCCCCTCCCCTTTAAGGTTGCAATGAAATAATATAAAAGCAACGCCAAACAAATTTTAGAACAATATCTCTGTAGAGAAATGGCCACATTAAGCATCCCAAGAGGGCCAGGAGGACATGTACCTTAAAGTCCCCTCCCCCTTGTGGAGAAAGTCGGAGAAGCGAGCCCCATGAAGAGAATCGTGGGAACGGTAGCCGGCGAATAACAGTAGCTGCCTACCCTGTTTGATTTCCCCGCCGCTTTGGGAGTTGGAGCTAACATCTGTTTTAAGGCGACCACATAAGGCCCTTAAATGACGCCCAAACGATCCAATTACCTACGAGACCCATAAACCCGTGGTTATGTCACCAAAAAAGCGGTGCTAGTCAAAAGGCACGCCAAAGAGTGTGGCGGTTGAGAGTCTCTCTAATTAGCAAGCCGACTTGGGCACCTCAGTGTCAATCTCTCAACTTCTCGTTCTCACCAGATGCGAACTCACCATTCGCGCTCCCCTCCGTGGCCTTGCACCTCCCCCCTTAGATGGGGCGGTGATCCACCTATAAATAAGCCCCGGAAAGAAAGAGAGAGATTAGAATTCGATAAGAAAGAAGAAGGTTCAGTTCGTAAAGATCGATCCTTCAGCCATACAAGACGATTTCCTTGAGAAACGATAAGATCAGATTGAGAACATCGATCCCCCCTCCCCGGGCTGAATTAACATAAATCGTCAAGCTTTGTATCGGTGCCATACCGAAGAATCCTTTACAGACTTTGAAGATGTCTGACTGGAGAAAAGTAAACCCGCTCACACTCGAGTGACTCTCACATCTTAAGCTCCGTAAGAGTGAGAGGAGAAGAAACCAGCACCAACGAGGTTCCGTTCTTTAATTACGGTAAAAATCTCACCAAATACCCCAAAAGCTAGGTGGACACTCTACGTTGAAGAATCAGACACCAAGAGGGTCAAGATCATTCAGAAGAGGACTCGTGGAGCGAAGAGCACCGTAACTCTCTCCGTCTTCTTAACTTAACCAGAGGCAAGTTTGCAATAAGAAGTGACATCGCCTCATCTCTCTCCCGCCATACCACCTCTCCGAAATTCAATCATCGGGCACGGCAACAAAGCGAGAAATAAGCCCTCCAGCGACATCCGGCAATCCCTGACCCCTCCAGTCATGTAAGTTAGAAAGAACATTTATATTTATATTGCGATAGTATGTATTTAGTACGTCTCACGTTTTATGGGAAGTAGAAACCATGCTTCGTGAACCTCGGTCATATTTGCTAGTAGACGAGAGTACTTTAATTTAATGGTTAACGCTAATCAAATAGAGTCGCGATAAAAATACTAATCGGCAATTGGTGTGTTTACGTGTAGCCTATTTGTTTATTTTTGTCATCGTAGATTTTGTAATAGGCCTAGATGCCAACCGGAATAGTCTAGTCTAACATTAGGACAAGGATAGAAATGTAATAACTGTTTGTTTGTCATAGTTGAGTCTTACATTTGAAATATATGTTTATTTGGGGATAATTCCTGTGTTTTTTCTCTTATCATTACGTGTTGAAGTGGCCCTTCCTTAAGAACAAAACAACCAAATTAGCACTCTTAGATTCAAAGCCTACTTCATCAAAGTAGTACATCACGTACCACAAAGTATACCGCGACAAAAGTGGTGTCAAGAGTAGAGTGATCAAAAAGAGGTATTATACGACAATCACTTAATCTCAAACTTGCAGTAAACCAATACGTCTATAAGCATTCATCTGCACAACCAACTATCACCTTAACTACTATGATTAATAGTCAATCCCGTATGATGCACCTATTTCATCACTAGACGATATATAAATATGATAGTATGTTTCATAACGATTGTATCTCAATAGTATGATTTATTAATAAAGATAGCAACTTCAAAAACCCTTTTCAACTGTACTTTAGTTTGTTCAATCAACATATAGCCTTAACAGGTTTCCACATTTTTCTACCTCGTACGTTAAAGAGGGTATCAATGGTGACTATTTCTATATTTCGCTTTATTCTTATTTCTTCTTATCCAGTCCTCTTAAGGCTTATTCTATTTCAACTTAAAGTTAATTAAAGAACTGTGATAAAAAATTTATCTTCTTGTGCAGTTTGTTTACCAACACAGTCTATCTTTTCCATCGCTAAAGGCTCATGCCAACGAAATTTAATACCTTCACAATTTTAACCTAATTGCTCTTTTATCCAATTTGTTGAAAGCCATCCCATCTCCCTCGAAAGCCAGTCGCACTTTCCCCTCTCCATAAATAAACCCATTTCCGCAAAATTCAAATGTGGCGTTTCGATGATCCATGTAACTGCGAAAGGAGTGTTAACTTGAAATCAATGATGCGAGCTGACTAATAAATTTCAAATCTTATATTCAGAACCCACCTTACAGGTGAGCCATTCTAGAATGTATTTATGGTAATTTAAGAATAGTTTCTTCGATTGAGTCAGTAAAATTTTCCATATGCTCCCTTTACACATTCCATATTGGAATGACCAACATGATAAATTCCTTAACGCAAAACTTGACTCCCCTTTTATGGAATTATGGAACCATGTAACTATTGTGTAATCGTCAATCAGAATTGAAATCATCATTGCCTCAGTTAACTTAGAATATTAGGCAACTAAATTTAGAACGAACCTGTGACGCGTACCAAATCCAATCTTCATGATGCTCCTCAGTCTGTAACAACAATAAACGCAGGACACACGTTAGGAACTTTTCTTTCTTAAGAGGGGAAGTTGTATTACATCCTGTGTATACACTTAATATTGTAATTTATTCGGATAAATTAATAACGTTTAAAGGGTAATATGATAATTGTATGATATTTTGATTAAAATTGGGTAAAAAATACATCAATAATAAATTTTAACAATGTAAAGTAATACAAAAATATAATGGAATAAATATGTTTCAAAAATTGGGAGAAACATGGTCTAGGTTAGATGAGAAGCTTGATTTGTGAAATAGAGGCAGCCAGGCGCCAGACTATCCTAAAAAACCCCACTGATATCATCTTTACCCTTGAAGAGTCTCTTTTGCGCTTGGAGCGTCTCCCTTTTATCTCTATTACTGTTGGAGCGACTTCCTTTTATCTCCGTTACACTTAAAGCAACTTCCTTTTATCTCTTTTAGTCTTGAAGACACTCCCTTTTATTGGTTACTCTTGAAGCAACTTCCTTTTATCTCTGTTACTCTTAAAGCGACTTCCTTTTATCACTGTTACGCTTGAAGCTACTACCTTTTATCTCTTTTACCATTGAAGCGACTTCCTTTTATCTCTGTTACTGTTGGAGCGACTTCCTTTTATCTCCGTTACACTTAAAGCAACTTCCTTTTATCTCTTTTAGCCTTGAAGACACTCCCTTTTATCTGTTACTCTTGAAGCAACTTCCTTTTATCTCTGTTACTCTTAAAGCGACTTCCTTTTATCACTGTTACGCTTGAAGCTACTACCTTTTATCTCTTTTACCATTGAAGCGACTTCCTTTTATCTCTGTTACGGTTGAAGTGACTTCCTTTTCTCTCTTTTACGCTTGAAGAGACTTCGTCTTATCTCTTTAACCCTTGACGGAACATTCTTTTATCTCTGCTACCGTTGAAGTGACTTCTATTTATCTCTGTTGCTCTTGAAGCGACTCCATTTTGTCTCTGTTACACTTAAAACTGCTTCATTTTATATCTCGTTTACGCTTGGAGCGACTTCCTTTGATCTCAGTCACCCTTGAAGCAACTTCCTTTTATCTCTGTTACGCTTGAAGCGATTTACTTTTATCACTGTTACGCTTGAAGCTACTTCCTTTTATCTCTTTTACGCAGGAAGAGACTTCCTTTTATCCCTTTTACCATTGAAATGACTTCCTTTTATCTCTGCTACCGTTGAAGTGACCTGCATTTATCTCTGTTGCTCTTGAAGCGACTCCATTTTATCTCTGTTACACTTGAAACTGCTTCCTTTTATCTCGTTTATGCTTGAAGCGACTTGCTTTTTGTCTCTGTTACCATTAACCTACTTCTTTTTATCTTTCTTATGCTTAAAAAATCATTCTTTTCTTCCTTTTACCCCTGACGTGATTTCCTTTTATCTATGTTAGCCTTGAAACGACTTCTTTTTATGTCTGCAACCATTGAAGCGACTTCTTTTCATCTCTGTTACCCCTGAGGCGACTTCATTTCATCTCTGTTGCGCTTGAAACGACTCCCCTTTATTTCTGTTACACTTGAATCGACTTTATTTTATCTCTATTACACTTAAAGAAAATTCCTTCTATCTCTTT
>CAXAKS010000103.1:0-18737 GCA_963969495.1 Ceratothoa steindachneri | reverse complement strand
CCCTCGCCTAAGATGCGGCGAGCGTCGGATTTTTAAATATAATATCGCAGTTATACCTTATTTCATAGGGCGAGAAGAGAAATGTGAAGCTCGGCTTTATACAAATATCTCAGATATACCCCTTGGGAGCGGGAGGGGAAAAATGTTACCCTCGGCTTTTTACAAATAACTCGCATATACCACTCGGGTGTTTTAGGAAGACCGAGGCCATCGAGGCGACCCTCGGCCTTATAAGACTAAAGGGCAAGTACCGCCGACCTAAGCCTCGACCGTCTTACTACTCTTTATATCCCGTTCCCCCCTCGACGCCCCTCGCCTTAGTTTCAGCGAGCGTCGGCTTTTTAAATATAATATCGCAGTTATACCTTATTCCATAGGGCGAGAAGAGAAATGTGATGCTCGGCTTTATACAAATATCTCAGATATACCCCTTGGGAGCGGGAGGGGAAAAATGTTACCCTCGGCTTTTTACAAATAACTCGCCTATACCACTCGGGTGTTTTAGGAAGACCGAGGCCATCGAGGCGACCCTCGGCCTTATAAGACTAAAGGGCAAGTACCGCCGACCTTAGCCTCGACCGTCTTACTACTCTTTATATCCCGTTCCCCCCTCGACGCCCCTCGCCTTAGTTTCAGCGAGCGTCGGCTTTTTAAATAAAATATCGCAGTTATACCTTATTCCATAGGGCGAGAAGAGAAATGTGATGCTCGGCTTTATACAAATATCTCAGATATACCCCTTGGGAGCGGGAGGGGAAAAATGTTACCCTCGGCTTTTTACAAATAACTCGCATATACCACTCGGGTGTTTTAGGAAGACCGAGGCCATCGAGGCGACCCTCGGCCTTATAAGACTAAAGGGCAAGTACCGCCGACCTTAGCCTCGACCGTCTTACTACTCTTTATATCCCGTTCCCCCCTCGACGCCCCTCGCCTTAGTTTCAGCGAGCGTCGGCTTTTTAAATAAAATATCGCAGTTATACCTTATTCCATAGGGCGAGAAGAGAAATGTGAAGCTCGGCTTTATACAAATATCTCAGATATACCCCTTGGGAGCGGGAGGGGAAAAATGTTACCCTCGGCTTTTTACAAATAACTCGCATATACCACTCGGGTGTTTTAGGAAGACCGAGGCCATCGAGGCGACCCTCGGCCTTATAAGACTAAAGGGCAAGTACCGCCGACCTAAGCCTCGACCGTCTTACTACTCTTTATATCCCGTTCCCCCCTCGACGCCCCTCGCCTTAGTTTCAGCGAGCGTCGGCTTTTTAAATATAATATCGCAGTTATACCTTATTCCATAGGGCGAGAAGAGAAATGTGATGCTCGGCTTTATACAAATATCTCAGATATACCCCTTGGGAGCGGGAGGGGAAAAATGTTACCCTGGGCTTTTTACAAATAACTCGCCTATACCACTCGGGTGTTTTAGGAAGACCGAGGCCATCGAGGCGACCCTCGGCCTTATAAGACTAAAGGGCAAGTACCGCCGACCTTAGCCTCGACCGTCTTACTACTCTTTATATCCCGTTCCCCCCTCGACGCCCCTCGCCTTAGTTTCAGCGAGCGTCGGCTTTTTAAATAAAATATCGCAGTTATACCTTATTCCATAGGGCGAGAAGAGAAATGTGATGCTCGGCTTTATACAAATATCTCAGATATACCCCTTGGGAGCGGGAGGGAAAAAATGTTACCCTCGGCTTTTTACAAATAACTCGCATATACCACTCGGGTGTTTTAGGAAGACCGAGGCCATCGAGGCGACCCTCGGCCTTATAAGACTAAAGGGCAAGTACCGCCGACCTTAGCCTCGACCGTCTTACTACTCTTTATATCCCGTTCCCCCCTCGACGCCCCTCGCCTAAGATGCGGTGAGCGTCGGCTTTTTAAATAAAATATCGCAGTTATACCTTATTCCATAGGGCGAGAAGAGAAATGTGATGCTCGGCTTTATACAAATATCTCAGATATACCCCTTGGGAGCGGGAGGGGAAAAATGTTACCCTCGGCTTTTTACAAATAACTCGCATATACCACTCGGGTGTTTTAGGAAGACCGAGGCCATCGAGGCGACCCTCGGCCTTATAAGACTAAAGGGCAAGTACCGCCGACCTTAGCCTCGACCGTCTTACTACTCTTTATATCCCGTTCCCCCCTCGACGCCCCTCGCCTAAGATGCGGCGAGCGTCAGGTTTTTAAATAAAATATCGCAGTTATACCTTATTCCATAGGGCGAGAAGAGAAATGTGATGCTCGGCTTTATACAAATATCTCAGATATACCCCTTGGGAGCGGGAGGGGAAAAATGTTACCCTCGGCTTTTTACAAATAACTCGCATATACCACTCGGGTGTTAGAGGAAGACCGAGGCCATCGAGGCGACCCTCGGCCTTATAAGACTAAAGGGCAAGTACCGCCGACCTTAGCCTCGACCGTCTTACTACTCTTTATATCCCGTTCCCCCCTCGACGCCCCTCGCCTAAGATGCGGCGAGCGTTGGCTTTTTAAATATAATCTCGCAGTTATACCTTATTCCATAGGGCGAGAAGAGAAATGTGATGCTCGGCTTTATACAAATATCTCAGATATACCCCTTGGGAGCGGGAGGGGAAAAATGTTACCCTCGGCTTTTTACAAATAACTCGCATATACCACTCGGGTGTTTTAGGAAGACCGAGGCCATCGAGGCGACCCTCGGCCTTATAAGACTAAAGGGCAAGTACCGCCGACCTTAGCCTCGACCGTCTTACTACTCTTTATATCCCGTTCCCCCCTCGACACCCCTCGCCTAAGATGCGGCGAGCGTCGGCTTTTTAAATAAAATATCGCAGTTATACCTTATTCCATAGGGCGAGAAGAGAAATGTGATGCTCGGCTTTATACAAATATCTCAGATATACCCCTTGGGAGCGGGAGGGGAAAAATGTTACCCTCGGCTTTTTACAAATAACTCGCATATACCACTCGGGTGTTAGAGGAAGACCGAGGCCATCGAGGCGACCCTCGGCCTTATAAGACTAAAGGGCAAGTACCGCCGACCTTAGCCTCGACCGTCTTACTACTCTTTATATCCCGTTCCCCCCTCGACGCCCCTCGCCTAAGATGCGGCGAGCGTCGGCTTTTTAAATAATATATCGCAGTTATACCTTATTCCATAGGGCGAGAAGAGAAATGTGATGCTCGGCTTTATACAAATATCTCAGATATACCCCTTGGGAGCGGGAGGGGAAAAATGTTACCCTCGGCTTTTTACAAATACCTCGCATATACCACTCGGGTGTTTTAGGAAGACCGAGGTTATCGAGGCGACCCTCGGCCTTATAAGACTAAAGGGCAAGTACCGCCGACCTTAGCCTCGACCGTCTTACTACTCTTTATATCACGTTCCTCCCTCGACACCCCTCGCCTAAGATGCGGCGAGCGTCGGATTTTTAAATATAATATCGCAGTTATACCTTATTCCATAGGGCGAGAAGAGAAATGTGATGCTCGGCTTTATACAAATATCTCAGATATACCCCTTGGCAGCGGGAGGGAAAAAATGTTACCCTCGGCTTTTTACAAATAACTCGCATATACCACTCGGGTGTTTTAGGAAGACCGAGGCCATCGAGGCGACCCTCGGCCTTATAAGACTAAAGGGCAAGTACCGCCGACCTTAGCCTCGACCGTCTTACTACTCTTTATAGCCCGTTCCCCCCTCGACGCCCCTCGCCCTAGTTTCAGCGAGCGTCGGCTTTTTAAATATAATATCGCAGTTATACCTTATTCCATAGGGCGAGAAGAGAAATGTGAAGCTCGGCTTTATACAAATATCTCAGATATACCCCTTGGGAGCGGGAGGGGAAAAATGTTACCCTCGGCTTTTTACAAATAACTCGCATATACCACTCGGGTGTTTTAGGAAGACCGAGGCCATCGAGGCGACCCTCGGCCTTATAAGACTAAAGGGCAAGTACCGCCGACCTTAATCCTCGACCGTCTTACTACTCTTTATATCCCGTTCCCCCCTCGACGCCCCTCGCCTTAGTTTCAGCGAGCGTCGGCTTTTTAAATAAAATATCGCAGTTATACCTTATTCCATAGGGCGAGAAGAGAAATGTGATGCTCGGCTTTATACAAATATCTCAGATATACCCCTTGGGAGCGGGAGGGGAAAAATGTTACCCTCGGCTTTTTACAAATACCTCGCATATACCACTCGGGTGTTTTAGGAAGACCGAGGCCATCGAGGCGACCCTCGGCCTTATAAGACTAAAGGGCAAGTACCGCCGACCTTAGCCTCGACCGTCTTACTACTCTTTATATCCCGTTCCCCCCTCGACGCCCCTCGCCTAAGATGCGGCGAGCGTCGGCTTTTTAAATATAATCTCGCAGTTATACCTTATTCCATAGGGCGAGAAGAGAAATGTGATGCTCGGCTTTATACAAATATCTCAGATATACCCCTTGGGAGCGGGAGGGGAAAAATGTTACCCTCGGCTTTTTACAAATAACTCGCATATACCACTCGGGTGTTAGAGGAAGACCGAGGCCATCGAGGCGACCCTCGGCCTTATAAGACTAAAGGGCAAGTACCGCCGACCTTAGCCTCGACCGTCTTACTACTCTTTATATCCCGTTCCCCCCTCGACGCCCCTCGCCTAAGATGCGGCGAGCGTCGGCTTTTTAAATATAATCTCGCAGTTATACCTTATTCCATAGGGCGAGAAGAGAAATGTGATGCTCGGCTTTATACAAATATCTCAGATATACCCCTTGGGAGCGGGAGGGGAAAAATGTTACCCTCGGCTTTTTACAAATAACTCGCATATACCACTCGGGTGTTTTAGGAAGACCGAGGCCATCGAGGCGACCCTCGGCCTTATAAGACTAAAGGGCAAGTACCGCCGACCTTAGCCTCGACCGTCTTACTACTCTTTATATCCCGTTCCCCCCTCGACACCCCTCGCCTTAGTTTCAGCGAGCGTCGGCTTTTTAAATATAATATCGCAGTTATACCTTATTCCATAGGGCGAGAAGAGAAATGTGATGCTCGGCTTTATACAAATATCTCAGATATACCCCTTGGGAGCGGGAGGGGAAAAATGTTACCCTCGGCTTTTTACAAATAACTCGCCTATACCACTCGGGTGTTTTAGGAAGACCGAGGCCATCGAGGCGACCCTCGACATTATAAGACTAAAGGGCAAGTACCGCCGACCTTAGCCTCGACCGTCTTACTACTCTTTATATCCCGTTCCCCCCTCGACGCCCCTCGCCTTAGTTTCAGCGAGCGTCGGCTTTTTAAATAAAATATCGCAGTTATACCTTATTCCATAGGGCGAGAAGAGGAATGTGATGCTCGGCTTTATACAAATATCTCAGATATACCCCTTGGGAGCGGGAGGGGAAAAATGTTACCCTCGGCTTTTTACAAATAACTCGCATATACCACTCGGGTGTTAGAGGAAGACCGAGGCCATCGAGGCGACCCTCGGCCTTATAAGACTAAAGGGCAAGTACCGCCGACCTTAGCCTCGACCGTCTTACTACTCTTTATATCCCGTTCCCCCCTCGACGCCCCTCGCCTAAGATGCGGCGAGCGTCGGCTTTTTAAATAATATATCGCAGTTATACCTTATTCCATAGGGCGAGAAGAGAAATGTGATGCTCGGCTTTATACAAATATCTCAGATATACCCCTTGGCAGCGGGAGGGAAAAAATGTTACCCTCGGCTTTTTACAAATAACTCGCATATACCACTCGGGTGTTTTAGGAAGACCGAGGCCATCGAGGCGACCCTCGGCCTTATAAGACTAAAGGGCAAGTACCGCCGACCTTAGCCTCGACCGTCTTACTACTCTTTATAGCCCGTTCCCCCCTCGACGCCCCTCGCCCTAGTTTCAGCGAGCGTCGGCTTTTTAAATATAATATCGCAGTTATACCTTATTCCATAGGGCGAGAAGAGAAATGTGAAGCTCGGCTTTATACAAATATCTCAGATATACCCCTTGGGAGCGGGAGGGGAAAAATGTTACCCTCGGCTTTTTACAAATAACTCGCATATACCACTCGGGTGTTTTAGGAAGACCGAGGCCATCGAGGCGACCCTCGGCCTTATAAGACTAAAGGGCAAGTACCGCCGACCTTAATCCTCGACCGTCTTACTACTCTTTATATCCCGTTCCCCCCTCGACGCCCCTCGCCTTAGTTTCAGCGAGCGTCGGCTTTTTAAATAAAATATCGCAGTTATACCTTATTCCATAGGGCGAGAAGAGAAATGTGATGCTCGGCTTTATACAAATATCTCAGATATACCCCTTGGGAGCGGGAGGGGAAAAATGTTACCCTCGGCTTTTTACAAATACCTCGAATATACCACTCGGGTGTTTTAGGAAGACCGAGGCCATCGAGGTTACCCTCGGCCTTATAAGACTAAAGGGCAAGTACCGCCGACCTTAGCCTCGACCGTCTTACTACTCTTTATATCCCGTTCCCCCCTCGACGCCCCTCGCCTTAGTTTCAGCGAGCGTCGGCTTTTTAAATAAAATATCGCAGTTATACCTTATTCCATAGGGCGAGAAGAGAAATGTGATGCTCGGCTTTATACAAATATCTCAGATATACCCCTTGGGAGCGGGAGGGGAAAAATGTTACCCTCGGCTTTTTACAAATACCTCGCATATACCACTCGGGTGTTTTAGGAAGACCGAGGCCATCGAGGCGACCCTCGGCCTTATAAGACTAAAGGGCAAGTACCGCCGACCTTAGCCTCGACCGTCTTACTACTCTTTATATCCCGTTCCCCCCTCGACGCCCCTCGCCTAAGATGCGGCGAGCGTCGGCTTTTTAAATAAAATATCGCAGTTATACCTTATTCCATAGGGCGAGAAGAGAAATGTGATGCTCGGCTTTATACAAATATCTCGGATATACCCCTTGGGAGCGGGAGGGAAAAAATGTTACCCTCGGCTTTTTACAAATAACTCGCATATACCACTCGGGTGTTTTAGGAAGACCGAGGCCATCGAGGCGACCCTCGGCCTTATAAGACTAAAGGGCAAGTACCGCCGACCTTAGCCTCGACCGTCTTACTACTCTTTATATCCCGTTCCCCCCTCGACGCCCCTCGCCTAAGATACGGCGAGCGTAGGCTTTTTAAATAATATATCGCAGTTATACCTTATTCCATAGGGCGAGAAGAGAAATGTGATGCTCGGCTTTATACAAATATCTCAGATATACCCCTTGGGAGCGGGAGGGGAAAAATGTTACCCTCGGCTTTTTACAAATAACTCGCATATACCACTCGGGTGTTAGAGGAAGACCGAGGCCATCGAGGCGACCCTCGGCCTTATAAGACTAAAGGGCAAGTACCGCCGACCTTAGCCTCGACCGTCTTACTACTCTTTATATCCCGTTCCCCCCTCGACGCCCCTCGCCTAAGATGCGGCGAGCGTCGGCTTTTTAAATAATATATCGCAGTTATACCTTATTCCATAGGGCGAGAAGAGAAATGTGATGCTCGGCTTTATACAAATATCTCAGATATACCCCTTGGGAGCGGGAGGGGAAAAATGTTACCCTCGGCTTTTTACAAATAACTCGCATATACCACTCGGGTGTTTTAGGAAGACCGAGGCCATCGAGGCGACCCTCGGCCTTATAAGACTAAAGGGCAAGTACCGCCGACCTTAGCCTCGACCGTCTTACTACTCTTTATATCCCGTTCCCCCCTCGACGCCCCTCGCCTAAGATACGGCGAGCGTCGGCTTTTTAAATAATATATCGCAGTTATACCTTATTTCATAGGGCGAGAAGAGAAATGTGAAGCTCGGCTTTATACAAATATCTCAGATATACCCCTTGGGAGCGGGAGGGGAAAAATGTTACCCTCGGCTTTTTACAAATAACTCGCATATACCACTCGGGTGTTTTAGGAAGACCGAGGCCATCGAGGCGACCCTCGGCCTTATAAGACTAAAGGGCAAGTACCGCCGACCTTAGCCTCGACCGTCTTACTACTCTTTATATCCCGTTCCCCCCTCGACGCCCCTCGCCTAAGATGCGGCGAGCGTCGGCTTTTTAAATAAAATATCGCAGTTATACCTTATTCCATAGGGCGAGAAGAGAAATGTGATGCTCGGCTTTATACAAATATCTCAGATATACCCCTTGGGAGCGGGAGGGGAAAAATGTTACCCTCGGCTTTTTACAAATAACTCGCATATACCACTCGGGGGTTTTAGGAAGACCGAGGCCATCGAGGCGACCCTCGGCCTTATAAGACTAAAGGGCAAGTACCGCCGACCTTAGCCTCGACCGTCTTACTACTCTTTATATCCCGTTCCCCCCTCGACGCCCCTCGCCTAAGATGCGGCGAGCGTCGGCTTTTTAAATAATATATCGCAGTTATACCTTATTCCATAGGGCGAGAAGAGAAATGTGATGCTCGGCTTTATACAAATATCTCAGATATACCCCTTGGGAGCGGGAGGGGAAAAATGTTACCCTCGGCTTTTTACAAATACCTCGCATATACCACTCGGGTGTTTTAGGAAGACCGAGGTTATCGAGGCGACCCTCGGCCTTATAAGACTAAAGGGCAAGTACCGCCGACCTTAGCCTCGACCGTCTTACTACTCTTTATATCACGTTCCTCCCTCGACACCCCTCGCCTAAGATGCGGCGAGCGTCGGATTTTTAAATATAATATCGCAGTTATACCTTATTCCATAGGGCGAGAAGAGAAATGTGATGCTCGGCTTTATACAAATATCTCAGATATACCCCTTGGCAGCGGGAGGGAAAAAATGTTACCCTCGGCTTTTTACAAATAACTCGCATATACCACTCGGGTGTTTTAGGAAGACCGAGGCCATCGAGGCGACCCTCGGCCTTATAAGACTAAAGGGCAAGTACCGCCGACCTTAGCCTCGACCGTCTTACTACTCTTTATAGCCCGTTCCCCCCTCGACGCCCCTCGCCCTAGTTTCAGCGAGCGTCGGCTTTTTAAATATAATATCGCAGTTATACCTTATTCCATAGGGCGAGAAGAGAAATGTGAAGCTCGGCTTTATACAAATATCTCAGATATACCCCTTGGGAGCGGGAGGGGAAAAATGTTACCCTCGGCTTTTTACAAATAACTCGCATATACCACTCGGGTGTTTTAGGAAGACCGAGGCCATCGAGGCGACCCTCGGCCTTATAAGACTAAAGGGCAAGTACCGCCGACCTTAATCCTCGACCGTCTTACTACTCTTTATATCCCGTTCCCCCCTCGACGCCCCTCGCCTTAGTTTCAGCGAGCGTCGGCTTTTTAAATAAAATATCGCAGTTATACCTTATTCCATAGGAAGAGAAGAGAAATGTGATGCTCGGCTTTATACAAATATCTCAGATATACCCCTTGGGAGCGGGAGGGGAAAAATGTTACCCTCGGCTTTTTACAAATACCTCGCATATACCACTCGGGTGTTTTAGGAAGACCGAGGCCATCGAGGCGACCCTCGGCCTTATAAGACTAAAGGGCAAGTACCGCCGACCTTAGCCTCGACCGTCTTACTACTCTTTATATCCCGTTCCCCCCTCGACGCCCCTCGCCTTAGTTTCAGCGAGCGTCGGCTTTTTAAATAAAATATCGCAGTTATACCTTATTCCATAGGGCGAGAAGAGAAATGTGATGCTCGGCTTTATACAAATATCTCAGATATACCCCTTGGGAGCGGGAGGGGAAAAATGTTACCCTCGGCTTTTTACAAATAACTCGCATATACCACTCGGGTGTTAGAGGAAGACCGAGGCCATCGAGGCGACCCTCGGCCTTATAAGACTAAAGGGCAAGTACCGCCGACCTTAGCCTCGACCGTCTTACTACTCTTTATATCCCGTTCCCCCCTCGACGCCCCTCGCCTAAGATGCGGCGAGCGTCGGCTTTTTAAATATAATCTCGCAGTTATACCTTATTCCATAGGGCGAGAAGAGAAATGTGATGCTCGGCTTTATACAAATATCTCAGATATACCCCTTGGGAGCGGGAGGGGAAAAATGTTACCCTCGGCTTTTTACAAATAACTCGCATATACCACTCGGGTGTTTTAGGAAGACCGAGGCCATCGAGGCGACCCTCGGCCTTATAAGACTAAAGGGCAAGTACCGCCGACCTTAGCCTCGACCGTCTTACTACTCTTTATATCCCGTTCCCCCCTCGACACCCCTCGCCTTAGTTTCAGCGAGCGTCGGCTTTTTAAATATAATATCGCAGTTATACCTTATTCCATAGGGCGAGAAGAGAAATGTGATGCTCGGCTTTATACAAATATCTCAGATATACCCCTTGGGAGCGGGAGGGGAAAAATGTTACCCTCGGCTTTTTACAAATAACTCGCCTATACCACTCGGGTGTTTTAGGAAGACCGAGGCCATCGAGGCGACCCTCGACATTATAAGACTAAAGGGCAAGTACCGCCGACCTTAGCCTCGACCGTCTTACTACTCTTTATATCCCGTTCCCCCCTCGACGCCCCTCGCCTTAGTTTCAGCGAGCGTCGGCTTTTTAAATAAAATATCGCAGTTATACCTTATTCCATAGGGCGAGAAGAGAAATGTGATGCTCGGCTTTATACAAATATCTCAGATATACCCCTTGGGAGCGGGAGGGGAAAAATGTTACCCTCGGCTTTTTACAAATAACTCGCATATACCACTCGGGTGTTAGAGGAAGACCGAGGCCATCGAGGCGACCCTCGGCCTTATAAGACTAAAGGGCAAGTACCGCCGACCTTAGCCTCGACCGTCTTACTACTCTTTATATCCCGTTCCCCCCTCGACGCCCCTCGCCTAAGATGCGGCGAGCGTCGGCTTTTTAAATAATATATCGCAGTTATACCTTATTCCATAGGGCGAGAAGAGAAATGTGATGCTCGGCTTTATACAAATATCTCAGATATACCCCTTGGGAGCGGGAGGGGAAAAATGTTACCCTCGGCTTTTTACAAATAACTCGCATATACCACTCGGGTGTTTTAGGAAGACCGAGGTTATCGAGGCGACCCTCGGCCTTATAAGACTAAAGGGCAAGTACCGCCGACCTTAGCCTCGACCGTCTTACTACTCTTTATATCACGTTCCTCCCTCGACACCCCTCGCCTAAGATGCGGCGAGCGTCGGATTTTTAAATATAATATCGCAGTTATACCTTATTCCATAGGGCGAGAAGAGAAATGTGATGCTCGGCTTTATACAAATATCTCAGATATACCCCTTGGGAGCGGGAGGGAAAAAATGTTACCCTCGGCTTTTTACAAATAACTCGCATATACCACTCGGGTGTTTTAGGAAGACCGAGGCCATCGAGGCGACCCTCGGCCTTATAAGACTAAAGGGCAAGTACCGCCGACCTTAGCCTCGACCGTCTTACTACTCTTTATAGCCCGTTCCCCCCTCGACGCCCCTCGCCTTAGTTTCAGCGAGCGTCGGCTTTTTAAATATAATATCGCAGTTATACCTTATTCCATAGGGCGAGAAGAGAAATGTGAAGCTCGGCTTTATACAAATATCTCAGATATACCCCTTGGGAGCGGGAGGGGAAAAATGTTACCCTCGGCTTTTTACAAATAACTCGCATATACCACTCGGGTGTTTTAGGAAGACCGAGGCCATCGAGGCGACCCTCGGCCTTATAAGACTAAAGGGCAAGTCCCGCTGACCTTAATCCTCGACCGTCTTACTACTCTTTATATCCCGTTCCCCCCTCGACGCCCCTCGCCTTAGTTTCAGCGAGCGTCGGCTTTTTAAATAAAATATCGCAGTTATACCTTATTCCATAGGGCGAGAAGAGAAATGTGATGCTCGGCTTTATACAAATATCTCAGATATACCCCTTGGGAGCGGGAGGGGAAAAATGTTACCCTCGGCTTTTTACAAATAACTCGCATATACCACTCGGGTGTTAGAGGAAGACCGAGGCCATCGAGGCGACCCTCGGCCTTATAAGACTAAAGGGCAAGTACCGCCGACCTTAGCCTCGACCGTCTTACTACTCTTTATATCCCGTTCCCCCCTCGACGCCCCTCGCCTAAGATGCGGCGAGCGTCGGCTTTTTAAATAATATATCGCAGTTATACCTTATTCCATAGGGCGAGAAGAGAAATGTGATGCTCGGCTTTATACAAATATCTCAGATATACCCCTTGGGAGCGGGAGGGGAAAAATGTTACCCTCGGCTTTTTACAAATAACTCGCATATACCACTCGGGTGTTTTAGGAAGACCGAGGTTATCGAGGCGACCCTCGGCCTTATAAGACTAAAGGGCAAGTACCGCCGACCTTAGCCTCGACCGTCTTACTACTCTTTATATCCCGTTCCCCCCTCGACGCCCCTCGCCTTAGTTTCAGCGAGCGTCGGCTTTTTAAATATAATCTCGCAGTTATACCTTATTCCATAGGGCGAGAAGAGAAATGTGATGCTCGGCTTTATACAAATATCTCAGATATACCCCTTGGGAGCGGGAGGGGAAAAATGTTACCCTCGGCTTTTTACAAATAACTCGCATATACCACTCGGGTGTTAGAGGAAGACCGAGGCCATCGAGGCGACCCTCGGCCTTATAAGACTAAAGGGCAAGTACCGCCGACCTTAGCCTCGACCGTCTTACTACTCTTTATATCCCGTTCCCCCCTCGACGCCCCTCGCCTAAGATGCGGCGAGCGTCGGCTTTTTAAATATAATCTCGCAGTTATACCTTATTCCATAGGGCGAGAAGAGAAATGTGATGCTCGGCTTTATACAAATATCTCAGATATACCCCTTGGGAGCGGGAGGGGAAAAATGTTACCCTCGGCTTTTTACAAATAACTCGCATATACCACTCGGGTGTTTTAGGAAGACCGAGGCCATCGAGGCGACCCTCGGCCTTATAAGACTAAAGGGCAAGTACCGCCGACCTTAGCCTCGACCGTCTTACTACTCTTTATATCCCGTTCCCCCCTCGACGCCCCTCGCCTAAGATGCGGCGAGCGTCGGCTTTTTAAATAAAATATCGCAGTTATACCTTATTCCATAGGGCGAGAAGAGAAATGTGATGCTCGGCTTTATACAAATATCTCAGATATACCCCTTGGGAGCGGGAGGGGAAAAATGTTACCCTCGGCTTTTTACAAATAACTCGCATATACCACTCGGGTGTTTTAGGAAGACCGAGGCCATCGAGGCGACCCTCGGCCTTATAAGACTAAAGGGCAAGTACCGCCGACCTTAGCCTCGACCGTCTTACTACTCTTTATATCCCGTTCCCCCCTCGACGCCCCTCGCCTAAGATGCGGCGAGCGTCGGCTTTTTAAATAATATATCGCAGTTATACCTTATTCCATAGGGCGAGAAGAGAAATGTGATGCTCGGCTTTATACAAATATCTCAGATATACCCCTTGGGAGCGGGAGGGGAAAAATGTTACCCTCGGCTTTTTACAAATAACTCGCATATACCACTCGGGTGTTTTAAGAAGACCGAGGCCATCGAGGCGACCCTCGGCCTTATAGGACAAAAAGGCAAGTACCGCCGACCTTAGCCTCGACCGTCTTACTACTCTTTATATCCCGTTCCCCCCTCGACGCCCCTCGCCTAAGATGCGGCGAGCGTCGGCTTTTTAAATAATATATCGCAGTTATACCTTATTCCATAGGGCGAGAAGAGAAATGTGATGCTCGGCTTTATACAAATATCTCAGATATACCCCTTGGGAGCGGCAGGGGAAAAATGTTACCCTCGGCTTTTTACAAATAACTCGCATATACCACTCGGGTGTTTTAGGAAGACCGAGGCCATCGAGGCGACCCTCGGCCTTATAAGACTAAAGGGCAAGTACCGCCGACTTTAGCCTCGACCGTCTTACTACTCTTTATATCCCGTTCCCCCCTCGACGCCCCTCGCCTAAGATGCGGCGAGCGTCGGCTTTTTAAATAATATATCGCAGTTATACCTTATTCCATAGGGCGAGAAGAGAAATGTGATGCTCGGCTTTATACAAATATCTCAGATATACCCCTTGGGAGCGGGAGGGGAAAAATGTTACCCTCGGCTTTTTCCAAATAACTCGCATATACCACTCGGGTGTTTTAGGAAGACCGAGGCCATCGAGGCGACCCTCGGCCTTATAAGACTAAAGGGCAAGTACCGCCGACCTTAGCCTCGACCGTCTTACTACTCTTTATATCCCGTTCCCCCCTCGACGCCCCTCGCCTTAGTTTCAGCGAGCGTCGGCTTTTTAAATATAATATCGCAGTTATACCTTATTCCATAGGGCGAGAAGAGAAATGTGATGCTCGGCTTTATACAAATATCTCAGATATACCCCTTGGGAGCGGGAGGGGAAAAATGTTACCCTCGGCTTTTTACAAATAACTCGCATATACCACTCGGGTGTTTTAGGAAGACCGAGGCCATCGAGGCGACCCTCGGCCTTATAAGACTAAAGGGCAAGTACCGCCGACCTTAGCCTCGACCGTCTTACTACTCTTTATATCCCGTTCCCCCCTCGACGCCCCTCGCCTTAGTTTCAGCGAGCGTCGGCTTTTTAAATATAATATCGCAGTTATACCTTATTCCATAGGGCGAGAAGAGAAATGTGATGCTCGGCTTTATACAAATATCTCAGATATACCCCTTGGGAGCGGGAGGGGAAAAATGTTACCCTCGGCTTTTTACAAATAACTCGCATATACCACTCGGGTGTTTTAAGAAGACCGAGGCCATCGAGGCGACCCTCGGCCTTATAGGACAAAAAGGCAAGTACCGCCGACCTTAGCCTCGACCGTCTTACTACTCTTTATATCCCGTTCCCCCCTCGACGCCCCTCGCCTAAGATGCGGCGAGCGTCGGCTTTTTAAATAATATATCGCAGTTATACCTTATTCCATAGGGCGAGAAGAGAAATGTGATGCTCGGCTTTATACAAATATCTCAGATATACCCCTTGGGAGCGGCAGGGGAAAAATGTTACCCTCGGCTTTTTACAAATAACTCGCATATACCACTCGGGTGTTTTAGGAAGACCGAGGCCATCGAGGCGACCCTCGGCCTTATAAGACTAAAGGGCAAGTACCGCCGACTTTAGCCTCGACCGTCTTACTACTCTTTATATCCCGTTCCCCCCTCGACGCCCCTCGCCTAAGATGCGGCGAGCGTCGGCTTTTTAAATAATATATCGCAGTTATACCTTATTCCATAGGGCGAGAAGAGAAATGTGATGCTCGGCTTTATACAAATATCTCAGATATACCCCTTGGGAGCGGGAGGGGAAAAATGTTACCCTCGGCTTTTTCCAAATAACTCGCATATACCACTCGGGTGTTTTAGGAAGACCGAGGCCATCGAGGCGACCCTCGGCCTTATAAGACTAAAGGGCAAGTACCGCCGACCTTAGCCTCGACCGTCTTACTACTCTTTATATCCCGTTCCCCCCTCGACGCCCCTCGCCTTAGTTTCAGCGAGCGTCGGCTTTTTAAATATAATATCGCAGTTATACCTTATTCCATAGGGCGAGAAGAGAAATGTGATGCTCGGCTTTATACAAATATCTCAGATATACCCCTTGGGAGCGGGAGGGGAAAAATGTTACCCTCGGCTTTTTACAAATAACTCGCATATACCACTCGGGTGTTTTAGGAAGACCGAGGCCATCGAGGCGACCCTCGGCCTTATAAGACTAAAGGGCAAGTACCGCCGACCTTAGCCTCGACCGTCTTACTACTCTTTATATCCCGTTCCCCCCTCGACGCCCCTCGCCTTAGTTTCAGCGAGCGTCGGCTTTTTAAATATAATATCGCAGTTATACCTTATTCCATAGGGCGAGAAGAGAAATGTGATGCTCGGCTTTATACAAATATCTCAGATATACCCCTTGGGAGCGGGAGGGGAAAAATGTTACCCTCGGCTTTTTACAAATAACTCGCATATACCACTCGGGTGTTAGAGGAAGACCGAGGCCATCGAGGCGACCCTCGGCCTTATAAGACTAAAGGGCAAGTACCGCCGACCTTAGCCTCGACCGTCTTACTACTCTTTATATCCCGTTCCCCCCTCGACGCCCCTCGCCTAAGATGCGGCGAGCGTCGGCTTTTTAAATATAATCTCGCAGTTATACCTTATTCCATAGGGCGAGAAGAGAAATGTGATGCTCGGCTTTATACAAATATCTCAGATATACCCCTTGGGAGCGGGAGGGGAAAAATGTTACCCTCGGCTTTTTACAAATAACTCGCATATACCACTCGGGTGTTTTAGGAAGACCGAGGCCATCGAGGCGACCCTCGGCCTTATAAGACTAAAGGGCAAGTACCGCCGACCTTAGCCTCGACCGTCTTACTACTCTTTATATCCCGTTCCCCCCTCGACACCCCTCGCCTTAGTTTCAGCGAGCGTCGGCTTTTTAAATATAATATCGCAGTTATACCTTATTCCATAGGGCGAGAAGAGAAATGTGATGCTCGGCTTTATACAAATATCTCAGATATACCCCTTGGGAGCGGGAGGGGAAAAATGTTACCCTCGGCTTTTTACAAATAACTCGCCTATACCACTCGGGTGTTTTAGGAAGACCGAGGCCATCGAGGCGACCCTCGACATTATAAGACTAAAGGGCAAGTACCGCCGACCTTAGCCTCGACCGTCTTACTACTCTTTATATCCCGTTCCCCCCTCGACGCCCCTCGCCTTAGTTTCAGCGAGCGTCGGCTTTTTAAATAAAATATCGCAGTTATACCTTATTCCATAGGGCGAGAAGAGAAATGTGATGCTCGGCTTTATACAAATATCTCAGATATACCCCTTGGGAGCGGGAGGGGAAAAATGTTACCCTCGGCTTTTTACAAATAACTCGCATATACCACTCGGGTGTTAGAGGAAGACCGAGGCCATCGAGGCGACCCTCGGCCTTATAAGACTAAAGGGCAAGTACCGCCGACCTTAGCCTCGACCGTCTTACTACTCTTTATATCCCGTTCCCCCCTCGACGCCCCTCGCCTTAGTTTCAGCGAGCGTCGGCTTTTTAAATATAATCTCGCAGTTATACCTTATTCCATAGGGCGAGAAGAGAAATGTGATGCTCGGCTTTATACAAATATCTCAGATATACCCCTTGGGAGCGGGAGGGGAAAAATGTTACCCTCGGCTTTTTACAAATAACTCGCATATACCACTCGGGTGTTTTAGGAAGACCGAGGCCATCGAGGCGACCCTCGGCCTTATAAGACTAAAGGGCAAGTACCGCCGACCTTAGCCTCGACCGTCTTACTACTCTTTATATCCCGTTCCCCCCTCGACGCCCCTCGCCTAAGATGCGGCGAGCGTCGGCTTTTTAAATAAAATATCGCAGTTATACCTTATTCCATAGGGCGAGAAGAGAAATGTGATGCTCGGCTTTATACAAATATCTCAGATATACCCCTTGGGAGCGGGAGGGGAAAAATGTTACCCTCGGCTTTTTACAAATAACTCGCATATACCACTCGGGGGTTTTAGGAAGACCGAGGCCATCGAGGCGACCCTCGGCCTTATAAGACTAAAGGGCAAGTACCGCCGACCTTAGCCTCGACCGTCTTACTACTCTTTATATCCCGTTCCCCCCTCGACGCCCCTCGCCTTAGTTTCAGCGAGCGTCGGCTTTTTAAATATAATCTCGCAGTTATACCTTATTCCATAGGGCGAGAAGAGAAATGTGATGCTCGGCTTTATACAAATATCTCAGATATACCCCTTGGGAGCGGGAGGGGAAAAATGTTACCCTCGGCTTTTTACAAATAACTCGCATATACCACTCGGGTGTTTTAGGAAGACCGAGGCCATCGAGGCGACCCTCGGCCTTATAAGACTAAAGGGCAAGTACCGCCGACCTTAGCCTCGACCGTCTTACTACTCTTTATATCCCGTTACCCCCTCGACGCCCCTCGCCTAAGATACGGCGAGCGTCGGCTTTTTAAATAATATATCGCAGTTATACCTTATTTCATAGGGCGAGAAGAGAAATGTGAAGCTCGGCTTTATACAAATATCTCAGATATACCCCTTGGGAGCGGGAGGGGAAAAATGTTACCCTCGGCTTTTTACAAATAACTCGCATATACCACTCGGGTGTTTTAGGAAGACCGAGGCCATCGAGGCGACCCTCGGCCTTATAAGACTAAAGGGCAAGTACCGCCGACCTTAGCCTCGACCGTCTTACTACTCTTTATATCCCGTTCCCCCCTCGACAGCCCTCGCCTAAGATGCGGCGAGCGTCGGCTTTTTAAATAATATATCGCAGTTATACCTTATTCCATAGGGCGAGAAGAGAAATGTGATGCTCGGCTTTATACAAATATCTCAGATATACCCCTTGGGAGCGGGAGGGGAAAAATGTTACCCTCGGCTTTTTACAAATACCTCGCATATACCACTCGGGTGTTTTAGGAAGACCGAGGCCATCGAGGCGACCCTCGGCCTTATAAGACTAAAGGGCAAGTACCGCCGACCTTAGCCTCGACCGTCTTACTACTCTTTATATCCCGTTCCCCCCTCGACGCCCCTCGCCTAAGATGCGGCGAGCGTCGGCTTTTTAAATAAAATATCGCAGTTATACCTTATTCCATAGGGCGAGAAGATAAATGTGATGCTCGGCTTTATACAAATATCTCGGATATACCCCTTGGGAGCGGGAGGGAAAAAATGTTACCCTCGGCTTTTTACAAATAACTCGCATATACCACTCGGGTGTTT
>CAXAKS010000102.1:0-19472 GCA_963969495.1 Ceratothoa steindachneri | reverse complement strand
TTCAAAGAGGGTACCTTTGGACTATCAATCGAGCAGGCACATGACTGCTCAATTGTTTTGCGTCCCTAAACGGCCACTTTTCAAGATTTTGTCTAGTCTTGACTTGAACTGGTCAACAGATTCACTGTTGACAACTTCCACTGGAAGTGCGTTCCACTTACCGCAGATACTGTAGGTGAAAAAAATTCCACACATATTGCGGTTGTAACGCTTCAGTTCAATTTTGAAGCCGTGATTGCGCGTTCTGTTCTCACTCAGTGGGAAAATATCCCGGTAGTCAACATTGTCGAACCCTCGAAGTATTTTGAAAACTTCGATGAGCTGACCACGCAGTCTACGGGTTTCCAGCGAGAACAGATCTAATTCCCCTAGTCTATCCTCATAACTTTTATGTCGGATAGAGGGAATCAGTTTGGTTGCCCTAGCTTGTACGCGTTCCAACCTTGCGATGTCCTTTCGAAACGATGGACTCCAAAATTGTACGGCATACTCCAGGTGCGGCCGAACGAGGGAGTTGTACAGACAAAGTACTATCTCCTTGTTACGGTATCCAAACTGGCGCTTTATGTAGCCTAAAATCCTTTGGGCTTTCTTCTCTGCCTCGATGCACTGTTTCGAGAACTTGAGGTCGCTAGTGATAGTAACACCCAAGTCCTTCTCAGTGTCACTCGATTCAAAAGCAGTGCCCTTAAGAATATAATGAGATTGGGGGTTTCTGTGGCCGATATGCATTAATTTGCATTTGTTCACGTTAAAAGCTATTTGCCACGTGTCCGACCACTCCCTAATCTTCACAAGATCTTCCTGCAGGCGGGCAGTATTTCCATCCTTTGCAACGTTCATACCAAGCTTGTTATCGTCGGCAAATTTGGAAATCTTGGCAACCATGTACCGTCCATGTCGTTAACGTAGATGATGAATACTAGTGGTCCCAGGACAGAACCTTGAGGCACCCTGCTAGTAACGGGCACCCACTCAGAAGCCTGTCCATTTACCACCACCCGTTGCCGTCTGCCACTTAGCCAGTTCTCGATCTAGCCGGCTACTTTTCCGTCTATGCCCAGCGCTCGCACTTTCCGGAGAAGGCGGCGGTGTGGTACCTTATCAAAGGTTTTCTGAAAGTCTAAGTAAACCACATCCACCGCCTTCTCCCGATCGTGCTCACTGAACACGAAGTGGAAGAATTCCACAAGGTTCGTCAGGCATGACCGTTGCCTTCGGAAGCCGTGCTGGGAACTCCTCAGTAGCAGGTTTGACTCTAAATACGACGTCATTTTGTCCACCATCATGCTTTCCATGAGCTTACTGACCATCGAAGTCAGACTGATAGGTCGGTAGTTTGACGGATGGCTGGGGGCTCCTTTCTTGAAGATCGGAGTCACCTTCGCCTCACGCCAGTCTCTAGGAACGCATCCGGTCCGGATTGACATGTTAAAGATAGCGCACAGATGTCGTGATACTTCATCGCACACTTCCTTCAACACCTTGGATAGAAACCCGTCCGGTCCAGGGGACCTATTCGTCTTTAGGTCAGCGATCTTTTTCTTTATTTCTCCTTCGGTGAAGTCCATTGCCTCCAGCTTTTCCCCCGAGTAGGAATACGTGGGCTGGAGGATGGGACCACACTCTTTAGTAAACACTGAGGAGAAGTAATCATTGAGAAGGTTAGCATTTTCTGCCACTGAGTGAGTTAATGCACCCTCCTCGTCCACTAAGGGCCCAATCCTACGATGGATTGGTTTACGGCTATTTACATAGCCGAAGAACTCCTTGGGATTCTCCTTGCAGAGTCTCGCCACTCGGAGTTCCTCAGTACGCTTAGCCGCCCTTATGTTGGACTTCACTCTCCTGGCTAGCCTCCGGTACTCGTCAAAGGCACCCGAGATCTTCGATCGCCGGTACGCATTTCTCTTCTTCCTAAGCATTTGGCCGATTTCTCAATTAAACCACTTTGGTTGAACAGAAGACCGACGGAGGCATTACAGAGGGATGCAACTTGATTGAAGACTCATGAACTTATTTTTGAAATTGTTCCACGAATCCTCAACCTCTTTGCATACCGCTAGCCTTACATCAGTCAGCCCAGCACGAAGGCTTGCAAAGTCTGCTCTTCTCAAGTCAAGTTTCCTTGATTGACTGGCAACAGACTTTACCTTCGGGATCTTGACGGTAAATCTAACTAGCTGGTGATCACTGCCACCGAGCTCTTCGCCTACAGAGACATCCTCAACGATATCATCCTCAGAGGTAAAGACCAAGTCGAGGATATTGTCTCCTCTCGTCGGTTCTCTGACCCATTGAGTGAGGAACTCGTTGTTGGCGAACTCCAGGAGTAGCGCGCTCTCGCCACAGGCTGCTCTGGTTTCCCAGTCAACTTGTCTGTTGAAGTCGCCCATAACGATGCACACTCTGCCTTAAACAAGCTCACCCAGCAGCTGGTACAGATCCCTGTCCTTCTCAACGGGTTGGGAAAGGGGTCTGTAAAGCACCAGGGTCCTGTATCTGACAGGACCTATCTCTAGGTCAACGCCTAGGAGCTCGTGATCGGATATAATGTTGGAGTTCGTAGATTTGATTGTATCCTTGACATACAACATAACACCGCCACCCTCTCTGTCTGGCCTATCTTTGTGGAAGAGTTGGTAGCCAGGAACCGTGAATTCGCCTTCAAAGTCTCGGTTTGAAGTTTTTATCCACGATTCTGTTATGGCTACCATTTTGGGTTCTTCCGTCGCTACGAGGCCACGGAGCTCAGGAAACTTGTTCCTGATTGACCTCGCATTGAACAGAAGAACTTCCAGGGAGTCCCCGACTGTAGGACTCCCTACGCTCTTCCGTTTCCCGGCTTGTTTGTTGGCGAGGCACCCCTTTTTGCGACCTGTGAGGAGGTCGTTCCTGGAGTGACACGGGCGTACTGCCGTACGTCCGCCCTCACTCTGGGCCGGATACTCCTTTCGGTCCTCTCTACGACATCCTGGATCATGTTCGACAGAAAGGCCTTTCCTTTAAAGAAAAGATGTACCCCATCCCTTTGGTAGAGATCATTTCTACCATAAAAGGTGCGGTACGGGTCCACAAAAAAGACCCCCTCTGCCGTACACAAATCTGCCAGGCGCCGGTTTAAAGACACATTCATCGAGTGAGCGGTCCGTGTTGGACCTCTCCTCGGGAGCATCCCGACTACCACGCGCTTGCGGGTTTTCAGCCCACAGTCGTCCACGGCACCCATGACCGTTTGGAGGATTTTATCTGTAGGGCCTACCCTACCTCCTCTCAGGTAGAGGTCGTTGCCACTGACCATCAGAGCAACGACTGAGCTCTCAGAAATCTGTGATTTCTCAGCCTCTACTCTGATGTGGTGGTTACCACATCCTGGCAGGCAGCTTACCTTAACGCTTGTGCGAAGGCGGGCCGCTAGCAGGGGCTGCAGGTCCCGTGCCTGGAAATCACCCACAAGGATGACCCTGGCACATTTGCCTGCTGAGCTCGGATTCTTTATTTTCTGAGGCAAGCTCTCCGATTCCTCTCTCTTCCCCGTCATGGTCTTTTCAGGCTTTTCTTTTTTCTTCTTCCTCTTATTCTTCTCCTTCTTCTCTATCATCTTTTCCCCATTGTCATCCTTTCCATTAACTTCTTCTACCTTTTCTTCTTCTATTTCTCTCTCTTCCTCTTTCTTCTTTCCCTTTTTCGTCTTTTTTTCTTTTTTCCTTTTGGCGTCTCTGCCACATTCGGGCCCGGGCTCTCTGCAGAGGTGGTGTTTGCCACAGGACTCGAGAGCTCGTTTAACTTCTCTTCGATCCTGCGGATCTGGTGGGAGTGCTCCTCCTCGAGACTCTCGATTTTCTGTTCGAGGTCTGTAGTTCTTTTCCTGTAGTAGGCGACTACTTCCTTCACTTCCTTCTTTAAAATGCAAGTGGTGCCTACACTGCCTTGGTGGCATTTCGCAAAGCAGCCTTCCGGGAAGTTAATGCACCACTTGTCCTTCTTACATGTGGCACACGTGAATTTTAGCGCTGCCCGACCTTTCTTGCCTGCCATTTTGAACACTCTATTTCTTAAGCTTGTGACCAATCAATATATAAAAAGGGGGTTTGTGAGTTCTTCCCGCGTGAGTCACTCCCGCCTATTGATCGGAGTCGTTTCGGAGTCTTCCAGAAGGCACGCTCCATGTGCTGCTGTTCGTCCGACCGAGTCGTCAATCCTCGGCGTGCCGTGGCTCCCAACCAAGCAGCACAGACGGTCCCCGAAGGGGCCATCGATTTGTCACCAGGTGAACAACAACGAAGCACGCCCCTTACTAAACTCCTACTAGTTCCCTTCACAACGGCCAGGATCTTGGAGTAGCGTTCAATGGATATCCCGCCACACCAAGGAACTCGACCCAAGGCTTTTTATTGGCCTGGCAACCAACATGGGAACAAAGGGCCGTCACCTCGGAACAATGCTACCAGAAGCACCCGTCAACGGGCACTGGGAACAGTCAATAATTACGCCTCAGGGAAGGGGTTAAAGGGGCACTACCCTCATCCCATTCATCGTACCCCAACGCCTAGGACACCTCTAGTCCTAGTCTCTCGCAACCAGTGAGCGTCGATTGGCGTTGTTTATAGAGGTTCCAAAGCCTCTCTTCTGACGCTTGAGGTAGCTGCCAGGTCCTTATATGTAGATAAAGGGAAAAAGTGGAAAGAGTAACATGATAGGAGTAGGCCTTTTTTTGTATAAGTGGGAAATAGGATAAAAGTAAAAAAAAGAGAAGGATAGAGTAGAAAAAAGGAAAGAATGACGCACTTAGTCTGGAACCTCGTTTCCGACCAAATCGACAAGAAAAGCCCTGCCAGGGGTACCCAGAAGAGGTACCCCCGCCGACATAGCTCGAAAAGTCAAAGGTCCACACAAGCTCTCTTCCCGCGACAAGGGGGCGTCACCTCTCCCTCTGGTTTCTTTTGAGAGAGAGAGAGTATGTGCGTGTGTAAATTGATTTTTAAGAATTTGATCTACATCAGATTTTCCTTCAAATCTTCTGTAATAGGTATGTTATGCTGTTGAAGTCAATGGGAAAAATAGTCAGCCATACATATTGACAACATATTGAAAATTGAAACTAATTACGAAACAACAACAAAAAAGAAATATTACTGATAAAACTCGTATGTAGATGGGAATACTAAGAAACAGTACATTGATAAACATAATATGGATACACCAAAGAGATGTTCACCTTAAGTTCAAGATACCATAAATTTATTCACTCTGGATAGGAGGTGAAGACCGAAGGAACAGCATTGATTTTGAGATATTTACGCTGTCGCTCTGTTTTCCGGAATGTTTCGTGGTGAAAGTCATCCGGTAAAAAGTGCAACTCCGACACGCCAGCATGGTCTGGGTTCCAGCCAGTATCACTGCATTTTAGCGCAGAGATCCACTCCTTACGGATCTCTTGCCTGTCAGACTCGGGAAAGGCAAACACTGAGTGCTTACAGGGTGCTTGGCCACCCGTTGCAATACCCTCCTTTTTTGCTTTCGTTGCTCTGTACCCAAATCGGCAATTGACGGCAGCACATTTAACCATGCGGGCTGAGTTGGCCATATCTGCGTGAACATAAGGGTAGTAAAATAACAAAAAAATGTATCGCAATCATTATTATAAGTCAAAGCAACAATAATGATAATAAATACTGAAAATAATAATAATAAAATTATTATTGAAGAGTGCTAAAATATATAAAATATTCTGCTACTTATCAATTTTTACTACAATAGCGTAAAATGGTGATATTATCGATAGTAATACTACTATGACTATATATTAGCTACTACTATTAGCAACAATAGTAGTTCACCGACCCCCTCCCCTCACACAGGTACACACATTGTTGTGGTAAGGAGTCAAAAACAAAAGTCTCGTCCTTAAATGTTTCAAAACAATTTTTCCAGAAAGACACAAGGAACAAGGCACCGACCTCTTAAAACTTCTTTAACATTAAAGCAAAAAGGATACAGTTTGGGGTACAGATATAATGTAAACTTACCATAGCTTACGTAGACAGGCGGACGTGAATTGTGGCTGCACTCACTGATGAACTCAAACTGGCGTTATCTGCGGCCGTTTGAATTCAGTGAGGCCGTTATGCACAGGTCAGTCCAGTGTTAAAGAGGTATATGCCTAAGCCTACTAAGTCCTCCACCCAATAAAGAGTTTTGAATCAGCCTTCCGTGAGTACTTTTCCTAAGAAGAATTCATTCAATCCTCTTACCCAGCCTACTTCACTAAAACCAAGCAAGATGCTTATTCCCCCCACCATTGGAGTCAGCCCAAGGCCAGCGCCCGTTATCCGAATAACCCAAGAGCTCTGCGTCAAGGTAAAGCTACATTGAGGAAGGTTAGTACTTGGATGGGCAACAACCGTCCTAACCACCTTAGCCTGTCACCTATAACTTGGCAACCAGTTAATAGGCCATAACTAAAATAACCTACCAACTTGCCTTGACTAGTGACGTACAACCTGCTATAACTGGTAACCGCTGGACCTGCCATGACAAAATACCTAAGGGTATGCAATTAACGTGAAATACTGAGGTGACAATTAACAAAATGAATAAAATAAACGAACGAGCGAATAATATTGGCAAGAAATTGATTGAATAATTGCTGTAATAACCACATATTTTGACAAAGACGCACGAATCAATGCGTCCATAGGCAGCAGGATCAGGAAAGGATTGTAGAGATCAGTCAGAAAAATAAAAGAATTAACTAGGAAGACAAAGATGCGTACCATAAACTAGTCCAATGCAGAGCAGGACAAAATTTCTTTCAAGGAAGAACGAATCCCTACCAGGATCAACGAAAAATAGAAAATCTATTTTAGAAAGAAATTCGATGATAGATTTGAATATAGTTTGTTTTTTTTCAAATAAACAGCCATATTTTAATTTTAATACATTTTTTTGAAGTTCACCATTTGCTCTTGATCAATTTGTACATACAAACTAAGAGAAAAATATTTAGTATTATTCAACACATCAAAAAAAATCCCATTCTTAAAATATAATGTTAGGGATAGAATTACAAATGGTGAAGTTAAGAAAATTTATTAAAATTTACGTATGGCTTTTTTTCTCCTAGATTCAAAGGTTTTATAGAATATATTTCTAAAATAGATTTTCAATTTTAATCCTTATCAGTGAGGTATAATTGAAAGGTCCCATTGGAAAAACTAAATCAAACATGGCATAGAGATCTTTGAAACAAAACGGTGTAATATTTCCACGTTAAGTAACCTGTTAATTTAGAAATTCTCCCCATAAAGAAATAACCTGTATTTATAGGATCCCCAGCAATTTTTTTTTGTAGTTTTTACATCGGTCAGACAACCAAAGGCCTAGGCATTAGAATCAAAGAACATATGTACAGTTGTCAGACTGAACAAACTTCAAATGCATTTTTCAGGCCAAGTCATTTCGGCTTTTGACCCAATATTATCGAAAAAATCTAGTATCATAGAATCTACCTTCATTAAATTTTCTCAAGAAATTAATTTCAACTTAAATGAAGGTTTATTCAAATTAGACCGCTTAATAATTAATATAAATGGTTTGCAATATAAATTTGACTAATCGTAATAATCTCTGATTTGTAATACTCTTCTTTTTTTTGGAACGATTGACTTTGTTTTTGTTTTGTTTTCTACACTTCCTTATGTTATTTTTCTTTTCATTTAATGATCCTTCGCCCCTGATGATGTAAACATGAAAGCGCTTGGGATTATTCTGTATATTATTTTCTTTTGAGATACTTCTAGCATACAATGGCCCACAGAAATTTACAACAATCTTTTAGAAATACAAATTTACATACTTTTAGTTAACGCAGATTAATGAACTTTGCAAAGCACGTGAAACTTTATGTAATAAATACAATGTGATGATCAGAAAAGCAAAATGATGAGAGCTGACATGCCTGCTCCCCACGTTTCCTAATGGAAGTAGGCATGCGGGGAGACCCAAAGACCAAAGTTGCTAGTATTGTGAGTGGAGCTTTTATATGTCGGGGTTTTTCATTGAGAGACTACCTAGCGTTTTTTAGCCTACTGGCTTCAAACGCTTACTAGTTTTCAGTCCATTTATTGTAGCATTTTGGCCAAAGTCTACATGAACCATCAGAGGATAACATTAGCTAAAGTGACTGTTAAAGAAGCGATGGTCACCAGTTTCTTGGACGGGAGCCTTCTGGCGAATGCGGCGGACCTTTCCGAGGCGGCTATTACTAGTGCTTTTCGGACATCTAATAACTCGCTGGTGAAGGTGACACCGTATTCTATTATGAATTTAGTGAAAAGGGTAGTTTTTCCTAGGGAACTAGTGGGCCACTTGTCAGAAGACATTGAAATAGGGGTCCGTTACATTCGCTTTGTTTTGCTCTATTTATTTCATATATTTACCCCCACTCGACCCCAGATCTGTTCTGTATTTTTTCTTTTCTTTTCAAAAAATATATTTTGTACATATATGAAGGTATATACATTAGATTCATAATAAACCTATTTGGGTAAGATGACCTCCGTTTTCTCCTGTTTCTCAACTTAGGTTCTTGTAATGAATTCTCATGATTGCTAGACTGTATTTAATGAATTAAGATATTTCTTGTAAATGATAACACAGGGGAACAATTTTAATCACATTTTCTTGTGACTTAGATTTATCTAACAATTTTAATTCATTTTTTTCATGCTGATTTCAAATATATAATCCATTTTTCACCCACATGATATAGTTATCCTGTAATTTCAATTTTCTCGTTTCCCCGAAAACTGCCCTCCGGACGGACAGAGTGTGCTTGTAGAAGGCAAATACTTCACAGTACAGAGTAGTTTATAGTAATAAGTGTTGTTGTGCAAAATATTGACATTATTGTTTCTTTTTTCAGGTCTCATGTTAGAGTAATGGCTTCATCAAGGTGAAATTGCGTTAATGATCCAGACACCTTCTACTACATATGTGGCTGTTACATGTTAAATTCGTCAAAGGCGCAATATATCAAACTTTGTGATCCGCACTTATAAGACATATTTGGATGTTCCTCTTGGCGATCAAGATATAAAGTGGCCTCACACGCTGTTTGCCATAGTTGTGCGGAACATCTTCGTGAGTGGACGAAAGGAAAGAGAAATGGTCTTCCTTTTGGAATCCCCATGGTGTGGCGAGAGCCAAAAGATCATGCATCGGACTGTTATTTCTGTCTGGTGAATACTAAAAGGATTGGCAAGAAAAATCGGCACAAGATCGACTACCCCAACATTCCCTCGGCGATCCGGCCAGTACCTCAGTCTGAGTCTTTACCAGTTCCAATTTTCAGTTGATATGCTTCCTCCGAGGATGAAAATGATGTACCTGATATGGACGTCCACGGAATGCATTCATAGTCTGCAGATTTATCATTAGATGCTAAACAGTCATTAGCTCCTCACTGTTTCAATCAAGAGGATTTAAATGACTTGATACGTGATTTGGCGCTCTCCAAGAAAGCTGAAGAACTTTTAGCCTCCAAGTTGAGTGAAAGACATATGCTTGACAGGTCGGCACGGGTATCATATTACCGAACAGGGGAGAGTACATTTGTTAAGTATTTCTCTGAGGACAACAAATTTGTATACTGCCACGATGTTCCTGGTCTGTTTACCGAGTTGGGAATTGGCACCTATAGCTCTGCTGAGTGGAGACTGTTTTTGGATAGCTCTGAGCATAGCCTCAAGTGTGTCCTTTTGCATAGTGGCAATGACTTTAGTGCAGTTCCTCTCGGTTACTCTGTCCATCTGTGAGAAACTCACGATGACATAAGAATGGTCATGGATTTGCTTAAATACCATGAACACAATTAGATCATATGTGTAGACCTTAAGATGGTCAACTTCCTCCTTGGGCAGCAGAAGGGATATACAAAGTTTCCATGCTATATCTGTATGTGGGACAGTCGAGCCCGTGACAAACACTGGTCCCCAAAAGATTGGTCAGTTCTGGAAACTTTGGAAGCAGGAATGCCAAACATTGTTAATGAGCCAATCGAAAGTCTAGAAAAGATCGTTTTCCCTCCCTTATCTCAAACCGGCGTTGATGAAGCAGTATGTCAAGGCGTTGAACACTGACAATGATTGTTTTCAGTACATAGTATCGGCGTTTTCTGCTTTGTCATACGAAAAAATAAAAGCAGGAGTATTTGATGGTCCCTAAATCCGAAGACTTCTGGGTGATTCTAGATTCGTGAACACTATGAATGAAAAAGAGAAGGCAGCCTGGCTCTCATTTTCTGCCGTTGTTCGTAACTTCTTGGGAAACAAAAAAGCGCGTAACTACGAGGATCTGGTTACTAATATGCTTTTAGCCTATCGTAATTTAGGATGCAATATGAGTGTAAAGCTGCATTTCCTAAATAGTCACCTCGACCGATTCTCAGAGAATCCGGGAGCCGTGAGCGACGAACAAGGGGAACACTGTAGCGGGCCGAAAATCTATGCTCTAATCCAAATCGTTCCAACCCGTTTCCTACACTAATTCGGACGTGAGAAATGGAAGGACAATGAAACGGATTGTATATACAGTCCTTTACTTACAAAAAAAAAATACAATAATATTTACAAGAGATCTCGTTACTTATGCACACAAAAATAGATATCTAATTTTCCTATATACACAATAAAAAAAATCCTACTTATGAATACTAGCAAAAAGATTTATACAAAAAATGCACAATTAGACTATACAAAAGAAAATAGGCAAAGTCAACAACCAGAAAATATCTGCCGGAGCAATAACAACAAACGATAAATTAACAACAAAAAAAGATAAGGCCTCACGTGGTACAAAGGGGCAAACGTCCTGCCAGCCACCACTCGAGCGGGCAAAGTGCCTAGGACTTACAAACAAAATGGCGCCTCTGAGCTCGGTATAAGATAAGCAACGTTGTCACACTTGCGTGGCTATTATAAGCCCTCCTTCTTTAAATGCCAAACTATTTCAAACTTAACAAAGTCAGACACACTTTACAAGAAAAACACGGCCTTGGAACTTTGTAAAATACTAGTGGCCTTTCTACATTAACAATAATAAATAGTTTTTTTCTGATACAGAGGTAATATTCACTTTGTTCAATCTAGCTTTCCAGAATATGGCGCCTGAGGAAAGGAAAAAAAACATTTAATAATAACATGGAAATCAATTTTATAAAAAAAAAACCAAAACAAAAAAAAACAAACCCACTCCCATTCACACACATTCTTACACAGGAAGGAAGAGGGTATTGGGAAAAAGGTGGGAGAATGGCCCTTCACATACACACTCACATTCGCTCCACCACAACGCTTCCATCAGGATTTGATGATGATGGAAGAGCGCTACCAAGGTCACTGGGATAGACATATAATTGCAGACTACTGCTGGACGATTAGGAGAGATCAGCCAGAGAAGACTTACAAGAGAAAGAGTTACAAACGCAAATTTTGCCCGATAGAAATCAAGAAGAGGTCATCCAGCCTGGTGTACGGTCATTAATAAATTAGCATCTATTTGATTACAGTATTTGTAATCCTAATGTGTAATTCAAGTTTCTTCTCATATGCAATAAAATGTTTGTGCAAAAAAACCTGATTTACTATAAATAACGCAAAAGGATGGTTCAAAATTACTTCAGGGCATGATGATAGGCGTCATAAAATGGAAATTATTGTATAATATTAGTTATTGATATTACGAAAAATCTGTAGCATTTAGAGAGAATCCGATTTCAGATTTGAATTCAGTATGCTCGAATTAGGTAGGAAAATGTACTTTTGTCAATTCACCAAATACATTGTTCCCCAGTGTAATTTATTATGTTCAGAGTTGTTACCAAGATTAGCGTAATTTTAAAGTCATTTCTCTTTTGTCCTTTTAAGTGATACTCTTCCTAAAATTAATCCATAACACTAAATTTTAAGAACGGTAATTTTTAAGGTATTGAATAATGATAGATATCTTTTTTCTCTTATTTTGGTTATAACTTCAATCAATGAATCTCCTATGGCACCCAATGGATGCAAAGAGCTGTAATAAACAGAGGTGGCGCGATTCGAAAAAATTGAAGTCCTATTAACGATTACCGATTCGCCAGCTCGTCAAGTCAGATTCGATTATCCGATTCGGGTGCCAAAAATCTAAGTCCGATTAGCGATTATCCGATTCGATTGAATTTTTTAAATGCGATTCGATATTTTTAAAAGCAATTCAATGTTTTTAAAGCGATTTTCAATCTTTATAAAGGGAATTTAATGCTTTTTTACCCTAAATAAGCCATTTATTTCTAACTAAGACAAAGAGAACCCAAGCTTTTAAGATCAAAAATAAACATTTTATTTTAATTTAAATATAATATAACAAAAAATTAAACTATACAGTACATATTACACAAAATACACACAGTATTACTAATATATTCTCTCAGAAAAAAAAGATAGGGTCAACTAACAACTTTGTTCCATATATACCTCATAATATTTAAAGTTTTCCACTCTACTCTACTCTAAGCCCGCCAGATTAGTCCTTGTCTTCCTCCCCCACCTCGTGGGCCTTCTAGAGGAGGTGGAGGTTGCCCTTCATGAAGACGAGGGCCTCGAAGTTCGGCGCAGCGAGGGCCGCTCTCTTAGGCCTGAGGATGTCCGACCCATAGCTAAACACGCGCTCGACCGAGGTGGAGCTCGGGAGCGGCGTGTTTTACTTGAGGAAGAGTGTTACCCAAGCATCAGGGAACTCGAGCGGGAAGAGATTGGGCGAGAGCACCGGGTTCCACCTCAGCGGCTTCCTCGACCAGTTGTTTACCTCTTCCCTGACCTTCTCCTCGAGGCTCTCCTTTTTCTGCTCATCCTCCATGGCGAACAGATAGTCCGTGCTGCTGGAGCCTGGCTAGGGTTCCTGCTGGGGAGGGGGCAGGGTCCAGGTGCTCGTCAGGCCGGACGAGGGCGAGAAAGTCCTTGATGAGCTTGTCCCTCACCAGGTCGCAGTAGACCTCATTGTCCTATCTCCTGCAGATGGCCCTGACCGTGGCGAGCTTGTGGTGGGAGTACAGCGCCGTAGCCATCAACAGGTCCATCCATGTCCACAAAGAGGCGGCTGCAGTAGAAGAAAAGTTTTAAAACAAATTTTAAAATATATCAGATTTGTCAATTGAAAAATAAAATTTCATTACACTGATTTGAGTTCATTTCAAATGAATCATTTGACCAGCAAGGATTTTAATCATTTAATAATAATATAATATAATATAAGAAAAAAAAGCACTTATTAAGTTTTAACTCACTGCGATAAATATAATAATAAAAATAATAATACCATAATATGAATAACCTGCCATCAAAGCCCTTTGTTCCAAGCTGATGGAGGAGTAACAAGGAAAGAAAGTACCCTAGAAGACCTTACGGTCCATTCAATGAGGGTACCTTTGGATTAGCAGTCGAGCGGGAACATCTCTGCTCAAATGCTTAACGTCCTTTCACGGCCATTTTTCAAGATCCTGTCTAGTCTGACTTGAACTGGTCAACAGATTCACTGTTGACAACTTCCAATGGAAGTGCGTTCCAACTACCGCAGATACTGTACGTGAAAAACTTTCCACACAGATCGCGGTTGTAACGCTTCAGTTCAAGTTTAAAGCCGTGATTTCTTGTTCTGCTCTCAACAAGTGTGAAAATATCCCTGTAGTCAACATTGTCGAACCCTCGAAGTATTTTAAAAGCTTGGGTGAGCTGACCACGCAATCTACGGGTTTCCAACGAGAACAGATCTAATTCCCTTAATCGATCTTCCTAACTTTTATGTCTGATAGAGGGAATCCGTTTGGGTTCCCTGGCTTGCACGCGTTCCAATCTTGCGATGTCCTTTCTAAATGAAGGAGTCTAAAATTGTACGGCATACTCCAGGTGCGGTCGGACAAGTGAGTTGTACAAACACAGTACAATATCCTTGTTCCCATATATAAACTGGCGCTTTATGTAGCCTAGCATCCTTTGGGCATTTTTCTCCGCCTCAATGCACTGTTTCGAGAACTTGAGGTCACTAGTAATTGTTACACCCAAGTCCTTCTCATTGTCGGTGGATTCAAGAGCAGTGCCCTTAAGGATATAGGGTGATTGGAGATTTCGGTGGTTGAGATATGCATCACTTTGCATTTCTTTACGTTGAAAGGCATTTGCCACGTATCAGAACACTCCCCAATCTTCTCAAGATCTTCCTGCAGGCAGGCAGTATTTCCATCCTTTGCAACGTTCAGACCAAGCTTGGTATCATCGGCCAATTTAGGAAATCTTGGCAACCATGTCACCGTCCATGTCGTTGACTTAGATGATGAATAGTAGTGGTCCCAGGACAGAACCTTGAGGGACTCAGCTTGTAACGGGCACCCACTCAGAAGCCTGTCCATTCATCACCACCCGTTGCCGTCTGCCACTTAGCAAGTTCTCTATCCAGCCGGCTACTTTTCCGTCTATGCCCAGTGCTCGCACTTTCCGGAGAAGGCGGCGGTGTGGTACCTTATCAAAGGCTTTCTGAAAGTCTAAGTAGACCACACCCACCGCCTTGTCCCGATCGTGCTCACTGAAAACGAAGTGGAAGAATTCCACAAGATTCGTCAGGCATGACCGTTGCCTTCGGAAGCCGTGCCTGGAACTCCTCAGTAGCAGCTTTGACTCTAAATGCGAGGTCATTTTGTCCACCATCATGCTCTCCATGAGTTTACCGACTATCGAAGTCAGACTGTTAGGTCGGTAGTTCGATGGTTGGCTACGGTCTCCTGTCTTGAAGATAGGAGTCACCTCCACTTCACGCCAGTCTCTAGGAATGCATTCGGTCCGGATTGACGTGTTGAAGATTGCGGTCAGGTATCGTGACACTTGATCGCGCACTTCTTTCAACACTTTAGGTAGAAACCCATCCGGGCCAGGTCACTTATTCGTCATTAGGTCAGTGATCTTTTTTATTTCTCCTTCGGTGAAGTCCATATCCTCCAGCTTTTCTCCCGAGTAGGAATCCCTTGGCTGGGGGATGGGACCACATTCTTCAGTAAACACTGAATAGAAGTAGTCGTTGAGGAGGTTAGCGTTATCTGCATCTAAGTGCTTTAATGTCCCCTCCTCATTCCTCAAAGGGCCAATCGTTCGACGGATTGGTTTACGGCTGTTTACATATCCAAAGAACTCCTTGGGATTCTCTTTACAGAGTCTCGCCACTCGGAGTTCCTCAGACCGCTTAGCCGCCCTTATGCTGGACTTCACTCTCCTGTCTATCCTCCGGTATTCGTCAAAGTCACCCGAGATCTTCGATTATCGGTACACATTTCTCTTCTCCCTATGCAGTTGGCCGATTTCTCGATTAAACCACTTTGGTTGAACAGAAGACCGACGGGGGCATTTCAGAGGGATGAAACGCGATTGAAGACTCATGAATGTAGTTTTGAAACTGTTCCAATAGTCTTCAACAGCATCGCACACTTCTAGCCTCGCGTCAGTCAGTTCAGCAAGAAGACCTGCAAAGTCTGCTCTTCTCAAATTAAGTTTCTTCGACTTACTAGTTGCAGGCCCTGCCTTGGGAACTTTGACTACAAATCTAATTAGTCGGTGGTCACTGCCACCGAGCTCTTCGCAAACAGAGAGGTCCTCAACAATGTCATCCTCAGAGGTGAAAACCGAGTCGAGGATATTGTCTCCTCTCGTTGGCTCTCTCACCCATTGAGTCAGGAACTCGTTGTTCGCAAACTCCAGGAGTAGTGCGTTCTCGCCACAGGGTTCTCTGGTTTCCCAGTCAACTTGTGTGTTGAAATCCCCCATGACGATACAAACTCTATCTTTTACAAGTTCGCCCAACAGCTGGTACAGACTCCTGTCCTGTTCTAAAAGTTAGGCAGGGGGTCTGTAAAGCACCAGGGTTCTGTATCTGGCAGGACCTATCTCTAGGTCAAAACCTAGTAGTTCATGGTCGGATACGATGTTGCAATGCGTCGAGTTTAGAGTATCCTTGACATTCAACATCACAACGCCACCATCTCTGTCTGGCCACCAGGTTCTGGGCATGGACAATGCTGTCGGGGCGCGACAGCGCCTCCAGGGAGTCTTTGAGCACCTGGAGGCGGGGGAGAAGGCACCCCGCGTATGCCTTCTCCTCGCCTTGGAGTACATCTAGGCAGGCGGCAAGGGGGGCGGTCACCTTGACGTACTCGAACTAGATCTGCACGTCTTCCTGCGTGATGTGCGGCAAGGAGTGAGGGTGCTGCCACTGACAGATCTGGTTCAGTTTGTTCCTCTTGTTCAAGTTAAGCACTTCTGTCAGCAGGCAATTGTAGGCGTCGTGGCTAGAATTCCACCTAGTTACGCCAGGGGTAACCAGCTTCTTGTCCAGAGCGGATTTAATGTCATTGGCGGTCACTGTCTTTCTGTTCTGGTCGTTTCACACGCTCTGGGCCTTGGCGGCCGGCTTGGGCTGGATGGTCCAGCCGGGCACGTTCTCCACATCCCTCGAGGATAGCAGGTTCACTGTGTGTGCCGCACAGCGGCGATGCTTAAGGAGCTGCACCACCTCTTCCTGCTGGTTAACCTTCTTCAGGGCGTCTGCCACCAGGATGGTGCTGGTGCGCAGCACCTCTGGGTCCTCCACCTCTTGTCCTTGCTGCTCGGCATCCCGCTCGATGTTGCGGTTAAAGGCGCTGATGTAGCTCGCTCCATTGTCAGTGGTGGTGCTCTTAACCTGAAAAGCAAAATAATGTTTTAAAACAAAGTTTAATTTCATTTATCAGTATGAACTTGAAGTATGATCCTAAAGTCAATACGATAATAGTCATCACTTCGTTATTTTCACAGACTCCCTCAGTTCTCTCCAAAGTATTAACGAAAAACATACATAACATATTTCACGCAGACTACAGCATCAAATTCATACAGTATTACAAAGTTAAAATGTAGAATTACTCACCGATAGTAGAGGTATGCGCCGCTGGCGTTCCTGTTCCTGGGTTGGGGAGTCAGAAATCTCTCCATACTAGATGTAACGGACGCGTCTTCGTCCGCTATCAAAGGTTTTGAATAAAACTCCTTCTTCAACAATGCTACTTCTTTTGCACGCGCTAAATTCTGTACAAAAATTCAGTATTTAGAAACAAAATTACGAAACGCACACATAAATCCTAAGTTTAATGTACAAATAAATGCTAACTAGCAACAAGCAAATGCGCACAAGTAAGAAGCCGGTGCGCACGAATACATGATGAAACTTGTATGAAATGGCCAATTCACGAACTTTAAGCTTGATTTATCGTTACTTTATGAAACTAACAGTCTAGATAAGATCATATGAATACCATTAGAACGAAATAGAAATACTAAATGGAAATATTAATGGTGCAACTTACTGCCGTTGAGGTCCGCAATAGCAGGAAAATGAAAACAGAAGGATTACTTCGAAGTGTTCACAAGTGGTGGCAAGGGAGCAGTGCAGCAGCAGCTTGTTCTCACGCCGACTGGCTCTAAACTGGTGCGGCGCGTCACTTAACCGATATGAGACGCGTACGAAAAACCAAAACTAAACACGTATTATACCTACTTTATACTTGAAAAATATAACCTTTTTATTATATATGATTTAATAATTAATCATGATATTTTACGCATTATATTATAGAGAAAATATGAAAGTGTGAATAGAATAGAATAAAACGAAAAAATATTTACCTGAGAAAAATATAGAAAAATATATTAAGAAACGGCTATTGCGAAAAAACAAAGACGACGTCAACCTGGATTAATCTCAAATCGCTTAAAATTTTCGGCAGTCCGATTGCGATTATCCGATTCGTTTGGCGGGGGTTAGTCCGATTAGAAAATGCGAGTCAGATTAATCGGATAATCGGACTTCCGAATCGGACCGCCAACCTCTGGTAATAAACACTCTCCACTAGTATTTATCTTGAGCCATCTTCAATTCGTCATCACAACTATCTCTTGCCTCTCTCTCCATCGTCCATATCCATGTTTCCTTCGGTCTATCTCTTCTCCTTCTTCCAACTGCCTCCCACTTTGGTGAATACTGCATATATCGTCCCTCGTCTGTAAATATGCTCCATCCATTTCGTAATTTCTATAATTCTCTCATGTATCACTCTATACTGCCATCGTATACCTCATATTCTTCTCAACGTTTTATTTTCAAAAGCCAAAAATTTTGCATCTGTGATTGCCGTACTATATCACGATTCATGTCCATATATAAAAATTGGTCTCGCCATACTTTTATAAATTTTAATTTTAGTTTGTATTGAAAAATTATTATTATTCCTCACAGATTTCAACATGCCCACTGATTGGTTAGCTTTCCTAATTCTTTCCTCAAACTGATTTTTTAAAGAACCATTCCTTGATACAATCGTACCCAAGTACTTAAAATTTTCTACTTCATTAACATCCTGATCATTTATTTTGCACACTATCGAGTTTTCCATATTCATTTTTATTATTCTGTTTTCGCACAATTTATTGTTAATCCTATCTTTTTTCCTTTTCTATCTAAACAATCTATTTTAATTTTTTAGCCAAGTTAATTCCAAGAGTTTCTTTAGAGTTTGAAAAAACAAAACGGTAAAAGTTCATAAAAAATAAATATGATTATCGAATGCTTTGGAATTTTTTAAAACAAAAAAGATAGTCAAATGGTGAAGTTCAGAAAATTGATTAAAATTTAAGCATGGCTATTTTTTTGTTTGGGATGGGGGGTATTTTTTCATATATTCGAAAGTGTGATCGAAGTTATTTCTAAAATAAATTATTAGAGCAAATTTTGATGGAGAAAAAAAAGAAAAATTGTGAGTTGTTTTTCAGTATTTAAAAAGAATTCCAGAAAAAAAAATCTGACTTTTAAGAGTAGAAAATAAGCATCGATGTAAGGCCATTGCTAAAGCCGGATAGGCCGTAGGCCACAGACCGAAGGTCTGCCTGCGAAGCGTAAGCTCTTCCTGTAAGGAAGAAGGCGAAGCCGCTCCTCTTGTAGTATATATATTCTTTTAGAGGTTCAAAGCTGAGAGCTTTTGCGGAGTTAAGGCTCGTTTTTACAGCCAAATCCCTAATAATGAAGTTGAGGCCTTCATACAAAGTTAAGGCTCAACTTACTAACTGAAAGCTATCTCTTCTTGCCAGTTCCATATGGTAGAGTAATAGTTCACTCCCCATCGCCCTCTCCTGTTGTTGGGGTGAAGAGCCGTAGAGGAACTGTTAGAGGGGAACCTTCCTAATCCTTCGGTTGGCCCGTTGGCAAGATGACATTAATCTTTACTTATCTTTGATATTTTTAGGGGCGGGGTGCGTTTTAACGACAATGAGCATGGCTCCCTCTGATAATATCTGGTGTTCGCGTATATCATCACAGCCGGATTCGTGCGAAGTGACTTTATTTTCACTCTCATCTTGTTACCC
>CAXAKS010000101.1:0-93947 GCA_963969495.1 Ceratothoa steindachneri | reverse complement strand
AACACAACCCGGGAAAACGGCTAAGAGAGATCTAGTAAAACGGAAAGATAGGGCAAACAATTATAGCCGTTGTATGGAAATAAATAAAGAAGGTGGATTTGAACTTATGTCATCAAGCGCTCATCTCTTATATGACCACGACGCTCATCGCCAGAGCTACCAGCCTCCCATTTTCCTTCTTAAGCTTTTCATTGGTTCACGTAATATTTTTCCTTAGCGTTTTATCGGGTTGTGTTTCTAATTTTCATTTCCTTGGGCCTTTAAATACATATAATATATATACATATATTATCTTTAAAAAGGGGGATATAAAGGAAAATGAATAATAAAAGATTAAAAATTATCAAAATATAAAACATCATAAATTTACTAGGGTAATTATATTTAGAGCTAAATAATGAGACTTGCGATGGAAGGTTATTGTAATCGAGTGGCATCTCTTTCATACAACGATCCCGCGCCCCTGTTCTCCGGTACAATCTATATCTCCTTGGAAAATAATGAGCGAAATTCAAAAAATAAGAAAAGAAAATGCAGAAAATTGAGGTATAAAAGTTTTAAAAATGATAGAACTCTAAGTAATAAAATATTCTAACTGATTATCGAAAGTTTTATAACTCTAGTTAATTAAAGTTATACTCACTTTCATTCAATTTACTTTTAAAGTCATTAAACAACGCTTGAATGGGGGGGAACAGGAAAAAGTATTTCACAAAGTTTAGTAAGAAATTATACTCCCCTCATTGAATGACATTAAAGGGCAAATTAATTAAATTAGTTTAAAAATTATATATCGCGATTTCAAGTTTCCTTTGAGAGACACGAGTGCTTTTCCCTAAGGACACAAATCGAAGCTCCTCAGATCCATCTCTCATTAAAGTCAGTTGGGATGAGTTAAAATTAACGGTGAATTCAGTCCAAACTCTAATCAAATTTATCTTACTTATTCGCAATACTTGATCCTTAAATATTGATAGTTCTTCAGTTTTATCTGAACATTGTATTTAGTTACTATTTGAATACATGTGAAACGGTGGGGAAGAAATGATGGTTCTTAGGCAAATTTCTATCCCTAGCTCTTTCTTACAATCACTCTGTCCCTGTACCAAAGGTTTTCTGGATTTGTAATCCAATCTGTTACACTAGTTTTCATTATTTTTTTCTTAATTATCCACACTTTATTTCTATTCGTTGCCCCTCCCCTCACCTAATTGCATGAATTTCTCAATGTGGGATTGCAACCGATTAAGAGTATATAATGAAATAAAAGATAGGAAACTTTAGGGTTTGGTGGACGGTGTCAGAATTTTTCTATATATTTTACCAATGATGTAGTTTTACACGCTGATTTTAAAAATGAAATTGATTTTTTTGTAGGAAAAATGGATGCTGAGAAAGTTATGGTTAGGTTCGGTTGGGTTTGGTTTGGTTAATTTATTTTAAGTTAACAAGTTTGGGTTGATGAAGTAAACATCTAATTTGAACATATCTATTAAATATTTGACATATATCGAAATTAAATTAAGGTTTAAACTCCTAATACATTGCAATATCTTCCTGAATAAGTCCGTAGTACTTTATTAACACTTAAGCTAAAACATTTCACACAAATACGAATCCAACATAGAGCGGTGACTCTCACAACGATGTTTGTTCAAGTGTTTCAGTAAATTCCATGTGTTTTCATCTCGCTGAGTGTGTGTTCCTCCCTCTATAGAATCTCTACACTGAATATCTCTTTTATGGATGTACGACTTTCACATGTCGGTTATGATTGTGATTCTGGGTTGAATGGAAGACTTAATACATTCCTCTAATGCCGTGAGTTTCGAGGTACACCTGGCCAAATGCCCACTGTTGTGGAAGAAATCTCCCTTGTTGTATTTTCTCGGTGAATACATTGTCTGATCGATTTTACCGTTTTACTGAGCCGATAAATATGAGAAAGCTTAATTGTGGATACCTTATGCGAGTAATTGTTGTAGTCAACTAACACATTTTCACTTATCTCTAGTGCTTCTTTAGAAAACCTAGTTGTAGTTATCTCCTTCTCCCATGTATAGATAAATACAGCTAGAGTGAATAACGGAAGATTACCACTGTCGAACTAAGCTCCTTTGTTCATACAAAACCACTCGTTACACTTCCTTATACAGCTTTTCTTTTTCGCAGACTAATACCTGGAACTTATGCGCATCGCAAGCTTACCCTAACATAAGTTCAATTTTGGCACGGTGATATGTATGGTTGCGAAAAAAGGTGGTAGCGACTTCCTTGGTTTGCAAACAAAACCACAAACATTTCCGTTTCCACACTGATTCCAATTATCTATTATGAGTAAAGTTGTAAATGCAACATATTTTATACACTACCGAGCAAAATATAACGAACGATTTTTTTCTGAACGTATTAAAAACATATGACATATGGATAAACTGAATTTCAATGGTTCATAAAGGCATGCATTTAATATATTTGATGAAAGGTTCATAGGATACTTATTTATATTAAAAAGATTATACTAAATAAATTTAAAAATATAAGATATTGACACTTGCAAAATATGAGAACGATTTTTTCAGGAGATACTATAAATTTTTTTAAATCATATGGCAAAATTTTTCTCAGTACGTAAGAACTCTACAGCCGCTATTGTTGTACTCTCTCCTGAGCTCTAGCAAAAAATGTTCGCTAGAAAAAATATCTGGAAGGACTCCAAGCGATTTCAAGAAAGCTCTAAATTTCCTGCAAATCTTGGTCAACCCCACATAACTACCATCCTAGAAGACAGGTATTACGCGCTTGTCTATGGATGATATTTTAAGAATACTGCATGAATTTCCCAGAAAATTAAGACCAATATTGGAAAAGCAGTAAGCGGTTTCACACTGTCCATTCACCTGAATGCATCTGGTTTAAAAGCTCGTTCTCCCGAATTTGAACCAATCATCAGTAAGAAGAACTAGAAGGCAAGACTCGAATATGCTAAAGCTTATGTTGTTTGGAGGGATGTAGATTGGGAGAGAATTCATTTCAACACAGAAAGAAAATTTTATTTAGGTGTATCTGATAGAAGGTGCTTTGCTAGACTGCAGGTGAAAAACTTAATTCGAAATCTGTTAAAAATTCTGCCATACATAGAAAAGGCATTGTGGTGGTATGGGGACACTTTCGTGTGGAGTTGGTCAGCTTGTTGAATAACTGAAACGGTAAATGCAAAAGTGTACTAAATCTCGTATGAGGTGTAGTACACAACAAGCCACCAGTATTTATACAGGACAACACGTCATGCCATACTGCAAACTGATCAAATACTCTTTCGAACAAGAAGATATCGAACGAATTAAGTGACGTGCTCAAGGCCCAGAGCTGAAGCCAAGTGAGAACCTCTGAAAGATCCTTGAAGACAAAGGTCGAGACCGGAAGCCTTCAATGTTGACGGATTTAGGAAGAAAAATGAGCAAGAATGGAAGAAAATAACACCATAAATTTGCAAAAACTGGTCACGTCTTGTGGTCCTCGTTGCGCCAATGAAGTTAGAAACTAAAGCTTTAATACCCCCTATTAAGTGTATTAAGTTTCATCGTTGTTAAATCTTGCTTTGATTTTAGTATATTTGCATGCTAAGCTGTCAGTTCCTGGAAGGAACTTTCTTTTATTTTCGACGTGGCAATATTTTATTTAGTTAGTTTATCTTATAAAAACTTCAGAAAATATGATACATTCTTTCCTTTATTTACCAAGGGTATTTTATTTTCTTCCTCATCATATTTTTAAAAATATTTTAATAAAGAAAATTGTTCTCATATTTTCTCGATGGTTTATATATGAGAACATGTGAACCTAATCCAACCATAACTTTTTAACCGTCTATTGTTTCCCAAAATAAATTAGCCGGTAAAATTACACCATTGACTAACTTTATTAAAATATCTGACACCGTCCAACAAATTTAGAAGGTCCAAAAATAGATAAAAAGAAAGCATTGGTAATAGGAGAAAATAAGGCATAACAACCATCTCACACACACAGACCACACTCAAAGGGATGTGTGATTATACATCGAGACTGGACTATTAAAAGTTGTTCCATAAAGAGCGCCGAATTTGAATTGGGGGCAACTTTTATGTTTTGAAGTTTGAATGCATCCTTTTATCATGTTTGCTATCTCTCTTCAATTAGATTAATAGGTTTTGTTTGTTTCCAGAATACTTGTGTGCGGTGCGTCATGGACCAGTTTAGAACTGAGCATGGGTGCTCATCATGAACACATTTTAATAAAACGGAGAAAGTGTGACGCAAACAGTTCGAACAATTGTATATAGGGTCACGCGCCCAAAACGAGGGGGGGGGGCAAATCAACACGTGATATCTCTACAGTAACAGATATATGCATGAGAACTATACATAGAACAGGTGCAAGCTGGAAACAAGATGTCGAAGCCGGTTCATCTCGTAGCAAATGTGTCAGGCCTAACATTCTTGATGAAAGAGATAATCGCTCCTAGAAGCGTTTGGTTAAGAAAAATCGGTCTTACTCTACGCAACAGTTAACCAGCATATTCTATGTAGGTCTAAAAATGTTTTTAACGAGAATTATATGTCAGAAACTGTGAAAAATGCATGTATGCAGCTGTGCCTCCATCAGTAATCTACCTGTGACTGCAACAAATCGATATAAAAGCTTCAATTTGCCAAAGAACATAAAAACTGGAGTTTAGAGGATTAGCAACGTGCCATGTGGTCTGATGAATCTAGGTTTACCTTCTTTCAGAGTGATGGTGCATTAGAGTATGGTGCAAACCTAATGAAGCATTGGATCCATCATGCATTGTCTCTCCGGGAAGGCTCCTGCAGGTAGAGGGATAGTCATGGGCTGTTTTACCTGGGCTGCACATGTATCTGCAACCCTCTGCAGCAACAAAATAAAGTCCAGCGAGTATTTGCAGATTCTGGACGATCAAGTTCACCCCTCAATGGACTTCTTTTTGCCTAATGTACAGGAAACAGATGGCCTCCACTGTCCAGATATAATGCAAATATAACATATACCAAGTGCTCATTAAACTAGCAGATGCAGGAGTATATAGAATTTGAGACGAAAATGTCTGGGTTAGGGTGATCTCTCCCCGTTTTGCAAAAAGCAAGCACGGTAGCTATTGCCAGGCGACTGGGAGGATACGCTCCGTCCAGATCCTGTTAAAAAATCTAACAGAAAGGCAAAGCATTGCTCAACTAGCTTTTATGGCATGGCATAAGGGACATTGTCCTGACCAGGGGCAAGAGCGGAACGCAAATCATTGGGTATAGGTTTTAGTTATCCTGTTTGATTTATTTTCGATTTTAATATAACTTTGAATTAGGTTTGTAATTATTTAGTTACGCAGCTTATGCCATATTACGCAGTAAAGAGATGGGTACTAAATAAAAATCTAAAATACATGTAGCTAGTTTAATCCCCTCCAAATTTATTGAGTTAGGATTTAATGTTCTTTCTCATCTTCCAGGTTCACCGGAACTTGTACAATTTCATAACTATTCACAGGGTTATAATCTACATTAAATTACAAAGTTTTTTCTTTAATATAGGAGATCGAAAAAGCTAGCAAATTGTATATTTCATATCACGTGTATATAGAGTTTATATGTGAATATTATAACAGCTGCAATTCTGTGTAACGCTCTTCAGGAATTTGAGACAATCATGTGCAGAAAAGGTAGTGTGAATATCTGGAATATAAATGCCATATAAAAGTTGAAATATGAAATTTTATAGTTTAAGGGACTAGTTTTCCTGTCAAAAGATGATTTAAAGACTTTTTATCAGTACGGCTTAATTAAGATTTCAAGCTAAATAGAAAAAATATAATAACAAGGTATGAATAATTTGAGCAACATATATGAAATAATTGTCATAAATACATTAAATGTAAATGTGGGTAAATCAAAATTACGAGGACAAACAGACGCTAGTTTGTTTACGCAGTTTCAACAGTTACGTTCCACATAGTCCAATACTTGATCCATCCCCTTACCCTTGCCATACCGTCCAAAATATCCTCGAGATCACTCACAAAGAAAGATTACCATCAGCAGGTTTCGGAGTCCGTTAATATAAACACAGTAAGGTGGAATGGCCTTTGGAATAAAAATCTATGAACAGGCTCACTGTCCCCCCTGATTGTTTAGGTCTATTTCGGCCAAATAGACGAAATTTCACTTTCTCCAACGTAAACCAGAAGGTCGAATGGTCACAACGTTAAAAAGTGATGCCCTGGAGTGAGGCTTGAAGGTGGGCGCTCATCTCCCTTCCCCTTCCCTCAGGGGATAATTGACGTATATAGAGTTCGATTAAGAGAAATATAAGAAAAGGGATCGGAGTAGCAATCAGGATAAGAAGAAGAGTAGGGGAGGCAAACTAAGAATCAATAAGACAGTGGAACCGAACGGGATTTTCCTTTCCGAGTCTGTTCCTTTGGTCAAATCGAAGAGTCGACCAGCGTTATCGAGAAACACTCCCATACTAACCTCGTTTATAGAAACCCCCGTATCTCAGTTCTCTGAATAAAATGGAGATAACCCTCACTATTGAGGAATACCAATGTGAAGTTCCAATCGAGAAAAGATTCACCACTTGGCCAAGTCTCATCATCGAGAAGCCCCTAAGTGTAACACAGGGATTGGAATAACCGTACATTCACAATCCCCTCACTTTTATCTTCAATTCAAGAAGTATCGCTACGTGAACCTCACCTACCTCGGGATAAGCATAGGCTGTTATTCTCGAACAGCCTGCCCAGAGAGACGGTCATCTGTTATTCCGAGTCAGTCTCAAGTCCACGAGAAGGTTCCCGTACAACTCCTCTCGAATCATTGCATCAAAGAGATTCTCGTTTAAGGTCATCTAATTTCGCACTCCCTCTCAATTAAAAGTCAAACGAATCCAAAACCTATTCATGTTCGTTAGTTACCATTCCGTACTAAGGTGAATTATTGCCGCAACAATTAGGTAATTATCATCGGTAGTATTAACTTTTATTTAGATCTTCTTATTATTTTATTAGTATATTTAAAGTTCTAATCTTTCATTTTTTATGTAATTAAAAGTATATTTTTTGCTAATTAGATCCTTGAAACGCTGCAAATGGCAATAGATATATAATTTTACCAATCCTCCCTGTTTAAAAAATCAAAAGTTAAAATAAAACACTCTTAGAGAAAAGAACAACCGAGTTATTTATGTACGGAACAAACGTACATACATATTCGGCCATATATCAGAACCCTTAAAATTAGTGTCTGGTTTTGGGGTATTTAGAAGAATTCAATAATAGTTGATTGTGGTGCATTCCCTCGATTAGGAACAAATTTGTGCCTAAGCGTTCGAAGAAAATTAAACATATTAAGAGGATAAAGTCGGTCTATAAATTTTTGTTAATTGATTGTGGTTAGACCGTTAATGGTGTTAATTAGTTTTTAGTGGTATTCCCATTAGCAAAATGTGTGGCCGGTAAGTTAGGTTAGGCAGAGCGCTACTTGTTTCGTGGTTGCATAAATACCTTAACGTACATCGGTGAGTTTTTGACGGACATAGGAAAGATGTCGTCTTTTGAAATGTTCCACCATCAAGGCCAAATTTTTGGACTAGCAGGCAAAGAACTATTTACCTACGTCCTGAAACAAGAGAGGATAGAAAGAGAAGAAAGAATAATACAGATGAAAAAAGAAGCAGAAGAAAAAGAATACAGATGGAGAGAAAAACAAAAGAAAGAATAATGCAAATGAAAAGAGAAGCTGAAGAAATAAGAATACAGATGGAAAGAGACGCAAAAGAAATAAGAATAAAGATGGAAAGTGAAGCAGAAAAAAGTAGAATACGGATGGAAAGTGAAGCAGAAGAAAGAAAAATCCAGATGGAAAGACAACAGGAGCAAGCGGAAAGAGAAGAGAGAGAACGAATACAAGCACATGAAAGGGCATTGAGCAAAGATCAGGTAGAAGTCAAAGCCGTTGTATCCCGGCCTGGAACTTGGTTAGTACCTACGACGAAACCCCAGCAAAATATTGTGAGGATGGATGAAGAAGTAACCAATAAAGCGTTATACCCATGTGAACCTCTCCAGGTGGTAAACACGGTATACGTAGAGTCGGATAACGGGTATCCCATACCTTCATTAGACTTACCTCAGAACGACCTGTCCACGGAGTTAGAGTTATACCCCCACCTTACCCCCCTCATAAATTCACTAGTGTCCGCTCGAGTAAAGGAAAAATTAAAGTTCAGCCCCCATCCTTCGACTACCCAATCCCCAAAAGAAGTTTTGAAACCTCACCGATGCCGGTGGTAATGGAATCGGTTGTATCCGGGTACAATATGATGACAATGATACCCCTGTTTCTATAACTTATGCAACTAAGAACAGGAAGCGCTAGCCGTAATTTGGTGGATAAAAAAATTCAATTTATATGTAAAAGCTACTGATTTTATCGTGAAATTCAATCACTGGTGTCGTTCATATTGGTGGAACAGCAAAAGCCAGAACAGCAGACTCATGCGATGGAGTCTATTGTTCATGTAGTACTAATTTAATATAAACTATTTAAAAGGCTCCGATAAGTATATAGCCGATACCTTGAGGGGAAACCGGACAGAGGGCTAATTAACCTCCCTTTTGTTTTAAGACCAATTTTTTGATGGGTAAATATTAATGTGTTAAGGATTATTTGTGTAAGGAATTAGCTGCCTAGGTACAGATTAATAGTCAGTTTCTTTTTCCTGTTCTTTGTGGTAATTGACGTTTTTTATTAATTAAATTAGGTTGTGTGATCCGGACTGCTTTGCCTTACGAGGCAAGGTGAAATTCCGCTGCTCACCTATCAGTGTACGTGCGCGTGTGTGCGTGCAATGTCAATAAGCCTTAGTTTAGTATGCTGGTTTACCTTAGTATTTTCACGATAACAGTAGGACTTGGAATTGCATTCCTAGATATGTATTTTTTTGTTGTTGAATTTTTTTCTTTAGCCCTTGAGCTCTCCCTTCCTCCCCTAGTACATTCGTTAGTTAAGGGAGGAAATGTGGGGAAATCAATATCACGAGGACAAACAGACGCTATTTTGTTTACACAGCGTCAACAGTTACGTTCCATATGGACTAATACATTACTCCTCCCTCCCCCCTCCTCTTTGTCCCGCTGTGCCAAAGATCCTCGAGATCGCTCGGAAAGAAGGATTACCATGAGCAGATTTCGGAATCTGTTAATATAAACACAGGAGGGTGGGATAGCCTTTAGAATATAAATCTAGGAACAGGCTCACTGTCCCCTCCGATTGTTTAGGTCTATTTTTGCCAAAGTTTTATTTTTTTTTTTTTATGAAATTAAAAGTATATTTCGGCCCTAGTTGTTTAATTAAATTCTCAAATGCTGCAAATGGCAATATATATATATAATATTACGAATCCTATCTGGTTAAAGAATCAAAAGTAAAAATAATGCACTCTTAGAGAGAAGTGGAACGGAGTTTTTCATGTATGCTGCAAACGTACATACATACTCGGTCGTATACGACGACATTAAATTATATCCCATTTAAAATCAATACTTTTCTAAAACTACTGCTTAAATGAACCCTTCTTTTAAATAACTTGAAACAGTCTCTTGCTACTCAAGAAATCAAAGTTTTGAGGCAATCAATTGAACGACTCTTTGCAGCACTTTGGATAGCTTCCCTAAGGCTGATTTAGTTGTGAAAATCACTGCGCCTATGTTTACTTCTTTCTTGTGATAACTCTTCCAGTTGATTTGAGATTTAGGGCGCAACTAAACATCCTTTACACTCTAATGAATTGTTAGAGTACTTGTAGCCATACCGAGAAGCGTTTATCTGCCTGGTCACAATTGACTCTCCCAACCTCACTAACTGTCTTTTGAACCAAGGTAAAAAAAATATTACTCCAAGAACTCGCTATACACTTTTGAATTCATTTTTACCTTGTTAAATTGAAGGGTCATACTACTTTTGCTCCTACAATTGCAGTCCAAATAATCATTGACTTTCTCCTTTTTCTTGATTGGGAAACTGCTTCACATGACCTCCATTGCCAACTTAGCCTCTTGTCTAACCATCCGGCCCATCCAGATTAACTCTTAATTCCACTGTGGAGAAAACTTTTTTAACGTCATTTTTATCTATATCTCTGTTTAAACAGGCGTTTTCTTGGTGTTTTTCGGTTAGGGAGGGTTTTTTTATCTTATTCTCAGGACAACTTTCCTAACAGTCTTAGACCTTGTTTCTATTTAGAGAGAAGGAGCCTCAGCAGCCTAACAAAGGGTTATACTACTAGAATTAGTTTTATAGACTTATTTGAAAAAGTTCGCTAGTGTTATAAGCTCGAAATTCTGGTTGAAACCTTTTATTTCTTGGTTCAATGCCATACTCTACAATCTTCTTTGCATTGCGATGATCACGATTCAATTTTTTTCAAATTTACAGACAAGACTTTCCTTTACATAATATATTTACGATATACATAATTCTTCTCTTCTCCTTTTTCATTCTGAGTATTCAGAAAAGGCTTTTTGAAAAGGAGATCTGGATTATCGTTGTAATTGAGGTTAAGAATTATTAGTCTCTGGATCTACCTCTAATTGTCGTGGTACACCCACTCTATTTCATACATACTCCTATATTATGCGGTGAGGTGACTTAATAACCTACTGCAACACGAACCGTCGAATGACTGCTCGTAGTGATTAACTACCGACGAGGAGGTCACAGTTGAGGCGTTTGGATTAAAATTCTTAATAATCAAACGGAGTGCCTAAATGGTTTGCGAGATTTAGTTGCATAGGCTGAAAGTATCGTTCAAGGGTAGTTCAAGATGAAACAACAAAAATATAATCTTATTTACACATATCAAAAAAAGAATAATAATAGCCAAAGGGGAATTATTCAATTTGAAATAGTCTCTTGATAATTATTATGAAGAGGGATTCTCAAATGGAATTAATAGATTAATGAAACTAGACTCAGATCAAAAGGGAGAGCTTGACAATACTAAAAATGGAGGGGGATTTCAGTCATACGGGTCGATGACTTCGAGGAAGGTCCTTCTTGCGATGAGGCGATGGGGAACGATCCGATAAGGCAAGTAAGGCACGATGCGAATGAGGCAGGTCGGGCACGATCCGAATGAGGCAAGTCGGGTACGATCCGAATGAGGAAGGTCGAGCACGATCTGAATGAAGCAGGTAGGTAAAGTGCGATCAGAATCAACCTTTCGATGAAGATAGCCAAACTTAAAAAATTATGTTCGAAGGAAAATGTGGGAATTCTCGTAATTCCTCTGAAAGAAGAATCTTCTTTTCTCAAAGGTAATTTGTGAAGATTTTCTTCGGCTCGATTAAACGAAGGGAGAGTGTTGCGCAAATTCAAAGGCTTGCCGTTCACAGAAGCTACCAATTGAATGGGTAGAATCACAGCTGAAGAAGTCTTGCTGTTTGACGAACGCTTATGGGTTTAGACGATAAGGACAGCCTTGAAGTGCGGGCTGGATTCGTCGAACTACAGAATAGCCCAAGTATTTGTATGCCCGCTTTTGGAGGAGAAGGGAGAGTTTGGAGAAAGGAATCACAAGCTCCAGAGATCGTAATCTGGAGACGGAGTCCATTCATCATTTACCAGCAAAAGGCTAGACATAGCGGCTCTTTCGCGCCTCGTCCACGAGGAAGGGGGGTGAGGCTTGGGACGAGTCGCAAGATTGGGAAATATTTTCGCAACGTGCTCAGGAGTCGAAAATTCGAGAATGTTCGAACAGGAAGTTACGTCGTTTATGAAGCGATACCACAGCACGTGGTCTCCGAAAAATGGGGGTGGGGAGCAGTCAGAGGTTGTTCTTTTACAATAATTTATATAATAATAATATAAGTTTTATTTTTAAAAATTTCTGGCAACACGCATAATTCGTCTCTTGCTAATAATAACTTCTAAATCCCAATTTTCTACGTAGATTTTTCACAAATCTCTTCAAAATGTACAATCACCCTAAAGTTACAGTTTGCACCTCCTTTGGAGATAGGAAAGGTAAAAAGAAGCGTTTCTCTTGGATATCACGAGGAACATTACATCTGAATTAATTGATTATCCCAAACTAATTAAAATAAATCGAGAGTAATTAACGCTGTGAAATGAAATTTACACTACCTTTTGTATTCAAAGATTTTCTTTTTTACTTTCTACTCTTTGTTTGGAGTCGATCTCCTGGAAAATTTTGAATATCAATTGCAACACGACTCTTGTATCAGACAGCTTTATTTACTCGCTTCTCATATTCCAGTAAATCGTGGAAGCAAAGAAAGCTAAATGTAGGCCAAATTGTTTAGTGAAGTGAGTGCTAAATTGTGAAATTTCAAAATTAAAAGAGTTCCAATGTTTACGAGGGAAATTCACGCAAAATACTAGAGCTCTTTGAAAAAAGAAACCTCGAGGGAGCTGTTTTTCTGTTAATAGACCAAGGGCCACACGCCAAAAGTTAATTCGAGGGAGGAAAATGATGTTTATGATAGCTCTCCCTACATATGATGTCTGGCTTAGAGAAAATGCTCCCTTTGATATAAGAAAAGTGATGAGAAGAGGATTAAGAAAAACTCGAGAATTATTATAAGGACGTAAAACTAAATGAGATCACTTTGGTCCTTGCAATTGAGCAAAGCATTAGAGATCATGAGATAAAGATTTTAAGACAAAAAATAAATAATAAGGATCAACAAACATGTGCACAAGCCATATAGATATTTCTTATATCATCTGTTTTTCTCAAATATCTTCGCTCTATTTTTCCTGTTTATTGCCCATTTTCTTCTTCCTTCGATCGTTTTTCGTTGCTCAGTGAGACAACCCTGAAACTAAACATGGCACACAAATGTCTCTCCCTCTTGTAGCTCTTAATGTTCAATAAGGAAAGAAGAGAAAGGATATATGTGAGAAAAAATACCAACCAAGAAACAAAAAATGAGACTAAGGGGAAAGAATTTCCTAATTTATTGTTCAATTTCCCCTATTATGACCCTGGATAAGCTTACACCTTGAAGGGGCAAGTAAAATTTATTTAACTATCACGCTCGTTAACAAAATTGTAAAGGAAGCTAGAAAAGGCCGTAGAGTCCTTAATTTAAGTAGTACACACTTCTATGCCGAAGTTTCTTTACTTTTTTCCGAACAAAGGCACTTGTAAGTAATATGAACCATGGGAAACCCTCAATAAAATAAACATTTATCATTATATCACAAAACACCGCAGGTCCTTACAGGGACTTTCCTTCTTGTTTTAAAGTAAGTTCATGAAGAAAACGATTAAATTTGAAGTTGAGAAAATATATAAAGCACAGTTAATCCAATTAAAATTTCGAGTGATAGAGATAGGAATACCTATGATTTTGTTCGTATTTTTTGCTGATAATGCCTATTCTTCTCTATGCTCTAATCTTCCCCGATTCTGAATATTATCTGGATAAAGTGGAATGTATTCTCGCGGGGTTTTTTAATATAACATTGTCGTAAAGTCGAACGTCGATGCTGCCGACGATTGACTGCGTTGACGAGGGAAAGAAATACGCCAGAAATTGGGTTTAAAGAAGCTGCTGCAAAAAAACAACTTTACTATATACAAATAAAATATTATTAGCAAAAGTAACTAATTGACAATAAATAAGATGAGACTTGAGGTATCAAACGTCGAGGGGAAACAAATGACACGACAGAGACGAGAGTCTGAGAGAGGATGTACGGTGATTGCTTCGATGGAAAGGGGGGAGAGTGCAAATCGCGGGGAAGACTCACGGAAAGCCTAATTGATTGGAAGCTTTGGATACGACGAGTAAGCAAGGCACTGCAAAGTTCCACTTGCAAAATTCCTCCAAACGAGAACGAGGTCGATAGCCGAGTGATAAATGCTTGTTCGCGTTTATCTTCTGTCAAGCGGTAACTCTGGCTTTAGGTGCGAACGAGGCCTGGTAGAGAGTTTACCCCTCGCGTGCCCTAACTGGAAGCCATGAGAGGTGGGGTAGGGCGTATGAGACTGTACGTGGTTGCTAACCAAGACGGTTATGTATGGTACTAATTTCTTGGCTTTTCTCGAAGTATTTATATTGCCTCCACGGAAGCGGGTCGGCGGAGATCTCATTAGATTTAGCGCGCCAGGGAAGGGGGTAGGATATTCCCAGTGACCATCACAGGCTCGCGCGAAAGTTCTCGATGTCGTAGGTCTGGCGCTGATCAGGCGATGTGATGCGGAAGAAAGGGAACCTAAACAGATCACGCAGACATGCGAAATTCTCGCTGCTCCCTTTCGGCTGCCTGGCTGTGCAGGTGCATCTTTCTCAGGCACCCCGGGTAGACGTTGCCTTCTATGGGTTAGGGGGGTAACCTTCTTTCCCTGACATACATAAACGTCCGTTGTGTTTTATCTGGGAACGAAATAAGAACGCATTGCAATCTTGTGTTGGCAGATTTCTCCCCATATACAGACTACACCCCTTAGCCATTTCTTTTCACTTCATCTAAATAATATAATCGATTGATAGTGAGCCTGGTTAGTTCCACCTTACCTATTACATTGATGAAGCTCAGCTACAGAATAACCTTTTTATAACAGGGTAGAAAATTGATCCTTATAAAAAATGTTCTCTGAATCAACACTTTTTTTTTAGTTATATACCCTACGCAATCACATGCATCATGCAAGCTCTCGATTGCTTTCTTTCGGACGCTGTGTTTGATATATTTATATTTTGAATAACTCCCTTTTTTGGTTAATTTGGCCTCTCATTGACTAACCTTCTAGCTCATGCCAATGCCGGTCCTTTAAAAAGTCAGTACAGGTTATTATTAATTACCCCTTATGAATATTATCATTTATTATTATGGTATTTATATCAGTTTTAATTTTGGATGCTTTTGTTTTGCACTGTGCTTCTAGTTTTCAGAGATGAGTTCTCTCCGTATTATTTTGGAGAGAAATGAACAACAGTCGCTGAAGAGGAATGAACGACTGAGCTGGAAATCAATTTTATTCAGTTCTGACGTATCATCATTAAGTTTTGACATCTTTGAAGAAATTAATTTATAATATTACCGTATTAGCTATATATATGTCGCAGTAGAAAAGAAGTTTAGGTGAACATAATGAAAAGAAAAAATGCATAGTGTTTAAAATGGCCCCAGTCGTTCCTGACCTTGTATGCTGGTATTTACAAGTCTGCCATAACTTATTTATTTGTTTTTAATGATAATTATTTTAAGCTTTCTTTGATCTAATTTTGTAGGTAAATTCGTTGCTTTTGATATTTACGTAGGAGATTTAATTTTATTGACGATGCCTTAAATGGTTTAAGGTATATGGTTGTCTTTCGATATGTGGAGAATGTTGAAGTTACAAGAAAAAGCCATTGCCGGGTTATATGTGGGGATGTTGGGGAATTAGTCGTGTATCTTTTGAGGTTAATATCAATTTTAATGAGCGAGCATTTTTAAGTTGTTGGTGCTGAAAGCAATATATGAAGACATAAAGTTCTTGGACAGCCCATTAATCACAATAATTTGCATGAATTTTGGTTACATAGGGAGATAGGCTGGTATAGATTGATTTCGTATTGAATCTACAGCTGTAGTTTCATCATTACTTTAAACATATTTAATAAATAATAATCCATATTATAAGTTATCTTTAATAATAATTATATATCATTCTTCATTTTCTTAGTTGATAGCATTCTACGCCATATAGCCCTTTGGGTTCTTCTTTCTCTTCTTCTACCATGTACTGTAAAATGAATGGTCAGGAAAGTGTAACTAGCCTTTAATACCTTTAGGTTGCATCAATATGCATTAAAGTTACCCACGTAGATAAGTCTAAAACCTTAGTCCTTGACCTAGCAAAATAAATTATTTTAATTAAAAATATTTATGATATAAATGAAGGTAAACTTAATTCAATTAGTTTTTGGCGTATTCTCCGAATTTAAGGCATGTACTTTGTACACCTTTATCATGTCAGACAACTACTCAACCATTTTTCCCTAGTAGTTTGGTTTTGATAGATTTTCCCATCTATCGTATTTGTCAGTGGTCTAGAAAGTTTATATGTGCCTGAGTTAGTGCTGGGTAGGAAGAATATATGGATCGTTATCGTCTTGAGTCCCACAAGGTGCTGGACGCATGGATAAGGGTCGCTACCCTTTGATGCAGAGGGCTTATTCGTGTAATAGGCCAGGTTTTCGTACTACCCATCAGGTCATTCCGGTGAATTGACTCCAATGTTTTACATGATGAGCTTTATGTAATATCCAGCTTCTCTGGTTCATGTTGGCAAAGATTGGAATGAAATATCATTGTTTAATATAGTTATGGATTGACTCTTTAGAAAATTAAGTATATGAATGAGATAAAGGCACCTTGGATAAATGTGGAATTGTGAGGGATGTTTTCTTTGTTGCTACATAATGAATACCAAATGCTAGGGGCTAAAAGTAAGAGGGATTTGGATATATCGATCGAAGTGTTCTGCTAGGTTATATTTGAGGAAGGCTCTGAAGTTAAATGCTGAAGAGGGTAAAGTGATGATTTGGGGGCAAGAAGGTGAGATGGATTGTGTTATATTTAAGAGCATCTCGTTATACTTGACCAAGTGTGGTGTGTGTTTTGAGTATTTAAGATTTAAGGTGTATTAATATGATAAAGATGAAGCAGGGCCCAGCCAAACTAAATTGAAAGCCTCCAGGGTGATCAGAACTTTAGTTAATACTCTGAGTGTGGAATGTGTTAGGAAGGGTTCTGAGAGCACGTTTTTGCCAGCACTTCGAGAGGAGAGTTATAGTATGTTATGGAACTAGAAAGAAATATCTAGATGGAGAAAATTGCAAATGGACAATTTGAAAGTTTCTTGGTGTGTGAAAGAGGTTTATGATTGAGTGTATTCTAAGTTGAAATTAGCATTTACGAAGTATTCATGGAAATAGATCTGTGAAAAGAATATATTAAAGTTAAGGAGGGTGTGTGCGAAGAGATGGAAAATTGCGTAAAATGTGCTTTGAATGTAGGAAAACGCGTTCGAAAGCGAAAGTGGTTGCCGGTGAGCATAGAAGTTGATGATGTGTATGATAGATGTGTGTGGAAAGGGTTTATAAGGATGTGTAGTTATTGACTGGCCGAAATGCTACAGCACATAGCAACCATCGTTATGAAATTCAACTTTAGCGTGGAGTAAATGATGGGTGGCTTTGAACTTGATTGCTCATTAAATGGTACGAAGAGGGAGTAAATTTAGTCACATTGATACGCAATGACCTCCATTTATACTAAAGCGGTTGATGACTAATTTGAAGATGCCAATTTGATTCTTTTTTGTCTTTAACGAAAAGATAACAAGAGTGATGGTGAGTGCGTCACGGTTTGGTGCATTAGAAGAGCCCTCAAGCACACACTTTCGTTAGGTGGGTGAAAGATTTTTTTTTATTCAGAATACATTGTAATTGTAGTCTTTTACTGCATATCACTCATACACACGACCATACACTCATAAGAATTGAAAACGTCCTTAGCTTTTTGTCTTATTGTAGCTCAGTAGAATTCAAAGTACATTGTAATGGTAGAATTTCCCTTCTCATTAGCGCTTTTTATACTTACTGTATACCTCTCTATGACAATTTTGTATACCCATACAATACTGATTCTCGTATCAATGGCATGATGTATAGATGATTGTTATTATCAAGGCATAATATAAAGTGATATAGCATCATCTGATATGGTAACTACTCTAAGACACATTGCTAACATTTGGTCTTATAACAAATTAATATAGAATAATATAGAATTCATGTAAGAATTAGAGTTTGTGCTATGATGACGAGCTCATACACATATTAATATTCAATATAATTTAATAACAAAATTGGCATATTCAAAATTTCACGATTCTATACACCAAAGGCAAACTAGTGAGCATTTTATAATGCAACCAAGAGGCTAGAATATGACAATGATGAATGGCATAGTGTACATTATTAACACATCACAGTGCCTGATTGCCACCATCACTTCGGTGGGGGAAGGGGTGGGGGAAATCTCTTCCTCTTTGCCACACTCCATTTTTACTTCCCTCTTTGGCAGGAAGCAAGGATTTTAATAAATCATAAAATAGGTCTAAAAACGCTAATGAAAAGATTGTGGAGACAATGGGAGACGAGCAAAACAATGCGCTGAGAGTAGAGACAATGCCGACTAACCTTCGATGCCATCGAACAGGAATGTGTCTGTGTGTAAAATGACGTAGCGATTTTTCGTGTACATGTTTGTGTGTGTATTTTAGCTTTAGGCGAGAAGCCCCTTCATTAGTAATTCTTAACAGCACTTGCACTTATGAGATTGGTTCTTTTTAGATTAAATGAAATGGGGTCCATCCCGACTAATGCTTTGTGCCAGTGAGCACCAGCTTAGGAAACTCAGGAATGCCTTAAATGCGGTAGTGAATGTCAGGTTCATTGCGTGTATTTAATTGCCAATTTGAATAAGCAAGGAGCGATAAAGGACCTGGGTCAATTATCATACATAATCCTTTGATCTGTGTAATTAATCAATGAAACGATTGCTAGAATATGGTGACATTGAGCGACGCATGCCGCATTTTTGTGACATCAGAAGAAAGAGGCAGGCCTGGATGTGTAGCGTGGAAAGTGAGGAGCTGGTGGCAATTGAGGACCGTCCAACCATGGAAGATAGAGTAACAAGTGACAACCGAGTGTCTCATAATTTAGTGTAAACTAAGAATTTTTGGATTGAGTGATAGCCGATCTGCATAAGCACCCGTTCAACTGATTTCAGCGACGTGTTCTACATCTGCCCACAACTCCGAAAACTTCTTTCTTTTTCGAACACCACTTTCTGTTTAGTAGACTGTCCGCCTTGAACTACCTCATGGAGAGGAGATATTGTGCACTCCTTTATCTAGGTTTATCATTAAATCGTTTTCATCACTCATCTTCATTTTTCTTTCTTGCCCGCCGTAAGTTCCATTAGATAAGGAGAAGAGTATTCGCTCTTGAGGCTGGTAACGTCGTCCTCGCTCTTTCACACACATAACTACAATAGCTCTCAACACATCTACTGTTAATGATTTGAAATAATGTGTGTTAAATTATGGTCTCTCGCGCAACAAAGGAGTGTTAGGTGTAGCTTAGTCATTCATGCTGCAGATTTCATCTAAAGGATTACGTGTTTTCCTGACTCCAGATCATGCGAGTTGTTCTTTCACACATTTTTGCTTACTCCATATTCAATTTTTTTAACACTGTTCTCTCTTTCTCTTTATCTCTCTCTCTTTCTCTCTCTCTTTTTCTCTCTCTTTCTCTCTATCTCTCTCGCTCACTCTTTTCTCTCTTTCCTTGAAAGCTTTCCTGAGTGAGAGTCCTGAGTTTGTTCTGGTACCTTAGATTTAAGCGGTCTTTCTTACTTTACAATCGTTACCTAGATAGGGTTGGGGGCCCTGATCTAGGAGATAAATTTCTTACGGTTCATGATCTAGGTATATATGGATTATTTTTTTCTCATTTATTGTTATTTTTCTGCAATTTGAATTTTTTAAACTTAAAATTTGTTAAATAAGGTAGGTTAACTTAAAATTTTGTACAAAGAAGTACAAAATTTAATTATCCAATTACTCGAGGAAGGGAGCTTTATGGTCGCTCTATAATTATTTTTGGTTTACCATTACAACACTGAAGTTTGTTTTAACTTTAAATCATGTGACATTTTGTTATCCAATGGTAAAAGGAATATATATATATATATATATATATATATATATATATATATATATATATATATATATATATATACGTGTGGGCAGCCTTTTATATATCGTGAAGACAATTTGAGAGTTATGATTCGGACAAATCTAAATAACCTAATGACAAATACAGTGAACTTTCTTCTTAGTAACATAGCAGTGAATTGGGAAATAGCACGAATATCTTGCCTGGTTTGTTTGAGTGGCAAATTAAAACTGCTCGTGATAAAAGAGTACTACCTTCTAAATTCGAAAAGACTCCTTTTCAAAATCCTGCAAGACTTTTAAGCAATGGATACTGTTTTCCTTCGTGAGTAGAAAAAAACGCCCCGAAAATTAATTATTAGTCTTGTAGGAGTGAAGAAATATACAGGTTTGACTGTTACAGCTTTTAGCACTAAACATGCTCGCTAATTAGAGGAATAGGCAAAGTTGTACAAATTTATGAAAGCTGCTTCTGTCATATGCCTAAGCATCATCGCAAAAGAGCATTTTATACACTTATGTAGCTGTATGGAATAAAAAGAAGAAACACAATCCCTTCACAAAGATTTATGATTAAAGAGGCCAACATTTTAATTCCAATAATAATATCATTAGGGCGTTATGGTTCCAATGTACATAGCGACGAATGCAAAATGGAAGAAAATTTCGAAAATGATGTATTTACTCATGAAACTGTAAATGCTTCAAAATATTCGTTGATTGTGAACCTATGGTGCATAGGAAGCAACAGAATCATACTGGATTGAAGAAAAAGCCGATTTAAAAGTCATGCGTGGATGCAGACGCGACACGGTATGTGGATTTGTGTCCTAGAAATCTCCACTGTCGGGTAGTCAAAGAAGCTGTCTAACTACGTCCAACCTATCACCAGTTAAGTAGAAAGGGAGAAGAAGAAATAAAACTGCTACAAATTCACATATAAATCAAAATAACAATCCCAAGACGCCCATAGGTTAAGCAGGACCGGTGTTTTGGGAGAGAGCAAAGTTACCTAAAGATCAGGTACTCTACAGGACAGAACAGGGAACAACAATCCGTCCCACGTCCAGTTTTTTGAAGTCAAGAGTGAAATGTTATAAGTGAGAATAGTGTAGGTAAGAAGTGACAACGGATATTTGATTGGCTACGTGTGTAATAACGTGATTGGATGAAGCTGACTGTCTCCACACGACATGCTTAGCTCGATAGTCTGAATGACTGCTGCTTCCCGGCCTGTGCCACAATTTTTGGTTTCTGCACACACATGATTGAACCCAGTACCTATGCCGGGAAGTCAAAAACCTGATCAACTACTTTTTTGGACATATGAAAATTTAAAAATACTGCTTTCACTTTAGTAAACAGCAATATAATATTTGGTTAGCCTTGTCTCACTGCTTTTATAATTTTCTTACCAAAAACTTACAGATGTTATAATGATAATGCATTAAGCTTTATATCTTGTGTAATTTCAATATGGGACATAGTATCTTCTTATATTCTCTATAATCAACGAATGTAGAGGAAATAATGAGCTAACCCACATTCATTGCTTTCTTTTCCTGGATAACTCGTTGAAATTCCTGTATAAGATCATAAGTCCTGCAAAACCTTTACAAATCTCCTTACTTTATATTTATATATATAATATTTTGTGACACTGGCTTCTCAATTTTTTATTCAAAATTACCTCAAATTTATCAATTTCTATTTGAAGAAATGGCTAAATTCGTTTTATGAACGTTCGCCCTACAAAAGTTCATTTAAAAAGTTCTCTCTCTGGTTGTTTTATTCAAGTATTTGATAATGAGCTTGAAGTATAGCTCTAACGTACTAGGTTATTCACTTCTTTATTCTTTGAGGGAAGGGGGAGATATAGACACTTGCTCCACAAATTAGTCACCCCCGACTCCAATACGAAAACTATTTAGCCATTTTTTAGGGCACTGAAACTTTTTGAGCATTGAAAGGAATGTACCTTTAGACATATCCACAAAATTTAAACAGGTTTGATTTAAGAATAAAAAGATTCATTTCGCTACCTCGAGCTCAAGGATGAGCCGCATTGATGCCGTTCGTTTCTCTCTATTTATCTCTCTCTCTCTCTCTCTCTCTCTCTCTTTCTCTCTCTCTCTCTCTCTCTCTCTCTCTCTTTCTCTCTGGAATGCTTGATATCATCTTGTTATGCACAATCTGATTGATAGTGTTGCATTCTTATGATAGGAGGTTTTCAGTGTTTCGGGTCGTCTACCCATATACCTGCATTTTAAAAATTACACACAGGTTCTGAATCGAAATAAGATAGGGATTTCCAACGCATGCACCAAATATTTCTATGCGCTCTTGTTAAAGCCACATTGTTACCACTCCACATCTATGACACATTGCTCTATTATGATCAAAAGCGCAACGATCTCCACCCTTTAAAAGATAAAAACCGAGAGTAGCAGAACTCTTGCAAAACCAGGTGCAAAGCATAAGAATGCTGAGACCTGTAAAAGGAAAATTAGAGTCCGCCAGGTACAGGTCACTAGAAAAAGAAAAGCAAATAAGGCATATGCATAGAAAACGGTGTACAAAAGATGTTTATAGATAAGTTAGCCATGTTAGTAATTAAAATAATTCAGTGAGTCTATTAAATTTGAATTGGGATGCATGAAACTGGAAGACACGAGAATCATTCGAAGTGGGTCCACCCTCAAATGAATTAAGGGCGGATAGGGCGAGATGCGAGGAATAATAAGACCTCATCACCCTTCCCTCGATCTTATTTTCCAACACTTGTTGACGGAAATGTGGTAGGGCAGAGGTTCTTCCGAGACAACGCTTCCCATAGCACGTTTTTCTATGTCTTAAAGGGACCATCGAAATCTTTGTGACTCCCAAATGATATGTTAAATTGATAAGATGTTAGGAGTTTTCCTGTATATTCGATGTTGTAGTGACTGGCATTTGTAGGTTTTAAGGTTAAAAAAGTTGGTGTCCTTTGCTCCTCTTACGATTGAGATCCGTTTATCAACCATTTTAGTCACCATAGCAGCTTGTGTCACAATAATCTTATCATGATACAACCCATGTAGAATAGCATGCGTCACAGTTAGGGGAGCTTGCGGTTCCCGTTTACGGGAAAAACAAAGTTCAGCCACACAGAATGGGGTGAATCGATGGTTGATATTTCGAATCGCTCGATTTCGCGGAAGGTGCCAGAAGCTACAGATATTTGTGGCTCGAATTCCACTTTAAGACTTCGCATAAAATGTAACTAAGCAAGAAAATAACTCTTATATAATAATTAAATTCTTTTCTCACGGAGCTAAATTCTACGATTATTTAGGTGAAAATGGCAAACTGATTTGATAGATACCCAACGTATAAATAAAAATTGAAAAGATCACTATCGATTCAGTTAAATTTAAGATATAACAACATTTGACTGCTGCTGTAGTCGGTGGTAAGAACCTAAAAATCCATAATTTTATACTTCCATACAAATTTTACCAAAATATTCGTTGCTTGCTTTTTTCATTGAGAATAGCTACGCCTCTTCTATTCTTTCTTTGGGCATTTAATAAACCACTGCACTTTCGCAATAAATTCATTTCAAAATATCGCTCTTCGAATAAATCAAATTTTTGAGAAATTTATTATGAACATACAGAAAATTTAATCCTTCTATAACCTGGTAAATGATATTTCTCATGGGATGAATTATATTTGTTTGTGTAAAAACTAATTTTGTTAATAGAAGGCAAAACCTCCATGATTCTCAGAGTTGTTTACATTGTTCCAAAATCTTGAGAACTTAATTAAGTTAATAGTAGTAATGCTTAGTAATCCGTAGGCTTTAAAGTTAACGATGCTCTCCCATATACAGGATTTGTTGGCTGCCCGACGCACTTTCGTAATCTTTAGGATCCTTATTCGAGGGGCAGTCAATACCGCAAGGTCGCTCCCTCCTACAAGAGACCAAAATCCGCTCGCTAAGCAAATATTAGCTCTCTTTAGGATCCTTATTCGAGGGGCAGTCAATACCGCGAGGTCGCTCCCTCCTACAAGAGACCAAAGTCCGCTTGCTAACCAAATATTAGTTACGGGGTGTGCGGGGCCGTAGACCTATAAGGGTGCTACGCTGGCACCATCCTTTATCGTATGGTTGAAACTCGAGGGCAATTTTGCCGGAATGGCGGGTAGGCTGCGAAATCCCATCAACTCAGGCTCAGGAACGATTATGTATGTGTAAATGATCACATTCTGGAATTTCTTACTCATATGGAGAATTTTCTCTTAACCAAGAAATTTGTTGTGGAGTCAAAGAATCTTCTTTCCACGTAATCTTTTTTCTGTTTTTCTGATAAAATAGTTCGGCTAGAAGACAATATTGAGAAAGCCCTTGGAAAGCCGCCTCCAAGCAGGGTCTCATCCTTCGTAGTTCTCGGGGAGGATGAAGAAAAAAGAGGCATAACTACTACTGATGTATAGGCTTCCCCTCTCACTATCGCTATGCGGCAAAGTGGTTTCCCCTTTACAATCTTTGGATCCGCTCTCGTGAAGATCTACCCCTGAAAAGATCGTGGTTTCCTCTTTGATTTCTCAAGGGAACGGTTAACTTTCTTCTAACGCAAAGGAGATTTAATCTTCTCCTAAGCATATGGGTGCGTTGGCTTCTCCTTGACTCCCTGAATTGAAGGGGCTCTCGGGCGGCAGTCGTTCGTTTTCTATCAGAGGTAACTGCCAAGAGAGCAGGCAAGTGACCCAAAGTTTACCGCTTCCGGTGGGGCAAACTTGCAGGGCCATACAAATGACTCATATAGAGGTGCAAATTCGGGTTTACACGAAGTCTGTGTAAGTTGAACAAAGACCATACACGATACGTCACTGTCGCATTTGACCAAGTTTGCTAGTTGTGAAGACCTGCACTCCGTTTCTTCGATACATTGTGGCGCATATCTACTGGAGAAAAAAATCCTGGCCCATCAGGCTGCAGATCATCTCTCATTTCGCGTTGGGTGCCTGGCGATGCCTGAGACATCTCCTGCCTCATTTTTCAGAAGGTATCCTTCTCCGTGTTCTACTCGAACCTTATTCGACGCAACCTTGGTCGACCTGGCGAGAGAAATGGGTTCAGACTCGGTGTCTGCTAATGCCATGGAGCCCCTCTTCCATAATTATGACCTGTTCGGCTAGGCGAAACAGTCGCCACCTCCACCGAGTCGTTCAACTCACAGGAGGCAAACCCCAGAAGGTGGTCATCGTTGGAGTCTTCTGAAAGTATCCCCCGAAAGGAGGTCGGAATCAAGATAACTTTAGTTTTACGCCCCTACCGAAGGCTTGTGGGTGGCTCGGAGAAGATGGATCCTCCAAAGAAGGAACTTCTACCTCGGAAGCTATCCCCCGCAAAAGACTAGCATAGTGAGTTTAACATCCTCGATAAGACTTCGAAGATGATTATGCCTCAAGCGTCTTGTTCGACCGACAGCACCCGGAATTCTGCCTCTAGCATTCGTGAGGGGTCTTCTCTAAGAGGAAGGGATCCGTATCTCTTCTAATGTAGTCCTGGAGGGCATATTTCTTCAATGAAGTTGCTGCGGAGGCCATTCTTTTCTCGTTCCCCCTTAGCTAACATTTTTTTCAGGAGACCATGCTGGGCGCATCCACTCTACCCACACCAATGAGGTACAAGGGTATTGCTACTTAACCACCACAGAATTGGAGCCGGGCAGAAATATGCGCAATTTACACTCGGCAGTAGTATTGCAGCGTAAATTTCACCATCAGCCGACTTAGTGGCGGATGACTTCCGCCGTATTCTGGTATTGCTGACGAGGTGCTTTCTACTACTTGTGTATTTAAACGGTAGTCCCCCCTCTATGGATACTATAAGATTAATCTTATGGGTCATCTTACTGACTGATCGAGGACTTGGGGATAACTGACCAAAATATGAATAAGTTTACGCATTAGTGACCGATAACTGCTTCATTTCACGGAGATTATGTCAGTAGAAGAGGCTGTTTAGTTTTTTCTCAGGAACCTCATCTCCCTGAGCCTAACTAGTATATGTAGAAGGTCTGGCCATTTTGCACGTTGACCGCTTCCGTGATGATCACTCCAGTGTGATACCGTTCTCAAACAGTAAACATATACATACATGCGCTTTAACTGCCTCCCAAACGAATTCACTGACGGAGAATTCAGTCCACCTTGCGCTAGGTTCCGTCATGTTTCAACGCACGCCCTCCACTTTTCTTCTCAGGCATATGTCTCTTCAATTAACGAGAATATACATCTTTCAGAGTTGTAAAAGAAAGTCAAAAATATTCAGACAAGTTGCTCAAGACCCCACTTCACCTTCTGATTGCTTCATTTGCAAAATCTAGCCGGAATGGTGCTCTTACAGCATTAAATGCACGTCGTGATATTACAAAAGGCAGCGGAATGGACTTATTTTCCAGCGGTTGAGAATCCTTTAACGACAGGCTTACTTACACTATCTCCCCTGTTCCCAACGATGTCCCTCATGCCTTGCTTTGAGGGCTAGGTGAGCAAGGCATTAATTTTTTGTTAGATTTCTTTAACAGAATTTGGACAGATGGTATCTTCCCAGCCTCCTGGCGAATGGCTACTTAGCCCGCTTTTCTTAATAGGGGAGAAAGAACACTAACTCAGACCGTTTCGACCTAAATTCTAGTTTAGTGAGCATTTGGTAAATGTTAGATTAGCATTCTACATGGACAGCGGAGGCACCTTTTTCTTTTTAGTGCGGTTTCCGAAAGTTCCATTCAACTTCATTATCTCTGGTTTGACTGGAAAATAACGTCTGCAAGGCATTCATTTGAGGAGAGCAATACCCCACGGTGTTTTAGGATATGAGAAAGGCATATGGTACCGTATGGTGATACCGCATAATTGAGACTCTACACATGATGGGAGTAAGGCGATGCCTCCCAATTTTTAGTTTTGAGTTTTAGCGAGATTAAAGATTCTGCTTACGGGGTTGGGGGCCTTACCTGGCCATTTAGAGGGTGTCGCGCAGGGTATTATTCTCTTTGTTACTGAATTACTTCGTTTCTGCAAGATAATTTTTTCTCAACGCTCTACGATGTCCACCATTCTTTCTTATTTGGTGCGGCCCAGACGCCAACTCAGGAGGCTCAACTTTGTTGGGCATTGTACTTTATCTTTCACAAAGCCGAAGCCCACAGGTTTGGGATTTCCTTTGCGAGGACTAAAGCGATGGACTTAAGCAACTAACAACGGCTCCATCTAGACCCCAACTGGGTTTTAAACATGACTCAGTAAGAGGGGAAGGATTTCCACCTTTTTCTTAGCTTTATTTCGAATGACTCATCACCTGGGAGGCTCATTTTTGCAGCTTTAGGGTTTCTTGTAGATGTGCTCTGGACATTTTTCGTTCCGGGACGTTCAGCACCTGGGCTGCTGATAAAGAAACTGTCTTGCTTTACTTGTAATTATTTGATTACTCTAAGCCAGACAACGGATGCAAGTTTTATCGTCCGCAGCCCAGTGTGTATAGCGAAATGTGGAATCAATCCACCATAATGGTATCCGCATTGCGAGAGGTGATTCAGTAGATACCCCATTAAGAGCCATTATTTGATGCTCAGAAGTTGCAATTCTTTCTACACGTAAGCAATACATTGTGCTTCTGTATGAGAGGTCCCGGTTCTTTCCTTAGTTTACAATGGCTCTCAATGTACCTATTTCGACGGTGCTTATTGTACCAAGAGACGCCAATCATATCCTAAACTCTTTTGGTTTTGGCTAGGAAACTCCTTCGAGAGCTCGTTCTAGCCCTCTGGTATTTGGCGACTATGATTTTGCCCAGGATGCTAACCTGGTGATTACCGCCTTTCACTCTTTGTCGCCATGCCTCGGCTCCCAACTCTCTAAAGTTCCCGGAATATTGATTCCGGCTCTTTTCGAACAAACCTCGTGTTACGCTAGATACATACCAGAGTATACGGATGGCTCTAATTTCCAGGATGGGGGCTGATTCCTGGCCTATACCCTTTGCTCGAAGTCAGCGAAGCTCTACCAGACGTTGCGTCTGTCCTCACAAGTCAGTTGGTTTCAATGCACCACTCCGAAGGGAGATACGCGTCGTGCCCGGTTCGAGGACCGGATTTTTATATATAGCATCTCACAAATCGCGTTAAGTGGTCTCAGGTCAATGGAATTTACATACCCTCTGGTGAATGTCGAGATTATTTTTACCTGAGTTCCTGGACATGTGCGAGTTACTGGGAATAAGCGCGCCAATGTAGGCAACAAATTTTTTACAAGGACCTAAGACCAGAGGACTACATGGCAGGGATGATTGTAGCCTTCCCCCCAAGCAGAGACAGCTAAGGGGAGCTTAATTTTCCGTTCCATTGCTCACATGTGACTCTTCTCACGCACCGATCCCCCAATGCCGCCATGCCTTCAGGTCGCTTTCTCATATCTTCCAACGTGGCCCACTTGCTGGACCAAACGTCATAGCATGGAGCGCTCCGCTGCACTTTATTGTTAGGACGAAGTTTATCCACTGACTATTCGGCACATTCTTTTTGAATGTCCTTGTTGGTGATTTTCGTGTACATTACCTGACCCGGTAGCGGGAAAAGCGTGGTCGCTAGCGCTTATCCCTTGTACTGGGAACGGGTTTGTGCAAACAGATTTGTAGGCTAGCATCCTCCATTTTAGTTGACTCTCTTTGTTGTAGGTCAAATCGTGCTGCACCGAGGATAGGCGTCCGTTCCATCACGCCGTTGCATAATCTCTTCCTGTTGTTTTTGCTTTGTTCCTTGTTTTTAGTTTGTTCCTTGTGGTTTTTCAGTTTTAGATTTTGTGTCTGAATTATTATCCCTTTTAATATAACCTAGAATTAGGTTTGTAATTATTTAATTACGCGACTTATGCCATTGTAAAAAAATGGGTGTTAAATAAAAAATATAGAATACATGTGGCGAGATTAATCCAAGAAAAATTTATTTAGTTAAGTTGTAACGCTCTTTCTCATCTTCCAAATTCACCGGACCTTGTACAATGTGATAATCTTTTACACGGAAAAATAACCTTCATTAAATTACAAAGTTCTTTGTAATAAAGGAGGTGGAAAAGGCTAGCAAATTGTAGATTTCATCTAAAGTGTACCTAGAGATTATATCTAAATATTAAAACAGCTGCAATTCTCTTTAACTCTCTTCATGGAGTTAAGACTATCATGTGCAGTAAATGTAATGCGAATATATGTAATTAAAATGCCCTTTGGAATTAGAATATTACAAATTATTGTTTGAGTGAATATTTTCCTGTCAAAAGATCATTTGTAAGGCTTCATAGATATTTCATCCTAAATAGCAAATGAAATCATATTATAACGAGGTATGACTACTTTAAACAGCATCAATGATGTACATGAAATGTAAATTATAACTCATTTTAAATTAATACTATTCAAGGGTTACGGGTTAAACGAACTCTTATTTTGAATAACTTTCAAGAGTCTCTAGACTACTGATGAACTAAAAGATTTGATGTAATCAGCAGGACGATTCTTTGCAGCATTTTGGATGGCTTTTCTAAGGTTGTTTAGGATGTTAAATTGCCTTCCCTTCTGTGTAAACTTCTTTCTTCCTGAATCTCCTCGAGATTATTTGGGATTTGGGGTGTATCTGTTGGAAGATGACTTTATGATTGAGTCTCCTAAACATCTTTCGACTCTACCTAATTTTCCGAGAACTACTAGCCATGACGAGAAGCTTTTGTCTGCGTAATGAGCATTAACTTTGCCAATCTCACAAGCTGTCTCTTTAACCAAGGTAAGACGTTTTATTCCAAGAATTCGCTATACACTTCTGAATTCATTTATACATCGTCAAATTGAAGGGGCTTACTAACTTAGTTCATACAATTACAGTCCAAATCACCATTGTCTTTCTCCTTTTTGTTGCATAGTGAACTAGTTGACATGACGTCTATTGACAACCTAGCCTCTTGTCCACCTATCCGGCTGTTCCAGATTAACTCTAAATTCCACTCTGCAGATAACTTTGTTATGAGATTTTTATGTATTTCTCGGTTTATAATAGGCGTTTTTCTATGAGTTTTCGGTTAGGGACAGTGTATTTGCTCTTATTCTTAACAGTCGTAACTTATCTGACAACTTTTGACCTTGTTATTCATCAAACTGAATTAGCCCCAGCAGCTTATCAAAGGTCTATACTGCTAGATTGACCTTTATAGAAGCTCTAGTTTTGAATTGAAAAAGATCTCTAGAGTTATGAGGGCGAAATTCTTGTTGAACCCTTTTATTTCTTGGCTCAATGCCATCCTCGACAGCTTTCTTTGCAGTGCGATGTTCACGTTTCAATTCTTTTCAAATTTATCACCAACACTTTCTTTTATAAAATTAGTCAAGATATAATTCTTCTCTTCTCCTTTTTACCTACCCATTTATCAGAAAATACTATAAGCAAAAGATGCCTGGATGGTTGTTGCAATTGAATTTACGGAAATCTACTATAATTATATAATAGATGACATAAATAGAGTTGAAAACAAATAAATCGTGCTTATTACATTCATAAACATAACCGTGACCAAAAGGTTACATAAAGTCTTCTTGAAAAATTATGAGAGGCTAATGAGGTATTTCATATACGCTCAATACACATTTTAAATAGAAATAATTGTTCAAGAAACGTATCCACTGTCATTGTCAATACTTTTGTAAAGTACACTTTCCTGAATTTGTATTTTTTGTAGAATCTTACTTTTCTTAGTCGCGTGCGACTGTACATCGCACTATGTTAGCCAGTTGGTCGGTTGCCGTTTTTCTTTTCTTTGTATGGTAATAACATTGTAACTATTCCCGCAAATCTAACGTAATTTGCAATCCATATGTTCTTTTAAATTCCCTTTTGAATGATATAATTGCCAAATCCTCCCGAGATTAGCCCGGAAATTATTATGTTTTGGCAATAACGTCATAACTATTCGGCCGATTCTAACGAAACTTGAAACCTTTATGTGGTTTTTCATTCTCTTTCAAATGTTATAATTGAAAAGGTCCACCAATTATAGTCCGAGAATTATCAATAGTTTTGAAGGTCTTAAGGCTATAAATCAGAATAAGTGAGAGCACAGAACCTATTGGTCAGCAGACCTTGTTTTTAAAATCAACCATAATTTCTTGACAACTTATGTACTATAATTTAAATGAAATTGTTATTCTCTGTATTTAACTATAATTTATATAATAATATAAATTTTATTTTAAAAAGTTTCTGGAAACACGCTTGATTAGTCTATTGCTAACAATAACTTCAAAATTTAAATTTTATACTTAGTTTTCCCACTAATCTCTTCAAAAGGTACAATTACCCCAAAGTTGAAGAGATGAAAAGAAGCGTTTCCGTTTGCTATCACGAGCAACTTTCCACTTGAGATAGCGGGTCATTAAAAGTAGTTAAGGTTAAATTAATTGTTTCTACCAAAGTGATTAAAATACATTGAGATTAATTAATCCTGTGAAGTGAAATATTCACTACCACTTGATTTTAAAGAGTTTTTCCTTTCAACTATTTGTCACCTTGGTGTTACTCTTTGTTTGGGGATTAATTCATGAAATCTTCGAATATAAATTACAACACGACTGTTGTATCAGACAGCTTTATTTACCCATTTCCCTTTGTCCGTAAATCTTGGAAGTAAATAAAACGATATTTAGGACAAATTGTGCAGCTGAAGTGAGTGCTAAATTGTGAAATTGAAAAATTAAAAGAGGTCTGCTTTTCACGAGGGAAATTAACGCAAAATACTAGAGCGCCTTGAAAAAGGAATCCCCGGTGGGAGCTGCGTTTTTGTAAATAGACAAAGGGCCCCAGGATAAAAGTTAAATTTAAGGGAGGAAAGGGATGTTTATTGTTTGTGCCTCTACTTATAATCTTGCTTGTTAGAAAATTCTCCATTAGATATAAGAAAAGTAAAAAGAAAAGTAATAAGAAAAAATTGAGAATTATTATGAGGAAGGGAACCTAAACGAGATAACTTTGATCCTAGCAATTAAACAAGGTATTAGTTCTTTACTTATGAAGATAACAGGATGAAAAGTTTTCAAGCCAAAATAAATAATAAGGATCAACAGACATGTGCACAAGCCATATAGCTATTCCCTTTATCATCCGTTTTCCCCAAATATTTTCGCTCTATTCTTTCCTGTTAATTGCCTATTTTCTTCTTCCCTGGGCGTTTTGCCGATGCTCACTGAGACTCCCCTTAAACTAAACAGGGCAAACAAATGTCTATGCCTATTGTAGCTCCTAATTTTCAATGGGGAAGGAAGAGAAAAGTCAGAAAGAGAAAAAAAATATCAACCAGGAAATGAAAAATGAGAGTAGAGGAAAGAATTTACGATTTCATTGGTTAATTTCCGCTAAGATGTACTCAGATATCTTAAACCTTGAAAGGGAAAAGTAATTTTTTTTTAAACTTTCACACTCGTTACGGAAATCCTAAAGGGAGATAGCAAAGGCCCTATTGTCGCTAATTTAAGTTGTACCCATTTTTATCCGAGGTTTCTAACTTATCTAAATGATAGGATCCTGTTTCAGGTATTAAAAGGAGTCGTTTCCAAAATCATTCCAGGTCGTGTGTAAAATTCCCTTGTATGTAATCATAGGATGAGTATTCTTATTTCATGCTTATTTTTAAATCAGTGAAAATCAACATGGCCACCGCGCCAATTTTTGTAAAGGAGGTTCATGTAGAAAACGATGAAATTTGAAGAAGCGAAAATATTTGGAGCTCAAGTAATCCAATTAAAGATATGGACTGTTAGATATAGTAACACTCATTATTTTGTTCGTATTTATTTCTAATATTTCCTATTCTTATCTGCGCTATCATCTTCCCCACTTCTGAATAATATCTGGATAAGGAAGAATGTGGTATATAAAATAATATATAATACTTAACTTATTTTCCATTTTGACTCCCATATCGCTGTGTTGGTAATAATTTTTTATATTTTTACGAAGCTTCTTTTACTATGACATACCACCATCTACTTAGTAATGCCTGCATTTTGTTTTATCTGTGAAAGAAATAAAAACGCACTGCAGGCTTGTCTCAGCAGATTTCTCCCCATATCCAAACTACACCCCTTTGCCATTTCTTTTCCTTTTATCTAAATAACTTAATCGATTGCTATTGTACCTGGTTACTCTAGACTTAGCTATTACATTGATGGAGCTCAGACACAGACTAAACTATTTATAGGATGGTATAAAATTGATCCTTGTAATTAACCTTTCTGCGGGTTCTACCCACACGGGGCGCTCCTCTGGTAAAGCTGGTGGGAAAAAGGTTCACATCCAATCCCGGCTAAAACCAGGTCTCCACCTCTTTCCCTGAGTATGAGCTTTTTCCATTAAGCGAAACGGCCGCGAGCCTCCACCGAGTCGTTACACTCACAGGAGACAACACCCCTGAAGTTGGTTGGTACGGGGAGCCCAACTACCCCTGATTGTCCTCAAAGGCGACAGGGCCTTAACGAATTGTCCGGGAAGCGTAATGTCATTTCCTTTAGGGTCTTCTCTTCGAAGAGAGTCCCTGCATCTCCTCCGAGCTAGGCCTGGAGGGCATATTCCTTTACTGAAATTGCCGTGATATTCAGGCTAATTGGAAGTAGCTGCAGAGAATAGCCTCCTCCCGTTTTGTCTTAGGTTTCGTTTTGCAGGTGTACATGCTGGGCGCGTGCTCTCTGCCCCCGCTCCCGGAGTTAACGGATTTTTCGACTTCGCCACTACGAGATGGAGGCCGGGCAGGAGGATGCACGATTCCCAAAGGTCAAGTACTTGTCAACCTGATCGACGAGATGGATATATGTGCCATAAATGTTTGTGGATGAGTTTACGCATCACTGCCCAAGAATAGCTTCATTTTCCTGTTTCGATCTATCTTTGTGCTCTCCTGATGTATAGCCTGATTTTGTGTAGGGGATACTCGATGACATCAATGGTAGTGATCACTATCCCATTCAAATATTATTTTCTGTTCCGAGGCCACCTGAGAGCCCGCCCCGGTGGTGCTTGGCCGAGCTCAGAAATGACTAACTTTTATGTTTCAGTCGAGAACTTTAGGTAGGTAGATGTGGCCGTTGAATTCTTATCCGGCACTTTCATCGCAGTGGTCCTGACTACTCTCCCCAGCATGGCCGGCTATTTTGAACGCCGAGCGTTTCCGTAGAGGTGAGCTGTTTGTGAGGTGGCTCTCAAACATAATAGTTGTGCCTACATGCTCTATAAGCCTATAAGGGCCGCCCAAACGATTTCACTGTCGGCAAATTTCGTTGAGCTAGTGCTAGGTCTGTTATGTTTCAAAGCACGCCCGCCGCTCTTCTTGGCGGGCATATGTGTCTTCACTTAAAGGAAAGTCCTCTCTAGGAGAGTTGTGGAAGCGAGTCAAAAGGATTCGAGGCCAAGTTCTGGCAGGACCCCCTCCAGTTCTCCAGGAGAATGGGACCGCAATCTCAGACCCCGCGTCCGTGGCGGAATCCTTCGCGACCGCTTTCTCCGCATTCTCTAACCGGGATGCTGCTCTGCCAGCATTTAATGTGCGTCGTTATGTTGCCGAAGACCGACGACTAGACCTCTCCTTGATAGTGATAGGCGGAAAATCCTTAAACGACAGGTTTACTTTGAGTGAGTTGCATTCCGCTCTCGCTTCGTGCACGAAAACCGCCGCTGGTACTAGCGATGTTCTGTAAGCCATGCCTCGAGACCTGAGTGAGCGAGGAAGGGCCATTCTATTCTATTCGGGTAGACGGTATCTTCTCAGATTCCTGGAGACTCGCTACTGTGCTCACTTTTCGCAAACCAGGGAAAACCGGTTTCCAGCCAATCTGCATAAATCATGCGTGTGCAAGTTCATGAAAATATTGGTAAATGTTAGATTAGCTATCTTCTGGACAGTGAAGGCCATCTGCCATGTGCACAGTGTTGCTTCCGCAAGTTCCACTCCACGTCGGATGCTCTGCTCCGACTGGAAAATGCTGTCTGTGAAGCTTTTCTTCGTAGACAGCACTACGCTACGGTGTTTATCGATTTGGATAAGGTCTATGATACCGCATGGCGATATGTTATCATAAAGATTGTCCACATGATAGGGGTGAGGGGACGCCTACCAATGTTTATATGTGAATTTTTGCGAGATCGTCGATTCTGCGTACTGGTGGCGGGATCCCTCTCCTGCCCATTGGAATATGAATATAGTGTCTCACAGGGAACTGTCATAAGTGTTACACTCTTTGCCCTGAGCATCAACGGCATCACCTCGGTGCTGCCGGAAGATGTTCTTTCTACACTCTACGTAGACCACCTTTTAATCTTTTTGGCGCGGCCCAGATGCTAACTATTGAACGTCGACTCCAACATGCATTGAACCGCGACTCGCGGTAAGCGGAAGTGCATAGGCTTCGGTTAACTTGGCCAAAACTAAGCTTCTGCAATTTTGCCGCCATCCACGGCTCTGCTGGATCCAAACTTGTTTGTAAATGGGGTGCGCCTGGAAGTGGTGGACTCATACCGTTTCCTTGGTCTTTTATTTGACCGACGCCTCACCTGGGATGCTCATATTCGCAGCCTTAGGGCCACTTGTACCTGTTCCTTGATATTATTCGATCCTTGACTCTCAGCGGCGGCTTGGGAGCTAATAGGGCTACTGCCTTACTTTTTATCGATCCTTTGTTGGTTCGAATTTCGACTCCGGATGCGAGTTTTATTCATCCGCAGCTGAGCCTGTATTGCGGAAGATAGACTCGATCCACCCTACCTGCTTTCACCTTGCGACTGGTGCTTTGCGCACTTCCCCCAATGAGAGCCTACTATTCTATTCTGGGGAGATGCCTCTCTTTCTCGCCGGGCACAGTGCATTATTTGCCTGTGCGCGAGAGCCCGGAACCTTTCCCTGTCGCCAGCAACTCTCACTGCATTTGCAGCTGATCTCGATGGTGCCTATGTCGCCCAGACCTGCCAGTCATACCCTAAGCCCTTCTGTTTAGGGCCAGAAAACGCCTTTGAGAGCTATGTATAGCTCACGGGCCGGTGGCGCCTCTGTTTCTGCCCAGGGTGCCCCCCTGGAAGGTACCACCTTTGAGCATTTGTCGCATAACCTCTGCTCCCAAAGCTTCTTCAGCACCGGTAGTAATTCATTCTGCCTTTTTATAGCACACTTCGTGTCGCGCTGAAACCGTTCTAGTGTATACAGATAGCTCCCAGTCCTAAGATGGGGCGGTTTCCACGCCGTATCCCCCCTGTTTGAAGTCAGCGGGGCTCGTCCAGGCACTGCGTCTGTCTTCACGGTCGAACTGTTTGCAATACACCGCTCGGTACGACAGATTACGCGACGTGCCCGGTTCGGACACCAGATTGTGAACTATAGCGACTCACAAACAGCCCTAAGTGCTCTCGAGGCATTGGAATCTATGCATTTCCTGGTTGGCGATATCCGTGAGGTCACTGTTGGGCAAGCCGGATGGATTTCAAGATTATCTTCTGCTGGATTCCTGGACATGTAGGAATTGCGATGAATGTGGCCGCCGATGAGGGTGCCAAAGATTCGGTGATTACATAAAAGGAATAAGGGCAGCTCTCCCGGTTTCTTGGAAAAGAAGATGTGAGGCGGTCGACTGGAACATACGGTTACGTGCCATTGCGCGGTGACTTTTCCCATGGATCTAACCCCCAATGTCGCGACGGCTTCAGGTTGCTTTCTGTCATCTGTGAATTGGACAAACTCGCGGGACGCAGCGCATTCCCTGCGCCTTTTTGTGATTATAGCCTTTTCTCCAGGCTGTTAGGCACATTCTTTTTGAATGGCCTAGTCTTGTTAATTTTCAGGCATGGTACCTGTCCTGGTTCTGTGACGAGCCGGGTGACTACCAATTGTTCCTTATACTCGAGGCGAATTCGGGTAAACAGACCTCTGGAAAATACTTTTTTGGGGACGAAGCTGTCTTCTATTACTTTGATTGACTGTTTGTTGTAGGTCACATGTTCTTGCGCCGGGAGCAGGCGGACCTTTTCCCAACACTCGGGGTCGTTTCCTTCTTGCTTTGTCTTCTTTTTTAGTTGCTGTATTTATCTCTATCTAGTTTTTAATCTAGCTTAGTACTAGGCTGTGATCAGAGTATGGCGGCTTTTGCCCTAGTAAGCAGTCGCCAGATGGGCTTTCAAAATTAACCATAAATATAGGCAAGGATTGGAATGACACCATTATTGTTTAATATACTTATGGAATGAGTCTTAAAAGGATTAAGAATATGAATGATTTAAAGGTGCTGTGAGTTAAGATTAAGACGGGTTCGGAAATATCGATTGAGATGTTATGATAGGTTATGTATGAGAAATGCCTTGAAGTCAAATGCTGAAGAGAGTAAAGTGACATGCTTTGGAAAGAAGATGAGATGGAGTGTGTGCTATTTAAGGGCATATTGTTATACTTTAAAGAGTTCAGTGTTTTAATTATTTGAGATTTAAGGTGTATAAATGTGATAACGAGGAACCAGGGACCAACCACAGTGTTTCGAAATTTAAAGGACGATTAAAGTGTTATTAAAGGTTCTTAGTGTGGAATGTGTTTGGAAAGTTCCTGTAAGCACGTTGTTGCCAGCATTTTTACACGAGAGTTGACTATGTTATGGAAGCAGAAAGAAATATCTAGAATGAGAGAAATATAAATGGACAATTTGGAAGATACTTGTTTTGTACATGGTGGAGTGTGTGAAGAACAACTGCATCAAATAATAATTGAATGTAATAATTGAGTGTATTCTGAGTTGGAATTAACATTTACGAAGAATTGGTTGGAATAGATTTGTTAAATGAATATACGAAAGTTAAGGTGAGGGCGTGTGAAGAGATGAAAAATCGCGTAAAATGTGCTCTGAATGTAGGAAAGCACCGAATTAGGAGCAAATATGTTGATGTTAGTATTGGAAGATGGGCATGGAAATGGTTTGTAAGAAGCTCTGGTTGTTGAGTGGACGAAATGCTACAGCACCTAACAGCCATCGTTATGAAAGGAAAATTCAGCGTTGAATAAATGATGGTGTAGCGGGCCGAAAATAGATCTCTAATCCCAATCGATAATCAATCCAACCCGCTTCCTACACTGTCCGGACGTGAGAAATCGAGGGAGAATAAAACGAATTGTATATATAGTCCCTTTACTTACAAAAAAATACAATGATAGTTACAGTTTAAATTTACAACAATTTTATATTTACTAGGGAAGTGTGCACACTTCAAAATGAGGCTAAATTCCCCAATCAAAATACGATACCAAACGAGAATCTTATAACCGGCGGATACAACAATTTACTTATATTCTACACAAAACAAAAAAAACACAACCACAACCGAACGAAAAGGGGGCACGCGCTATCACTTGCTGGAGGTGGGTGGTAGTTGGCTAACTTAGAAGGAGGCAGGATTGTCAACGAAGGCGGGTATGGCGGTTCAGGTGGTTGGCGAGGCACGAAAGCCCTCCTTTCAGGGCTGGGTGGAGCACTCGTCTATAGAACCCCTCTTGCTACCAGTCCACACTTCCACTCTCTGTAGAAGAGATATATCCTCCTTTTATGACCCATTTATTTATACATGGATGGCGAAACTAATAAGTGGGCATTACTCGAAAATACATCGACTAGCTTACCTCTTTCCAGAATATGACGCTTTGATAAAAGTTTATTTTAAGCAAAGTACAATATTATTATAGTGATATCTCAAAATTAGCTACTATCTTTCTAGAATAACGCCTGGAAAGAAAGAAAAACATGGTAATCATTTTATACATGAAATAAACAAAAATAAAACAAACCCATTCCCATTCACACACATTCTTACAGAGGGAGGGAGAGGGTACTGAGAAAAGGGGTGGGAGAATGGCCCTTTTACACACACTCACATTCGCCCCACCACACCCCTCCTTCCTTAAGTCATTCGATCAGCCACTCACTAAACCCTTTCAATCACTCTTCACGGTACCACTTGTGCTCAATCGCACCCTTCTGCACCCATTCACACTCTTCTACTGGTCCCTGGCTACGCGTAGCAATTAGTCTGGGTTGTTCGTCAGTCGTCCTGTCAGTCTCATCGTCACTATTTATCATCTCATCAACCATACTCTTAGCCCTCATTACCAGTTCTCCCATCTCACGACAGAATTCTTTCATACTCTTCCGTTTAGAACCCTCACTCTTCATACCCCCATTCATCAGCTCCTCACTTACAGCTCTCATCCAACTCAAGGTACATTCTTGCGAAACAGACAGGTCACTCACATCCCCTGTATTTTCAACAGGCATACCAGAAACCCCTTCGACTGGTTCCCACCAGAAACCTGAAAAATCAGCCACTTCATCATTCACTACATCAAACTCACCCCTACTATTACCATTCATAAAACCCGAAAAATCAGCCACACTAGGTTCATTCTGCCCAAACACACTATCATTCATACTGTTCCCAAAACCAGAAAAATCAGGCACAGGCAGATCACTCACTCGTCTACTTATACCAGCCAAATCACTCACCTGCTTACGCAAAAACTCAATCTCCCTTTCAAGATCCCCCATACCAGAAACACTCTGCTCAGACTTACTTTCATTCGTACTTGCATTCTTCCTTTCACCCTTCTTTGTACGCTTTCTACTCCTCGAGACTAAGACTAGCTCTTTCCCAGACAGATCCATACTATCACATTCAATCTCATCATCATGCACTTTACCTCTCTCTCTACACAGTCCATACACCGGATGGCTCACCAGGTAGTCAGGAGGTTCTCTCCATCTCCTTAACTGACTCTGATGAGCCCGCACTCTCTCAGTCATGCCGTCATTCAAACTCTCCAAAACATACGTTACCACATTTTCCCAAACTCTCACAACTCTATAAGGTCCATCAAACTTCTCACTTATCTTTGATACATTCAACCTACCCTTCACTTCTTTCACCTTCGATACTTTTGTACCTAATTCAAATGAACGGAACCTTTCATGCGCCTCACGCCATACACTCTGCTCACTTTCACTCAAACGAAACCTATCTTTCATTCGCCTTTCAAAATTCATCACAAACTGACATGGGGACATTCCAGTTGCACTATGCACAGTTGAATTATATGCCCACAACACTCTCCCCAGACACACATCCCAGTCATTCACTGTCGTACTCATCATTCTCAACATCTCACACAAGGTTCTTATAGTCCGTTCAGCCAATCCATTTGAAGACGGTACATACGGAGTTGTTCTCACATGCTCCACACCATTCTCTCTCAACATTTGCTCAAACACTTCCCCTACAAATTCAGGACCATTATCACTCAGACATCTTCTAGGCTTCCATACACACATAGGAAAAAACAACTGCTCAATCACACGCGCAACAGTCACACTCCTTTTATCTCTCACAAACTTACTTTTATGGTCAACCATCACAACCATACCAACATTCCCAGCTCTCGTACGCGGCAAGGACACACAATCAATCACTACCAATTCAAACGGTTCTTTCGCATCAACTTTCAACATCGGTGGTTTCACTTGCACACCTTGCACCTTTCGCTTCTGACACCTTTCACACGTAGTTGCAACATCATTCACAACAGTTCTCAGAAACGGGTGGAACACATGCTCCTTCATACACTCCCACAGCTTAAATTTACCCATATGCCCATAATTATCATGCACAACCTTCACCAGACCAATCATACCAACTAAGGACATCACAGGTACATACATATCATCACTACCCTTCACATGCCTCACAAAATATACAACATCCATACAAACAACAAAATCCTTAGCATACCTTTTAAAATCACTTAAACACTCTGGCCATTCATTCAAATCAACACGCATCATTACACACCTCTTCTACTTACTAAAAAAAGGACACATCTCTTGCATCTCTAGAATATCATCATCACTAAAAATCTCATTCTCATCATCCATGACCAACTCAATCATCCTGCAAAACTTGACAACATTATTTGCACACTCATTCAACCTCATCACCTCACATTCACCTTTCATAAGACGATCCTTATCAGCATCCAAAGACAAATCATTCAATCTCATAAAGTCTACACCAAGCAAGAAACAACAAGGCATTTGCTTACCTTTCAGAATCACAAAGTCATGCTTCACATTCACACCATTACCCAAACTCACTTTCAGACTAACCTGTTCCCATGCCACTATCATGCCATTCCCTAATCCACTTATCCGTAACTTCACAGGTTTATGCTCGCAACATCTAAACTCTTCATACTTACTCAGAATATTCTCATTCACTAAAGACACTTGCGCTCCAGTATCAATCAAACCACAGAACAACCTTTCACCAACTTTCACTCTCGCTTCCATCATATCAGGTCCACCATGTTCGCAATACACAGAAGGAACAAGCACACCAACATCAGCACTGATATCCACACTGTCATCAACTCCCATATCATCACTCAACACACACTCATCTTCATCCAGACAATCATTCTTCTCTCTTATATATGAACACTTTTCAATTACCCAATTGTAGTGCACACCGCTCAAACATTGCAGATGTACCACATTAGGATTCAAACCCTTCATCTTCTCATCCTTGTACACAATCGGCCTCTCACCACCAAAGTGCACATAAACAATCACTCCATACAAACGACTCACTACAATCAACACTTCCTGAAATGGCGGGACCCCTTGCATACACATCGCTCTCAATTCTTTCATGAAGTTCCGCACCTTTGCCATACCAATGCTTTCAGGCTTCCTACACACTTCATTCATTACCTCCTTCCTTAAATTATCTACACTATCGGGCACTCTCACATCTACTCCATCACTCTTCAAATCTTGCAAACCATTCCATACACTCTCAAACAAGGAATCACAACCACCCTTACTCTCTTTTCCATTCATAATTCCTTTCGGCAAATACTCAGGATCACTCACTCCACCCACATTTTCATCATTCGTACCAGGATACCTTGACATCAAATCAGCCACTCCATTCCGTTCATCAGGCACATACTCAATCACATAGTCAAAGTCACTCAAATCTTCCAATGTCCTTGCAATCCTACTATCAGCCCACTTCATACGCTGCAGATATACAAGAGGTTGATGATCGGTTTTTATCACAAACCTCACACCATACAAAAATGGACGCAACACTTTCAAACAATATCTTATCGCAGCCAGCTCTCGTTTTACAATCGAATACTTTCGTTCTGCAACATTCATAGCCTTGGATACATACCCAATTATTCGCCTGACATTCTCTTCATTCAAACGCTGCTCTTGCATCAGAAAACCTCCCATACAATACCCACTCGCATCTGTATACAATTCAAGCATTTTAGCATTTACACTATAATCTGGGTAAGCCAATTCAACATCTTCAGCCGCTGCCTCTTTCAGTCTCTCATACGCCTCATTCATCTTATCATTCCACTTGACAACCGTACTACCTTTCTTGCCCATCCACTCAGTCAGAGGCTTACTCACACCAGAACAATCACGTATAAACTTTCGCTGGAACTCAATCAAACCCAAAAATGACTTCAGTTGCTTCACAGTCACTGGTTTAGGAAACATTCGCACCTTCTCAACATACTTCGATGATTTTCGCAATCCATTCTCACTCACCATATGCCCAAGGAATTCCACTTCTTTCGCAAACCATTCACACTTCGCCACTTTCACCTTCACACCAACACTCTCCAACGTTCTCAACACATCATTCACCAATCTCATATGCTCCTCAAAAGTCTCAGTCATAATCAAAATATCATCTATAAACGCAATCACATTCTTACTCGCAAACTTACTCAACACAACATTCATTGCCCGCTGGAAGGCTCCGGGAGCATTAGCCAACCCAAAGCTGAGGTTCCGGAACTGGTAATGCCTCTTTGATGAAGAGAAGGCAGTTACTGGCCGGCTCTCCTCAGCAATGGGCATCTGGTAATACCCCCGTACCAGATCCAGCTTCGTAAACCACTCCATCCCATGCATACTATACACACAATCAGATACCACACACATCGGAAACCTTTCTTTCACAGTCCTTTCATTCACCTTTCGATAATCCACACACAGACGCAATCTTCCATCTGGCTTACGTACAGGTACAATTGGACTATTCCATGCACTCTCGCTCTCTTCAATCACCCCCAATTGCTCCAATTCAAAACACTGCCCCTCAATCTCATCAGCAACCGGACGTGGGAAATGCCTCGGCCGCTGATAGATTGGGGAGTCCTCCTTCAGGACAATCTTGAATTCCGGGAGCTTTGAAACCCCGAAATCCAGATCACCCTTACTGAGGGCTCCCTTTCGCTCAAATATCATTCGATACACATCCTCCCTTTAATACTCAGTCAAACATCCATCCAATTTCACCATGTCCTTCACCTCATTATACATCCATTCACATGTCTTTTCTTTCGCAACATTCACCCTGATATCCGTTCTATCATCCATACCTACCTCATCAAAAGTGGAGAGGTGGCCCAGTACATCTCCGACTTGGATTCCCCTCACCTGCCCTTTCACACTGGGGTCCGTCTGCACACATACAAAAGGATCATTCATTCTATTCAAGCCATCAAACACACAAGCAACACGCCTTACCTTATAACACGCATCTGTTCCATCCAATATCACAGTGTTCTCACTCACATTCAAACTAACATCCTTACTCCAACTCACTCTGACAGACACCCTTTCACCCTTCACAAGCCTTACATTCTCCATAGCAGTCACCTCAATACCAGTAAACACACTCCTCAAAACGCTACCATCTTTCCCTACATACAACTTATACATCCCATTTTTACCAATCTTTCTCTCAATCTGATCACTCGCAGGATGCACAACCATACGATTCATTTTCATAAAATCATAGCCCAAAATCACACCATACTCACTACTCACCTTATCAATCACAGAAAATTCACATTCATTCATCATCATACTATGCATTCGAACAGCTGACCTTATCATTCCAATCACAGGCACTCTCCTATTACCAATACCTACCAAACTACCCTTGCACTCAGACAGGAGGGCTTTCTCGCTAAACTTGTCATACACATCTTTATACACCAAGCTCGCCTTGCATCTAGAATCTATTAAAGCCAAACACTCAATTCCATTCAACTCAACCATCACACTCAGACACTCATACTTCCTACCAGACAGCACTTTCACACTAGACAGACTTACCATCACATTACTCACACTCATGCACCCAGAGGATACTTCAGCAGGTACCCTCTTACCATTCAGTTTCCCGCTTCAGACTTTCCATTCACACCTTGCGCTCTCAGTCTAATCCAACACTTTTCACTTGAATGTCCTTCCATCGCACAATAGCTACATACATTCCTCTGGTCACGACACATCCTTGCATAATGACCAGCCTTTCCACAATTACCACATGCATATTTCATACTTTCCCCACCAGTTGCTCCACCATTCAACCTCGGACAATCTTTCTTCAAATGGCCTATTTCTTTACACTCGAAGCACTCTTTCACACTTTCCTGGCAATCCTTTATCATATGCCCTTTCTTACCACACCCAAAACATGCACCAGATGTCCACCTACATTCTGCCAACATATGACCTTTCCTTCCACACCGACGACATTCCTCAATCTTTCTCCCACCACTCAGTCTCTCATTTGCTGGGACATACCTCGGTTTCTTTCTCATATATCCGTTCCCACGCTTGAAATTCATCTGCCCCCTTCCATTCGACCACCCTCCATTTGCCCATCCATTCTGCCGGCCCAGGAAGTTTGACATCACTCCAGCTGGTGCAGCCTTCAGGGCATCCCTGTAGCTGACAAACTGCTGGGTGGATGAAAGCTCCTGGGCTTCTTACCTCCAACATTCACACTGTACCATCCATCCTCTTCTAGATCGCTTTCATCATCAAATCGTCCATCTTCTAACAGTTCCAACACATCCTCCCACATCAACCGTTCACCTGTCAGTCTCACTCTCTCTTTCCTCTTTCCACTCAGCCATTCACTCACCTTTCGCGGGATCGTGTCCAAAAACTTCCTCATGAGTGGTTTACATTCATTTACATCATCATCACCATACCTCGTTCTTGCCATACTCTCAAGCATATGTGCATACATATTCACACTTTCACTCTTCCCCATTCGAGCCTTCTCAAATTCATTCACCCTTTTATACTTCACACTCTCTTTCATTCGTTTCACCTGCCCAATCAATCTCTTCTTCACTACATCGTACTTTGGCTCTCCCACACTCGTTATCACTCGCAAGAACTCCAACACTTTCCCATTCAAACAATCTCCCAGAACACTCACCCAGTGACCCTTGTTCTGCGGGTACTTGAGCTTGCAGTACCGCTCAAAATCCCCGAAGAACTCATCCATACTCTTTCCCCCATGCAATCTAAACTTATCAATCCTTGGCACTTCCCTAATCAAAATTCCTTTCCCCACGTTCACTTCACTCTCCGAAGAGCTACTCTCGGTCTCACTCATTCCAATCATATTGTCACTCTCTCCCTCATCTGAGTATAGCGAATCCACACTCTTCCCTCTCGCTTTCCTATCCTCAACCTTAGAACCATGCTTACTTCCTCTCTTACTTTTCACTCTCTTCCATTCACCCCCTTTCTTACCCCTTACAGTATCTTCTTTAGACTCAATCATACTGCCATCCATTCCATTTAGCGGAGTCCCTTCAGTAGGAGCAGGGGTCAGGGTTGTAGGTCCTGGGGCTGATCCAGCCCCTATCATCATTTTATACAGGTCCCGCATCCGTCGGTCCGTCTGATCCTGTCGGTCTCCCATTTCCTTCTTCATCCTATCAGTCTTTTCATTCATCCCTTTTATTTTATTCTCCATTCCCTCCATCATTCCCCGCAACATTTCACACTCCTCTTCTTCCTTTCTCAACTCCAGTCTCAATCGCACTACTTCTTCATTCAACGTTTCCGCTACAGCCATTGTTCCCAAGTTAGTAAAAAGATAGGAGAAGGGAAAAATCAATCAAACTACTTGTCACACTAATTGGGCATGGACTACAATCCAATCCAGTCACGCTCCCAGTTTCGAAGTCTCACGTCCCTATTCGGGCGCCAAATGTAGCGGGCCGAAAATAGATCTCTAATCCCAATCGATAATCGATCCAACCCGCTTCCTACACTGTCCGGACGTGAGAAATCGAGGGAGAATAAAACGGATTGTATATACAGTCCCTTTACTCACAAAAAAATACAATGATAGTTACAGTTTATATTTACTAGGGAAGTGTGCACACTTCAAAATGAGGCTAAATTTCCCAATCAAAATACGATACCAAACGAGAATCTTATAACCGGCGGATACAACAATTTACTTATATTCTACACAAAACTAAAAAAACACGACCACAACCGAACGAAAAGGGGGCACGCGCTATCACTTGCTGAAGGTGGGTGGTAGTTGGCTAACTTAGAAGGAGGCAGGATTGTCAACGAAGGCGGATATGGCGGTTCAGGTGGTTGGCGAGGCACGAAAGCCCTCCTCTCAGGGCTGGGTGGAGCACTCGTCTATAGAACCCCTCTTGCTACCAGTCCACACTTCCACTCTCTGTAGAAGAGATATATCCTCCTTTTATGACCCATTTATTTATACATGGATGGTGAAACTAATAAGTGGGCATTACTCGAAAATACATCGACTAGCTTACCTCTTTCCAGAATATGACGCTTTGATAAAAGTTTATTTTAAGCAAAGTACAATATTATTATAGTGATATCTCAAAATTAGCTACTATCTTTCCAGAATAACGCCTGGAAAGAAAGAAAAACATGGTAATCATTTTATACATGAAATAAACAAAAATAAAACAAACCCATTCCCATTCACACACATTCTTACAGAGGGAGGAAGAGGGTACTGAGAAAAGGGGTGGGAGAATGGCCCTTTTACACACACTCCCATTCGCCCCACCACACCGGGTGGATTTGCGCTTGATTGGTCATAAAATGGTAGAAATTGTAGGTAAATTTATAGTTCCAATGATGCGCACTGACCTTAATTCATACTAGAGAGGTTGATAATTACTTTGATTCTTCTTGTTTGTCCTTCTCGATGCGATAACAAGAATGAAGGTGATTTCGTCACGAATACATTGTATTTGTAGTCTTTCACCCCGTATTAAATATCGACACGAACAAACAGCCAAAATAATTTAAAACACCCTCTTCTGTCTTTGTTCTATTTCAACTCAGTAGAATTCAAAATACATTGTAATGGTAAAATTTCACTTCTCATTTGCGCTTTTTATACCTATTGTATACCTTCCTATGACAATTTGGTATACCCATACAATAGTGATTCTTGTATCAATGGTTTGCCGTATAGATGATTGTTATTATCAAGGCATAATATAAAGTGATAAAGCATCATCTGATATGGTAACTACTTTAAGACACATTGTTAACATTTGGTCTTATAACAAATTAATATAGAATAATATAGAATTCATGTAAGAATTAGAGTTTGTGTTATTATGAAGAGCTTATCCACATATTATTATTTAATATAATTTTCTTAAAAATATTGGCCTATTTAAAATTTCACGATTATATACTCCAAAGGCAAACTAGTGAGCATTTTATAATGCAACCAAGAGGATAGAATGTGACAATGATAAATATCATAGTCGACATTATTAACACAACGAAGTGCCTGATTGCCACAATCACTTCGGGGGGAGGTAAACTCCTCCCTCTCTGCCACACTCCAATTTTATTTCCCTCTTTGGCAGGAAGCAAGAATTTTAATGAATCATAAAATGGGTCGAAAAATGCTAATGAAAAGATTGTGGAGACAATGGAAGACGAGCAAAACAATGCGCTGAGAGAAGAGACAATGGCGACCAACCTTCGTTGCCAACCAACATGAAATGTGTCTCTTTGTAAATGAGGTACCGCATTTTTCATTAACATGATTGTGTGTGTATTTTAGCTTTGGAGAAAAGCTACTCCATTAGTTAATCTCAACAGTACTTGCACTTAAGAGATTGGTTCTTTTTAGATTAAATGAAATGGGTCCATCCCGACCAATGGTGTGCGCGTGTGAGCACCAGCTTAGAAAAATCATGAATGCATTAAATGGGTTAGTAAATATCAGTATCAATGCGTGTATTTTCGTGTCACTTTGAATCAGCGAGGAGTGTGAAACAACATGGGGTGATTATCATACATAAGCCGATCATCTGTGCATTGATCAATGTATAGATTACAATAGGATCGTAGCATTAATCGACCCAGGCCGCATCTATGTAAGGTTACAAAAAAGAGGCACTTCGCAACTTGTAGCGTGGAAATTGGCGACCGGCTGATAAGTGTGGTCCGAGTAATAAGTGAAGAGCGAGTAACAAGTGAGAAACAGTGATATGTGAGAACCGGCTGATAGGTTTGAATCGTTGCCTTAGGAGTGAAATTTCTTAGGGTTCATGAAATAAGATTATATGTATTATTTTTCCTTCATTTTTTCTTATATAATCTTTTTAAAATTTAAATTTTTAAACACATTCTATAACTAAAGTACCTTAACTTAAAATTATGTACAGAAAAGCACAAAACTTAACTATTCTAAGACCCGTGAAGAGAGGTTTTAGCGGTCTAGTTTTATTTTTTGTTTACCAGTAAAACACTGAAGTTTGCTTTACTTTTAAATTAAGTGACTTTTATACCCAATGGTAAATAGAAAATATATATACGTGTGTGAAGCATTTAATATATCGTGAGGAAAATTTGAGTTATTAATTGGATAAAGCAAAAGAACTTAATTACAAAGATAGTGAATTGTTCTACTCGTAATATAACAATGAATTGGAAAAAGTCAAAAACGTGTCTTGAAGGGTTTGTTCGGAAGTGCCAAAATAAAAACTGCTCGTCATATAAGAGTACCACCTCCTTAATTCGCAGACTTCTTTCTAAAATCTAGAATGCCTCTTAAGCTATGAGAAGTGTTTTTATTTGGGGGTGAAAAACACCCGAAAAACTCGCTCTGCGTCTTGAAAGCGTGAAGAAATATATGGTTTTGGCCTGTTGCAGCTTTTGTAGAAAAACTTTCTGGCAATCTTGGATTCAAACCATTCAAAATTAGAGGAAAATTTAGAGTGGTAGAAATTGATGAAAGCCGCTTCTCTCTTGAGCCTAAATATCATTGAGAAAGAGCACCTTCTAACCCTCTCTGGGTTTTTAGAATGCTATATAGAAGCATAACCCCCCGCATAAAGATTCCTGAAGATTGTAAAAAAAAAATAGCGACACTTTAATTACAGTAATATTATCAGGAGTGCGTCATGGCTCCACTATACATAGTGACCAATGAAAAGCTTACTAAAATTTACTGAACTATACATTTACTCATAAACTGTTAATCATTCAATAAATTTTATTGATCACCAAATTACGGTGCATATGAAAGTAACAGAATTTTTGGGGAATAAACACAAATCATATTTAAATGGCATGCGTGGATGTAGAAACGAAATGTTTCGAGTCTCATTTTTGTCGATTTATGTGCACTTATGGATTCGGTTCAAACGTGTTTAATAATCACTGGGGAACAAATTTTAACTTTTTGTTTATTGACTTTGATTTTACAGTTTATTATACGTAATTTGGGTGCGCTGAGCACGAATTTCTACTTCGTTTTGCTTTCTCAGGTCCTGACTTTGTTCAACACACTTCCTCTTTCATCATATTCATAAAAAGGATATTTTCTCAATACTTGCTCACTCTTTTTGCAGTTGCACATTATAATTATAATTATATATTAGTACCTATTTAAACTAATATTTGTTTTCATATTATAGATTTTGAAAATAAGAATTGAAATATCTTTACAAATTGACAAAACAATCAAGTAATATGTCCTCAAGCACGAGAAAGTTTATATGCAAAAACTTTCCTGATTCATTTTGCTACATATGTGGAAATTTTACACCTGCACATCAACGAAGAAATATAATGGACTTCGAGAAAAGAGCTTACTTAGATTATTTTGGCATAAAACTGGGGAATCAAGATAAATCATGGGTTCCACATAAAGCCTGCACTGTATGCATTGAAAGACTACAAGATTGGATGAAGGGTTCGGAGTCAAAAATACCTTTTGTAGTTCCGATAGTAAGTTTATGAGATCATAAAACTAAGTAACCTAGGCATTCCAGTACTGCAAATTACTTAAGTTTAATTGTAACTTAGGCAAGAGCCTAGTATCCAGGAGACGGATTGCTACATCTGTTTGTCAAGACTTCGGGCTTGACTAAGAAAAATAAACATTGTATCTAGTATCAAAATTTCGACATCACACTCCGACCTGTGTTACATTCAAATGAAATTCCCATTCCAAAATTTAACAGTCTGACATCCCAAGAATTAGATGAAGATCTTTTTGAAAATATTGTTACGCACACGGAGGTGTCAGACACCGAATTGAACCTCAGCTTAGTTGTAAGTGAAAGTGATCAGCAAAGGTTTAACAAGGTCGAGTTTAATGATCTTGTAAGGGATCTAAATTCACCAAAATAGGCTGCGGAAATTTTCAGTTTCAAGACTTAAACAGAAAAACATGCTTAGTTCAAACACATACATTTCATTTAACAGAAAAAAAGAAAAATAACTACTTAAATCTCTTAGGAAAGAGCAAAGTTTACTATATTTCTGCGACATACCAAATTGTTAAAGGACATGAGGGTTTAGTATTACAATGCAAGTGATTGGCGTTTGTTTTTAGACAGTTCCCAAAGAAGTGTTAAATTTGTGTTGCTGCATAATGGCAATCTATACAGCTCGATACCAATCGGGTACTCAACAACATTAAAAGAAAAGTATTAGCATATAAAAATTATTTTAAAACTTAGCAAATATAGGGAGCACGAGTGGATTATATGTGTTGACTTAAAAATTGTCAATTTTCTGCTAGAGCAACCAGCAGGGTATACTAATTTCGCTGCTTCCTTTTGTATGGGACAGCAGAGGTAAGGAAGAACATTATTCCAAACAAATATCGCCAGCACGAACATCACTTACTGTCGGAGAAAAATGTAATTAATCTACCTTTAGTGAGCAGAGTTAAAATTATATTTCCTCCTCTGCTATCAAACAAGGTTTCATGAAACAATATTTAAAAGCTTTAGATCCAAACGCCAAGTGTTTCCAACACATAATTTCAAAATTCCTAAGTTTAAGTTATGAAAAATCAAAGCTAGAATTTCCGACGGTCCACAAACAAGAACATTAATTAATGACAGCAGTTTTCCTACTATCATAAAAGAATGCAAAATAAATTCCTGGTACTCATTCTTGGACTTGATAAAAATCTTTTTAGGAAATTATAGGGCAGATAACTACGAATAAGTCGTAAGAAAACTTTTAAGAGACTACAATGTGCTTGGTTGCAATATGAGCATAAAAATGCATTTTTTTAATAGTCATCTTGACCAATTTCCAAGTAATTTAAGTGCTGTAAGTGATGAACAAGGGGAGGCATTCCACCTAAATATTAAAATTATGAAGCAAGATTATCAACATGATGGCTGATTATATTGCTGGTGCTTGAAAAGAGACCTGCCGTCAACAACCAAATACTCTACAAAGTCCTATAAAAGAAATTTTACCAGAGCGAAAGCTTCATATCTCTTTGTTTTGTTATATTTTAAGTCATTTCTATCGTTATAATGTAATTTTACAGTAGTTTGGAATTGCATGTATTCATGATAATTAGAAATAAATGCTAACGAATGACTTAATTTTTAGTCTTAATTTTGAAAATACTAGAAAATGGCGCCGGGACTGTTTATAAGAATCACGACCTGATAGAACCAAACCGAAGTAAAATTCGTTTTCACCGCACAAAAATTACTTACAATCAAGTGTCAGATATCATTCAATAAAATACGTATTCCCCCAGTATCTAATTTATGCATTCATATTATGCTCTTTATACCCCTTTGATCAAAATACTAGTAATGATTCGTGTTTATGCTTGTTCTGTGTTTACTTGTTTATTCATGATTCGTGTGGACTATTAATAATTTGAATGTAGTGAGATCCCCTAAAATAATATTATTTCCCCACCTCCTAAGATATTACTTTGGGAGAGAAAGCGAGTCATTCCCACTCCCCTTCTGACCTCACCTTTTTGGACTTGCCGCCATGTCACCGCAAAATTCACACCAAGGAAAGACGCTGAAATTAAAGGCTACCTCCCTGCCGTCTCAATCTTCCATACTCCCTGCCCTCGGGTTGGGAGATTACTTTGTAGGTTCGCCGTGAACAGATTTTATGGCTCCAGTTGCTGGTCGTCCGTCTGGCCCGCAAGGAGACGCTCGGTTTGTGACGGCTGCTAACGACGGTTTGAGATGGCCTCTCTTTCTCCCTGGTTTGGAGAACTCCGGGTATATATGCACCCTCCTCAGGATTACAAACAGATTTAGTTAGACGACAATTCCCCGAAATGAGTTCAATTCAACGAAACTCTCTCCCGAGAAGTGTGAGTGACGGTCGCAAGCCATGGAAGAGCTGGACATAACACCCGTATCTTCGGGTCAGGCAGAAGAGTCTCGTGAAGCAATGTCAGCATTTTTCAACCACCTTCGGATCAAGGATTGGAGAAGCCCTTCTCCGAAGTTCTTCTGGTGACATCTTGAGGACAAGAGGCCCGATAGCTCGCTCAAACCGAGTGTAGGCAATTCATCTCTTCCCCCCCTCCTCTTCCGAAGTTCGATCGGTGACCTCTTGAGGACAAGAGGCCTGATAGCTCGCTCGACCCAAGTTTGGAGAAGTCATCTCCCCCCCCCCCTTCTAAGTTCGTCTGGTGACCTCTTGAGGACAAGAGGCCCGCATCTCGCAAAACAAAAGTTAAAAAAAGTAGCCCCACCCGCTGCTGGTTTTTAGCTACCCCCGTGAGTAATCAAGGTCACCAAGACCTCCCCCAAGTTTGACCCAACTTACTCTCGAGGTTCAAAGGAACTAAATCACTCACTACCCTAAATCTCCCATCATAACCATTCCCTAACCATGGTTATCTAATTAGTATTCGGAACCTAATTCCGTCTTATTTATGTTCATATATATATCCATATTTATTGTTGTGCCTTTTATTTCGTGTGTATTAAAATCAATTTTTGTCGTTGTGTTTGGAATATTCCTTGGTCACGTGGCTGCAGCTATGTATTCAAATCGCACTCTTAGAACAAAAACAGTTGTCGCCTTGCTCGACCTACCTTAGAGCCTGTGTGCGCATATTCCCGTACACTTAGCCATACTTCGACATTGAACCTTACTCCTTTTTTAGATGTACCTCTTTTCTTTTTTAATTTTTTCTTTCCCTTCTTTTTTATAATTAATGAATAAGATGGTTTGGTGGTGGTGATCTAAAATAATTATTTTTCAGGGGGCGTGATTCAGGGAAGATATTTTAGGGGTTCGTGACCATGGAAAGATCTACTTAAATTAAAAAACAACAAAAGCTTATTTTTTGAGAATTGTGTTAAAATATTTCTCCCTTTGCAAATTACTGTTAATTTAAACTTAAAATAAATGTTTTGTTTGTTTGCATTTCCAAATTTTCAAATAATGTATGTTAACTTATTTCGCATGTTGAAGAGTGGCATCATTAGTTTACAATTTTGAACCTATTTATACACATAAGTTTTACAGAATGTTATAATTGATACAAAAAAGAGTACAACATACACAAAAGCTACTCAATGATTAATGATTTTTTCAGGGAATTCTGATTGTGCAAAGCAGACACCAAATCCCTTTTCAGGCACCAACAGTAGTCACCTAGAAAGTTGAAATCACAACGCCATTGGTAGCATTCCTCCATTGCATGGATATCCTGATGAAAGCGCTCACCCTGTTCTTCACTGAAATCATGAAAATTCTCGGGAAAATAGTCCAGGTGAGACCGGAGGATATGTATTTTCACTGATATCCACACACCAATTTTTGGGAAATTCTTAAATAACTCATCAACGGCCTTCTCATACTGAGGAATTTTGTAATTGCCTAGGAAATTTACAATGACTGACTAAAGGCACAAACAGGCAGAGAGTTCAGCAGGATTCAGTGTTTCATAAAACTGGGGTTCCTAATGAGCTCCCTTATTTAAGCAGCATCAAATACACTTGCCTTCGTTTTTCCATGCTGACTCGTGGAGAATTCTAACAGAGGAAAGCAAATCTCTACTTTCTCTGTTCATTGCCTTGACAAAGTTCTTGATCAAATCGAGTTTGATGTGTAGGGGTGGAAGCAATATCCTGCTCGGTTCAACCAGAGGGTGGGACAGAACGTTGCGTGAACCAGGTTTTAATCCTTGTCTTGACGGACAGACTTGTCTGACATAATGCTTGTCGTCAGCCCGACTGTGCCACAATACATAAATCATAAATACTTTGTGTACCAACCTTTAAGGCTTATTATGATTCCAACAACTTTAAGATCCCCTCATATCAGCCATTTGTGTTCCTGGTAGTTGAGAGCAGACCACAGACGGTCCCTGTTGTTCCATGTTTCTTTCATTCCAGCTAAGTGTCCAACTCCGACCGATGAAAACCTATTGCTTTTATTAAGAATAATTGCCTTGAGACTCGGTTAGATGAGTCAATGAAAATTCTCCTTTCCATAGCATGATACTTTAGGCCCAATAAGTTGAGCAGGTCAGCAATGTTTTTACAATAGACCGGTAAAAACGTTTCATCAAACGTGAAAAATTTCCTATATTCTTTCTCGCGGTACAAATACCAATAGAATGTTGTCCCTGATGCCAGCATACATTTTCCTTGAAGACTTGAACCCAATAGCTTGGCAGATTCTTTGGAATAGTTCAGCTATCGCGTCAGGTCGTTAAGTTCGGCTTGAATAGATGGCGACAGTTGGCTGCCCTCATCTGGCTTGTATGATTGAAACTCAGCTGTATTGGTAGTGACACTAGCCATGGTAATATCAGGCGCAGGAACAGGAAGATCAGAGGGAGGTGGGACTGGTTTTATAGCAGAAGAAACATTGGGCTAATAAACATGGTAACAAATTAATGCCTTTCAAATTTGACATGGATTTATAGCAGTCGGTGAAACGACCTTTGCCTTCCCCTTCCTTTTATTTTAATCCACTATATTTTACATACATGTTTTACAGCAAATTTTGGAAGCAAATGGCTTATCCTTGTCACCTAGTTTCATTCCAAATTAAGCATGATATTCCTTTTTCAAAAATATCCGTGATTTTTGCTTGACGGTCTGGAAGTGCGACATGTCCGCACATGTAACAAAACCTATCAGGATGATTCTTACATGTATGATCCATTGTAATGCAAATCTAGACATGAAAAGTTGATTAAAATAGGTTATGTATGGTTACTCATTACTAGAGGTGACAAAACAGAAGTAATAAACGGATGGATGATAGAGCTTTTTGGGAATATATGTACACTCTAATATAAATCGATGATATCTGATAAACCAGACCTGACCAAAGAAAACTAAATATATTCTTAACTTCAACATGCAGAGATGATTCCATATCAGCTGGAAACCTATGACCTTTAAAAAAAATGTTTTGAAACGCAGGTCAGCTTAGAATTAGCAATGATTCTATTTCGCTAATTAAAATCAAATTTCTCGCGAGTATATTCCATTAATTTATTCTTCCTTACAGAATTTCATTGAAAATGTCATAAAATTAACCTGTTAATAAGAACTTTTTTCTTTTGGTACTTATTGCAGCACCTCTTGGACTATATTGCATTCTAGTCATTTATTACCTGAAGGATAGCGCAAAACTTTCAGTATAGAAAATATGTGGGATATCAAAGTTAAGCTTGTATCCATCCTTTATCTTCCATGATATTTTGTATTATAGGCTACTTATTGTTTTACTAACAACACTTAGATCCTAACTTTCAATAACAATTTCATAAGGAAAGTAAAAAAGTTAAATAAAAGAAAAGCATAGGAAAGAATACCTCCTGTGTAAACTATTCACTGTTTAAATGGCGAGGAGAGCTTCCCCTCTACAGACTTTGTTACGGTAAGCAAATAATCTTGACTGATCAGTCATGATACATATACATCTCCCTGTCCTAAAACTGGATTAAACCCTCCAATTTCTCTTATTTCAATGAGTATATTCATCACTATTTTTGTCTGTAAAAGAAATTTCCTGCTGCACAGTTAATTAATCTCAACACATTTAACCTACACATGAGAGTAATAGGTTGGGTTATGAAATTTAAATAGAGACAGAGAGAGAGAGAGAGAGCGAGAGAGAGAGCGTTTGATAGTGGGTGAGAGAGAAAGGGCCAGCGGACATCATGCAAATAATTTAGGAACGAGAACAGAATTCGAACTGCTTACTTTCTCTGAGTTGCTTATTGTACCTGGATGCAGCTCAATATCCACTCGCCAGACTTTAATCCTAAAAAATAATTACATCAAACCTGAGTTTTTTCGACCCTCGAACATCGCACCGCTGCCCTATTTTCCCTTTCCAGACGTTGAGCGGCTTTGCGTCTCGGGAATCTCCATCTGCTGGGAGGTCAAAGAAGCAGTCCAACTCCGTCCATCATATCACCAGTTAAATATAAATGGAGAACAAGAAAAAAACTGAGACAAATTAAAAGATCAGAATAACAATCTCAAGCCGTCTATTGGATGGGGTGGGGGCGAAGTTACCAAAACATAGGGAACTTTTTGTAACACTAGAGGACGGCAAACGGACCATGTCCAGTTTTTAAAGGAAAGAGTTAAATGTTATCAGTGAGAAAAGTGTAAGTAAAAGATACAACGGTTTTGTGGTTCACTACCTGTGTAATAACGTAATTGGATGAAGCTGCCGGTCTCCAAGGAACATGTTCAGATCGACTCCTGAATATCTACTGTTTCCCTACCCGTGCCCATTTTGTTTCCACATACATAGGATTAAACCCAATACTAATACCTATACCTGGAAGTCGAACACTTTATCGACTAGTGCTAGGACATGTCCAAATTTTTAAAAACACTGCGACCACTCTAGTAATCAGCAATAGGATATTTGGTTAGCTTTGTCTCGCTGCTTTTATGACGGGTAATTTCCTTACCGCTAAATTAGCGATGTTATAATGATAATGCAATAAACTTTATATGTTCTGAGTGATGGGAATATAGGCCATAGTAACTTCTTATTTTTTTAGCGTTCAAAGAACTCAAAGGAATGTCGATGAAAGTAAGACTTCTCCATAAGCAACGAATGGGAGAGAGAAATAGAGCAAACACGCATTCATTACCTCCATTTCCTGAATAACTTGTTTAAATTCCTGTATAAGTGCTGTAAAACTTTTGCAAACCTCCTTACTCTTTATTTATATATATTTTTTTTGTGACAGTGGCGTTCTCAATTGTTTATTCAAAATTACCTGAAATTTATCAATTTCTATTGGAAGAAATGGCTAAATTCGTTTTATGAACGTTCGCCCTACAAAAGTTCATTTAAAATGTTCTTTCTCCGGTTGTTTTATTCTAGTATTTGATAATGAGCTTGAAGTATAGCTCTAACTTAATAGGTTGTTCACTTCTTTTTTTCTTTGAGGGAAGGGGGGATATAGACACTTGCTCCACAAATTAGCCATCCTCTACCTCAATACCAAAACTATTTCGCCATTTTTTAGGGTACTGAAACTTTTTGACCATTAAAAGGAATGTACCTTTAGACATATTTACAAAATTTAAACAGGTTTGATTTGAGAATAAAAAGATTAGTTTTGCTACTTCGATCTCAAGGATGCGCCGCATTGATTGATACCTGCTACTTTCCTCACAAGGCCAAAATTTGAAACTCTTTACAGTCTCATGTTTTTGCTCCTAAATACGAAATATCACGTTCAAAACATAAGGTTTTTTACTTCCTATAAAATCCCTAAATAGTCTTTCATTTTTCTCTTTTCTATTTCCTGAATCCATACACATTTAAATTTAGGTCAGGCTTTGAAGTTGACATTAGTCCGTGCCGGGTGCCTTCAATATAAAAGGACAAATAAACGTAACTTCGTTTGCTTTATGACAATCTTCAAACGATTGTTTTTGTTTTTTACTCGGTTCAAATAAATTTTGGATGGACTATCATCCCTCTTCTCTTTTCAAATGTTATCAAATTCATTATTATTTCGGTCGGGTGGAGGGGGTATCTGCCGATTCTCGATCAGACTGCCTGTTTCTATTTCTTTTTGAAAGTATTTTTTGTTTGTTTAATTGTTTTGATTTTTTCTAACAAAGCCTAGTAGAGGGTTTAGCACCTTCATGACCTGTTCGACAGGTTGGAAATAGGTGTCCTTTATGTGGATGAGTTTACGAATAACTGACCGAGAACCACTTAATGTACTTGCCGTTATCTACCCCGGTGCAAAGTGAATTCACAGCCTCATTTTGGTTGCGAGTTGGTCAATGACCCCCATCTAGTGATCTATTCTCCAATCGTTTCGAATCTTGGGCTGAAGCCGCCTGTAAAACTGTCACGGTGGTCCTTGTATCGGGCTCGGTAGTCTGCATTTCAGGAAGTAACTGATATATCTGTCTGTCTTTTTCAACAAGTATTAATGGTATAATGTTCATATCCTTGTTGCTTGTGTTTTCTTTTTGCAATTGTTGTGTAGTAGTGTTCAAAACGCATTCAAATCGTTGTTATTGCTGGCAAACATGAGCTCTCGCATTCTTTCTTAGCTGCTTTAATAAAGTCATTTATTTTATTCCTTCTTATTTGATTCTTATTTTTAAGTTATTATATTTGTATTCGGTCCATGTTTTTGGATTTTATTTGTTTCTCTTTCAGTTTGTCTTATTGATTTGGGTTCTGTTCTAGTTTTTATATAATTATGGGTTAGTTGTCTTTTAGTGTCTCATAGTTTTTGTATTTTACAAATTCGGATATAGAAGTCTAGTTTCGGTACTTATTAGATGCATTTTTTGAGACCTTATTGTCTTGTTCAGGTTGTCTTAATTAGGGTTTTAGATATATATTTATTTCCTCTTCTTTCTTTTGGTCCGTATTTGTTGTATAGCTGGGAAACAGATGATAATCTATCCATCCTCCCTCTCGAGTTATCTGGTTGGCAAGCTCATCGTCAATTTCTTCTTGTCTCTTCTATATATTCTTGCTGTTTTTTCTTTTTTTTTTTCAAAGGTTCGATATTTATCTCTTTATGAATATATTTATGTTTTTGCTTTTCTGCTTGTATGTTATTAGCAATTACTAATACTGCTATATTTTGTACTCACTGTACTTTTAAACCACTATTTCTGTAGATTGTGTACATTGCAATTGCAATTGATATACTATAAACTGTTATATATTCTAATTTTTAAAATTTCGAGATATTTCTCTTAATTTAGACTAGTTTTAGATCTCAATTGACTCTATTTATTCCTTTGATGTGGCCATCATTGAGACCATTGGCTGTGATGTTTGCCTAAGTCTTATGCGTTATGAACTGTTCTTGTTTCGCTCGCTTTCTCATAAATATCTGAAATCATCATGCATTACAATTGGTATTATCTTAAATGTATTTTTTTCTCTGCGCTTATCTACCACTTTCTTTCGCAATGATCTATGTTCTTTATTTTGGCCTATGTGATGTAATTAATTTGGTTACATCTTCGGCAAACTATGTGTTGATACAGTTATCGTTCCTAGGTGAAGAAATGTCTGATCTGAATACCGAGTATAAAGTAAGGAATAGGAGGCGCCCTTCGCGAGGGACAGCTTCCAGCTTAAACGCTTTCTCTGGTAATTTCCATTGTATATATGCATATCTTTCTATGACACTTACATGGGATCCGCTCCATTTTCTTGTTTTTTCTTAGGCTCATAATCTCTTATTAAATGCATCTTTGCCATACAAGGTTCAACTACTAATTATATCCAAGCTAATAATATCCGCCCAATTATATCCAAGCTTGCTCTTTCACCGTTTGGCTTACTTATTTTATCTGCAACGACGCTGGTGGTGAGAATTGCGTAAATTCCCTCTTTAGTGATTGTGTCCTCTTCAACGTCTTGATGTAGATATATTTTTTTCCATTTATTTGTTTAATCGTTCTACAAATTGATTTTCAATGTTGACAGCGTAATTTTTATTTTCTTCCTCACCTACCTTAATCAATACTCTTCCATGTTCCTCGAATAACCTCTCAATTGTGCAATCTTATTTTACTATATTTCCTATTCTGTCCTCTATCATCATCTTCTTCTTGCTTTGGATATTTTTCATTTGTTTAATTTTTCCCCAAATTCGCTGGATGTTATTTCATTTAATACCTTCGTCCCAGTTTTTCTTTTGTATTTCTGTAATTTGTATCAGGATTCCTCTTTTTTTCTTCTTAGGTTTAAATTGTTCACATATTAATCCATTCTATGAGTGGTTTCATTTAATTCCTCTATTTTCCTGTTCTTCTATCTCAGATAAATCATCATTTTGAAACATTTTATTGTTTTGTAAGCTACTATAGGAATGATTTGATTGACTGTTGCTTGTATAGTGGTCACTTATTTGTTTTTTTCTAGTTCTCGTCAATTTGTCTTAATGTAGCCTCGGTAGGGTGTTTGCCACATAACTTCGTAGTTCTCTTTATAAATTTTCAAGTCGGCTTTGTAATACGCCTTCCATTTTTTGACTGGGATCAGGATGAATTGTTGGTTTGCGGTAAATATGTTGTGTTGCTATATCGTCAGTACATTGTACATCTATAGGTCTCATATAATAATCGAATGGTGGGTTGCAATTAAATAAAGAGTTAGATTGCTATTTGGCTGTTTTGCTCTTGATAGACTTAAAGAAATTACGTCGCAGGCGTTTTATATATCAGTCGCTCTTTTGGGATTTAGGTTTGTTCTAGCTCTGTTCATTGATTCTTTAGCTGGTTTCAGCGCAACCTGTGTGTATGTCTTCCATGAAGATAACAGGAATTCTGTTATTACACAATTTGTCGAAGATAATTATTGGTCAATTACTCAACTCCATTTATTTAAAGCTTCCCATTCACTGCTGCTGCATATGACCCTGGGCAGTTGTCGTGGAATGACCAGCATATATATATATGTATATATATATGTATATATTTATATATATATATATATATATATATATATATATATATATATATATATATATATATATATATATGTGAGAATGGATGGGGAGAAAGAAAAGTCTAGACACTACACAGAGCTCTTTGTAGTGTCTGGACTTTTCTTTCTCCCCATCCATTCTCACCTATACGTCGAGTCTTTCATGCATATATATATATATATATATATGTATATAAATATATATATATATATATATATATATATATATATATATATATAACTCTCAAAGTCGCAATGGGAATGATGAAAATGAATCCATTAAACCACATTGAAAGAGAAAACGGAATAATTTTTCCTTGCAGTAATATTTCTTTTACCTTTTTTCGAAAAAATCCGTGCAGGGAACCGATTCGAACCAGGCACACTGAGGCAGTGTGTATGCCGTTAGTACACTACGCTACGCAGTGCGTAGCGTAGTGTACTAACGGCATACTTTTAACTGTGATCAAAGCGGTGCTCACTGCCTCAGTGTGCCTGGTTCGAATCGGTTCCCTGCACGGATTTTTTCGAAAAAAGGTAATAAAAATATTACTGCAAGGAAAAATTATTCCGTTTTTTCTTTCATTGTGGTTTAATAGATTCATATATATATATATATATATATATATATAGATATATATATATAAAGAGAGAGAGAGAGAGAGAGAGAGAGAGAGAGAGAGAGAGAGAGAGAGAGAGAGAGAGAGAGAGAGAGAGAGAGAGAGAGAGAGAGAGAGAGAGAGAGAGAGATTATATTCAGACGGGGTGGGCGGTCAAGGTCCATTGAGTGACCTTCGCTCGTCTCCCAGCAAATGGGATTTTTTTCAATTCCAGCGCGTGGAAGGATTTATCTACAGAATCGAGTCCAAGTAGCCGTTAGTATAATGAAGAATGTAGCAGGACTCTCAGGTTATTAAATGGATGATAACAAAAAATCTTTAATACTTACAAAAGAAATAGGACATATAGAGAGATGGAAAAGGTTTGCTAACGTATACTTAGTGTTTACAGGTATCAAAGTAACGAATTTTCGGGAGCTATTAACTAAAGTCAAACGTGAGTTTACAAGGCCTGGTGTTGAGCCAATATATGAACATACATTTTACTGGTCGACTGGTCAAGAAACCATAATCTGGTCGTTAGAGCCTAGCTTGGGGCTGGAAGGTTCATAACGCAACACGAGGGATGGGTGATCGAACGAGTAAATCGTAATCGATGGAGTTTAACCTTGATGCGTGAATTCGAGGGAGTATGTACTTGCGCCAGACGAGGTTAAAATCGAATCCAAGGATTTCCAATTGAGTTGGGCTAAATTCTTTCAGTGAGAATTCTTGCTTTCGAGCTCGAGAAGGAAAACGGAGCTGAATGTAGAAAAGAACGTTTCTCGTGCAGAAAGGAGGGCCTATACTGGATTTTTCTGGCTGACTCTAGCATTATATATGGGCCCGCCGGAAGCAAAAATGCCTCAGTCCGAGGAGGAAGATCTTTCCTAACCAAATACTCCATCGGGAGATAGAGATGATCTCAAACAGGGTTTCTTGATAACGCTCGGAGAGGCAAGCAGCGTCTTCTTGCGCACCCACGCTTGTAATACTTGCTACTGCCTTATCAGCGGAAGTGGATCGAGTCTCTCACGGTTTTCACAAATTTTCTCCGCGTTGCCCGACCTCGTTCCCAGCCTCATTGCTTTTCGGTCACATGGTACTATTAACCTCTATTCCCGACAGTAATATATACATATTCATTACATGATAATGCAAAATTGCATATTGGAGTTTTCACGTTAAGTGTCACATCCCTTTTAACTTTTTTATTGCATATGCTGATGTTCCTTGCTGGTTCTACTGCTGTGTAGGGTTTCCTAGTGTCTCTTTTCTTGCTTGCACTTCTGTCTCTTTTCTTTTTATTATTTATTTTTCAGTGCAAGACCTTACCATTGTGGTATGTTTTCCGGGGCATTTCATGTACGTTTTACTTACTCTTTTGCTTGTGCAATTTCTCTAATTTTGGGTTCGCTACATTCAGAGCTAATTTATTAGGCTTTATTTGAGCAATTTAAGGTAATTTGTTCCTCCATTTGATAGCAATGTATTAACATATGTAAATTTACATAGACGTATCTTTGCATGTTTCAGGCTAGGATACACATATTGTGTAGGGCAAGGAAGTCGTTTTCTAGTGCATTTTGTAAGTTCACTTGATTTGCAAGCAATCTAAACACACATGTGTTCTTTCGATCTTAATATATAGTGAAATTTTAACCATGTTTGTCTCATTTGCAAGTCCTGTTTAAGTTCTTTATTTTTGTTCTTCTACTTATATTCCACCTTTCGTCAAACTATGCTTTGATTAACAATATTTTTGACGAAATTCAATCTCCCTTAAAGTGTTGATGCCTGTCGATGAAGAAATTGTTCGACGTCAGTTTTTTCAGATCAGATTGCTCCGTATCAGTAACCTTTTCTATATATTTGATAAGTGCTATCTGCAGGTCATAGAACACTCCTTGTGCTATCTTTTGAGAAATTCTTCTCGTTTTGTTCAGAATTAATCGCAGGGGTAGTCTTTCAGTGAAATACAGTGATTCGGTTATTTATTCTCTCCCCACCATCTGCCGGCAGGAACCTCCTTCGGCGATCATAATAAGGAATTCGTAGCTCCTTTTGTAGGAGAATCTATCAATCTGGTTCTATCCCTTAGTCAGTGCCTATCTTGGGCTGTCTAATTCCTGCCTCCCCATACATTATTTTTGGATGGCTGAATGCACACCAAGTACACTTCGCCTACACAGCAGAAATCAGCAGAATATAAAGAAATCTGGCCCGTCTTATTTAGCGAGGTATTGTCGAAAGGATAGGCTCAGAATTCACTATGTATTTTTCACAAACATCATTAACTAATTCTGATACATTAATAACGAACAGCTGCTTCAAATAGAATGAAACAACTTATCATCAAAATATGCTAGCATAATGACATCATCAACATCCCAATACAAATAAATACAATAAATAACTACAATAGAAACAACTGGGAAAAGAAAAGAGAACTAGATCAACTAAAAATTATACATCTTATAGGCAGAGAATCATAACAAGTAGAATAAGGAGCTGTTAAGATAGTGTATGCCATTCAAAACCTATGTTCAACATATATTCCAAACGGAACACAAAACTATACCAGTTCCTAATACCAATCCAGAAATGAAGGATATTGTTAAACAAATTAAGAACATCAACGAAATAATAACAATGGCTGGCATACCACCATACCTTAAAGTAAGGAAATGCAGTACAAAGAGAACTGCACACGCAGGTACTAACAGAAACCACAAGTGAGTGAAATGAAATTAGCAGTAATGTGCATAAAAAATGTCCACCAAAAAATAGTAAAAACCTTCAAGGAATAGCAACTATTCATAAAATGGGTATCATAGAATATTGGGCATAGTCTCAAAGGTAACATATCGAACAGCCTTGAGGTGAAGAGACTTGGAAGGAGTATTTGACAGAGCAAGAGAAAAATACGCAGATTCCGATGTGTAATTTAAAACTAAGCTAATGGTGGAGCTGAATTACAAAATCACCCAAACCTAATGACTCATAGTAGTGACATTAACGCAGGAAGACTGAGACCAGAATAGAGTCACCATAATCAGACGTCAAGGATACCATAAAATCGTTCCAACAGAAAGAGGAATGACCATTTAGACTAGCCAAACTCAAATTATTCAACCTTCCGGAAAAGGATTCAAAACAGTTGGAAAGATATTCAATGCAGCGTAGAGTATAAGCTACTTCCCATTGATTTTTAAAACTTGTGCAATGATCTCTATCTCCACTGACATAATACATGCTGAATAGCAAACTATAGGCCAAAGATCATAATGTGAAGAAGGCATCAAGAGATGTTAAACAAGACTTTGACAAGGTCGAAGGATTGTAGTCAAGCTCAAGCTCACAAGGATCGTCCTACCAGAAAGATTTGTCAGATTCCTTTTCAATTTCATCAATGAACGCAAACCTTCATAACCTACAGAATCTCCGAGAACCACTATTCACGTTAAACGAAGGCATACTCCAAGAAAGCATATTCTCACAAAACTATGTTTCTTCTTCACATCTGACCTCCCAATTCCTATTTACTTACAAACATACACCATACAATTCGTAGATAACGTAATACAAGTACATAATAGATCACAAAATAAATCACCTCAACTTCTCTCCTAAAAATGAGGAGGTAAATATAGCAGACCAACCAGTATAAAAGAAAATGGAAGGTATAAATAAACACAAAAGATATTAAATTTCCTTCTAATCAACCGAAGAAACAGAAAAGAAATAGTAAATATAGTGGAAGATTATGCCTACACCACAACTGGCAAAATTTGATGCTTAAAAATAACTAACCATATGGTACATGGGTTAAGAGTGACATAAGGTAAGAATCAGTTTATTAACAAACTCTCCAATAAGACTTTAAGAGGAATATATACATAGCCAGCCGAAATAGTAGCAAAACTACTTTACTAGGCAGGCACAATGAACAATATCTGAAATTTGAAAGCTCCAGCTGAAATCAATATAATATATAGAGAATAAGGATATCATAAGCATTAGAAATACGAGGAGAAAATAAATTTTGCCCACATAAAGACTTCACGTAGCAATTAAAATGGAACTCCAAAGTGGCACTTAAAAATTGTGGTAGAAATGAAAGAAAAGATAGAAGAAAATATGAGGAATCCTCGAAGCAAGTGAGAGAGAGAAGCAAAACTAAAATTTCCAAGTAGCATCAAAAATAGAGAGGAAATTTCTCTCTTTAAAAGATAAAGAAGAAGCTAGAAATACAAACGCAAAATAGAAAAAAAGAGATTCACTGGGGAGGAAAAGAGTCTAATAGGATCTAGACGGTCACCCTGATCCCTAAGGAGAACCAGGTGGCTTTAATCCTGGAACGAAGAGTCTAAAGGGGCAAGGAAGGAATCGGGTGAACATGGCTTTATCAGATCATCTGTATTTATTTTAAGAGGCCTATTTCCTGCGCCCGGAAAGATTTAATCTCGCCTCCCATACTCGTCACTCGGGAAAGAACACGAAGGGCTATTCGACTGGCACCTCCTTTCAGATTTCCCCTCCCTCATACACATACACACACTGGAAGCCGGCCACTTCAATTCGCAGGAGAGCACGCCGTGGCCCGAGGCAATTTAACGGCCCGCTGACCACCTATATAACCGGAAGTTTTCCTCTGGATAAGCAGTACAGCAAGCATGGGCAGAAAGACATATTACGTTCTTAAATCAAATCCTTAGTGGCTTTTTTGGGTAGCAAGTGCTAAAATCTTCCGCCGTGGACTTCACCCACATTTCCTTACCACGGCTGTTTTTCCGTGAATTCGCGCCAGTAATGCCCCTTCGAGAATCCTGAGGTAAAACTAGTCCTCGTTCATCATCATCCTGAGTTAGAACCAGTACCCCCTTCACTCACATCGAGAACACTAAAGTAAAATATTTCCCTGAGTTACATCCCCTTATACGCTTACCCCGTGCAAGAAGTCGACGCTGCGGACCTCATTATAATCCGTTCTTCCAAAATCAATTTTTATTATTTGTATTTCGGCTATGTGTAGCCCCTTTTTAAGACCTCAGATCCGAATCAGGTAATTAGCTGCTTAAATCTCTTGGATTTGCCCCTTTGCTAACACCGAGTGTGTCCGTTACTTCGTTATTTATTTGATCACGTATCTCCCTTAAACCTCTTTTGTATATATTTAATATTTCTTTTTTTTATTAAACTTAATTTTTGTAGCATTATTTAGGTAATTTGGAACAACTTTCGGCTATCATTCAACCTTTAAGCCAATCTGCACTTTCTTATTTTGATAATTATCACCCACACACTAGGGGTTGAATATCTCTCATTCTCATTATCTCTCTCCCCAACAGGTCAGACCAAGCCAGTAGCGTGTAGTTGTCCTAATATATATATTATAAATTCTGCTGGTGTCATGTAGAGTAGAGTTTTAAAAGGTCTTTAAAGAGGTCTTTTAAAACCTCCTATTTATTTGTGTGTATTTTGGGATTGTGTAGATTTTATTTGCGAAGCAAGGCTCCCATCTTTATTAGGGCATATTCTTTTCGTGTGCATATTTTGCGGTTATCTAGGTCGTTAACCATGTCGCGTTCCTGCGATCAATTCAACTTCCGCAAAAGAAGCCCGAGGATTAACTTGCAAAGACCTCATTTCATACCTCCAGGACGAGGAGAGAAATGAAAAAGCAGGAAAGAAGAGCTAGAAAAGAAGAAGGGAGAAAAAAGAAAGAGAAGAGCAAGAAAGAGTGGCGAGAAGAGAAAGTCGAGAGAGCGAAGACAGAGAGAGAGAGAGAGAGAGAGAGAGAGTCCGATAGCATGAACTGTATCTAAATCGCGCCCGGTCTGAGACCCTCTCCATTAACTCGCGTATGGAAGCCCCCCACCCCCAGTCCGCATCAGTCAAGCTTACCAGGTTCAAAGAAGGTGAAGACTTTTGATCTTATCTCACCCATTTTGAGAATTATTCGAAGTCAATCATTGGGACATCGAGGCAGACAATGTCGCCAAATTACTTTCCCTTGGCAGCTTCCAGCATCGGGAATATTCATTTTCCTTCCCTTCGGAAGCCACCTTCACTATTCTACCCTAAAATCTGAGCTGTTGGCGGCATACAATATGACCCCCGACTTTTACCGTCTAAATTTCAACATGCCCGAATCCAACCAGGTCAGACCTTCCGAGAATTGGGCTATACCATCCAGCGAAATTTTAAATTTTAGTTAAACGTTTCTAAAATCGCCCACGATTAGGACTCTTTAGTTGACTTTTTCTTTAAGGATCAGTTATTATCTGCGATGCCCACAGAAATTCGCGCATTTGAGAAGGACCGTAGGTGCTACACCTTCAAGGAGTGCATTGAAGAGGCGGATATCTACTCGGCAAGCCATAAACTCTATCCAGAAGACAATAAGAAGATAGCACCTTCATCTCCCAAGTACAAGATTAATAATTCACAATTTTCACAGCGTAACTCCGTTAAGTTCGTTAAGGTATTAGGCCCATCTAGACCTATAAATCATAAATCTCTTATACCCAATTTCCCTGCGTCGTCATTTCCCAAGAGACCGATAGTTTGCTTTACATGTGGAGTAGAAGGGCACTTGCGTCCAAACTGCCCCCAGAATTCCCAGCTCCAGAATATCTCCGCTCACCAAATCCACCAAGTGAGAGCCGCTCCTGCTTCCAAATCATATCACCCTGAAACCCCCACTCCTCTCTCACTGTCCAGTTTCCCCCCCCCCCACTCCCGGACATCAGCTCAATTTTCTCTTTGACCAAAGCTCACCTGGAGGCTTAAAATTTGAAAACGGAGTTGTAAATGGATGTCGAGTATCTACGCTCTTTCGCGATACCGGGTGCACGTGTATCTTAGTGTTGAATGAATTAATTCCTCTAGTGGTCTTTGACCACAAAAGGTTTGCAGTAGTCTACGACTACCTGAGACGCGTGAACCGTTTCACATTGTGATGTGCTACCTTGAGCGCCAATACTTCACCAGCTGGGATGAAGTCGTTTCAGCCTATTGTGTTTTGCTCAGTCTTGATCGCACAGGTCCACAAGTGTCCCCCCAACCCTGTGGCGAGGCCCGTTGTTTCGTGGGCCCAGGCGAAGAGAGAATCACAGAAACAAGCGCCTCTTGAAGCCCCCTGTGACGCTGAACTTAGCAGCGTCAGGAGTGAAGAATTCGCTATAGCAGAGGAGTGCGAAACCCTCCTTCTCCTGTGGGAGAAAGCTTGGAGTTAAGATTCTGCCTGCGGCTACAAAAAAGTCTCTTACCTCGTTAAAGAAAGCCTTTGGTACCACGCTTGCTCAGATGGCAAAAACCCCGAGGCTCATTTGCTGTGCGTTCCACGTTCAGCGTCCCGCTCGTTATTAAGATCGCACACGATAGTGTGTTTTCGGGTCATTTTAGTCATAACAAGACTGCAATGAGGATATATAGGCATTTCCTTTGGCCTGGGCTTGCTGCCGTTCACATCTCGGAATACTGCCAGTCTTGCGAGATCTGCCAGAAAACCACGGCAAAATGGCACATAAAGCCGGCCCCTCTTCAGAAGGGACCAATCATTTCAGACCACTTCTTTCGTGTGGCCATAATCCTCCTTGGCCCAATTCAACACCTTTCCAGTGAGGGGCAGAGTTATGTTCTTACCCGTTCAGACTTTGCAACACGCTTTCCCGAAGCAGTGCCATTGAAGCGTATTAACAGTGTTACCTGCGCTGAGGTCCTCATAGTCACTTTCTCTCGAGAAGACATACCGAAGGAAGTATTGTCCGACAGAGGTAGTCAATTTACCTCCAAGTTAATGGAGTATGTAGGGAAGCTATTAATGGTGAAGCCACTATTCAGCACCCCCTTTTCACCTTGCCTCAAATGGAATTTGCGAGAAACTAAATGGGACATTAAAGTCTATACTGAAGAAACTATGCGCTGATCAACCCCGAAAGTGGCATCTCTATTTGCTGGTAGCGTTATTTGCATATAAGCAAATCCCCCATCGTACACTGGGATTTTGTCCCTTCCAGATGCTCTACGGGCATAATGTACGCGGTCTCCTTGGTATTCTCAATGAATTATTTGCTACCCCTCGGCTCGACAGGGAAATTCAGTCTTCTTACTCTTAATTGCTGTATCTGCGACGAAGACTGGAAACGTGTGCAGACTTTGCTTACCAGGACGCGACGAAGTTCTGGTGCTGCTGCCCCTCCACGAACAAAAAGCTTCTTAGCCAGTGGAATAGCCCCTTCCCCATTTAGAGGCTGGTTACCCCGCGGACTCCCTTAATGTAATTCAAGTCATCTGTGTGGAATATAATAAGAACTATCCTCTTCCTACCTTGTCCGACCTCTCAGAATTGCCTCCTACTGGATTAAGCATTGATACACGTTTGACCTCAGAACCAAATAGTCAGCTACAGCACCTTTTAACAAAGGAATTACGGAGCGGTTATTTTGACCTCTTTTCAAGTGTATTTATTAAATATCAGGTGCATTTTTTATCGCAATCCGGTCAAATCTTTTGACTGTTATTTTTCATATTTATAATGACATTGTGAACGTATAAAATTATTACAAGAGTCAGGTAACGAGTGATAGAGTATACTACCTATAACGACTGAGCTTTCAGATTGACCGCTGCAAAATATAATCTTGTTTTAACGTGTTTATTTCATTACAGGGAGTGTGCTACAGTTCATAACTCAGTGTATGCTTGTTCAAATATGTTTTGACAAGGTTTGTGTTTTTTCTATATAAACTCGTTGCAATTACACGATTGTGCAGTACACAATAGACTCTTGTTGGGTAAAGAGGTCGTTAGATAGAAAGGAGAATCGTCTGACAGAGGAAAGACTTCGACAATTTCTTGTGGCCACAACTTACGATGAATCGGAAGGAGAATCTTTTGATAGTGATGAAGAAGAATCCATTCCTGAAAACAATTTTTCATCAAGTTCAGACGAAGAAAATGAAAATATTGCATCAACTACAGAGCAACGTAAGTGTGATGGGATTATTTTATAATAGTGTTGGAATGTCATTAGATATACCGTTCAAAATATTATGTAGCTATTTACATCATTATTTATATTATTATTGTTGTTGTTATTGTTATTATTATTATCATTATTATGGTATTATATTATTATATTGATATTATTATTCTCGTATGTTCCGATTAGTATATTTGATTTTGATTAAAATAAATCTGAACACAAATATGTGGGGAGATTTTTTTTAGGTACTTTTATTACATATGTATTACTATAAATGACTAATGAATCCTTACGTCTTTATTTACTGATGATGAGGGAATTCTTGAAAGTAATACCAATGCCGATGAAGAAGTAATGGAAGGTAATACATCAGATGAATCTCCTGCTTCTGCGCATGACAAAAATCTAAAGTCTCCAGATGCGACACAATGAAATGAAATTCCTACTGAAAGCTCCCTAATGAAGTTCCCGGTGCTTCTAAATATGCCAAGAGACATATTGTGTTAGGGAGCATGATGAGCGCATTTTCCATATTCATTGATGGTTTCATAATTCGAGAAATAATAAGATGTACAGAAGCAGAAGCTCGCAGCAAGTTGAATGATGATCCTGGACCGTAATTAAGAAAGAAATATATCATATGCTGGCAATAGTCTACGTCAGAGGACTTATTGCCTAAGGGCAACCCCTTGCTTTTCTATGGTCAAGGTTTTGGGGTCCTCCTTTCTTCTTCATGACTATGTCAAGAGATAGATTCAAGAATCTTCTTCGATTTTTACGTTTTGATTTGAGATTCACCAGAAGTCAACGAATCCAATCAGATAAATTTGCTTTTTTTTCTACCATATGGAAAAGATTTACTGAAAATTACCAATAATCTTACAGTCCTGGAGCAGATATAAGTGTTGATGAACAGCTTTTTCCCACTAAATTTAGAAGCCCCTTCACCCAATATAGTGCAAACAAACCGGAAAAATTTTGAATCAAATTCTGGCTTACTCTAGATTCAACGTCCTTTACTTGCTGAATGGATTTCCTTATCTGGGACAAAATGTTCATCGTCCTCAAAATCAAAAGCTTAGCGGAATATGTAGTGATAAAAATGGTAAGTCCTTTTCTAAGTAAAGGTCGAAATATCACATGTGATTACATTTTTACTTCGGTGAAGCTTGCTAGAATATTTCAGACCAGAAGAACGAGTATCGTTGGAAAGATGAATCAAATTCGGTGCGAATACCAACAAGCATCAAAAATAAGAAACAACCACTACACTCATCCATAATTATGCAGAATTGTAAAAGGAAACTCACCGTGTACCAGGGAAAACCTTTTGAGAGTGTACTGATTCTAAATACTGTGCACAAAACAGTGCATATTGACAGTGGTAAAATGAAGTTGCCAGAGTCTGTCACGTATTATAATTAATAAAAAACTGGCGTTGACAATGTTGACCAGATGGCCAGTCTGTACACCACTAAAGTGGCTCCTCGGCGTTTGCCATTACAGGCATTCTATAACTTACTTGATCTTGCCGTGATTAATTCAGTTATAATATACCGTGAATGCTTGGAACTAAAATTGGTCAAGGAGATTACATTCTAAAACTCATAGGAGAGCTACGAGCTTTTAACAGAAGTGTCAATGAAAACTTCGAAGACCAATGGACAGATGAAGAAATTTTGGAAAAACCAATAGAAAAACCAAGAACCAGTAAGCGTAAAACTTGTCAAATTAGAAAATGAAAGAAGAATAAAACAAATAAAATAGCTTTGAAAACGTAATCTCTGAAGTCCCCGGTTGTGCTACCCAATTTGAGTATGACATTACTTTTACCACACAAGAGGATAATTTCAGAGCATAGTCGAGATGCCCCTCCCGTGTACTAAAAACAATTCAGATCCTTCATTGGGTCCGCCTCGTTTTAGAGGCGATTCGTTCCTAATTTTTCAACCCTCGCTTTCCCCTTTATGAGGTCCTCCAGAAGAAGTCTTGGGATCGCATCGTGTGGAATTCGAAGGCTACTTCCCACCTCCACTAGTTAAAGGGAAAATTAGCTTCCGCTCCCATCCTGAGACTGCCGAGCCCTAATGAGCCGTTCGTAATAAGGACGGACGCGAGTAACGAGGGCATGAGTAGGATCTGGAGGTCCGCCTTACAGACTTAGAAGAATCAGGTGGTCTTAACCCTGGAGCAAAGAGCGTGAAATCAAAGAAGGAATCGGGTGAACATGGCTTTATCAGACCATCTATGTTTATCTTAAGAAACCTATTTCCAGCGTCCAGGGTGATTTAATCTTGCCTCATATACTCGTGACGCGAGAAGGAACGCGAAGGGCTATTCGAGCGGCTCCTTATCTCGGACCGCACCCACCACCCAGCCGAACGCCAGCGAGTTCAAATCTCAGGAGAGCACGCCGTGGACCGAGGCAATTTCGCCGCCCGCGACCACTTACGATTATATAACCAGAGGTTTTCAGCTAGATAAGCGGTACAGCACGTGCGCGCATGAAAACACATTAAGTTCTCAAGTCGGATCCTGCGTGGCTTATTCGGGGAGCGACGACTAGAATCTCTCCGCCGTGGACGTCGCCCCAGTCAATTGACAACTCCTTACAACGGCCGTTCTTACGTAAATTCGCGCCAGTACTCCCTCATCGAAAACCTTGATGTAAAACGAGTCCTCGTTTATCAAGATCTTGAGGTAGAACCATTACATCTCCTCCCAACATCGAGAAGTCTGGGGTAAAACATATTCCCTTGTTGCATCCTCGCCTCCCTGATTTACTTTCCCTTCGACGCTTACCCCATGCAAGGTATCGACGCTGCGGACCGCATTATAATCCGGTCTTCCCAAATTAATTGTTTTTATTTGTATTTGGGCTTAGTGTTGCCCCTTTTTATGACTCCGATTTGAGTCAGGTTATTAATCGCTTTAATTAGGTGGATTTGCCTCATTGCTGACACCGAGTGTGTCCGTTATTTATTAGATCACGTATCCCACTTAAACCTCTTTTGTATATATTTAATATTTCTTTTTTTTGTTATTTTTCTTTATTTTTGTAGCATTCTATAGATAACTTTGAACTAGTCTCGGCCATCATTTAACCTTTAAGCCAATCTGCACTCTCTTATTTTGATAATAATTAGCCACACACTAGCTTGTAATTGTTGTTATATATATATATATATATATATATATATATATATATATATATATATATATATATATATATATATATATATATATATATATATATATATATATATATATGTATAATTGCTATACCACGACATTCACAAACCAGATAATTCAATCTGAAACTAATTCTGGAAGAGGATGAAAGAAAATAATAAATTAAACATAAAGTAAGGAACAACACTTAAATTGCAAGCCAAATCATAAAAAAATGAAAACTCATAAACTACTGTATTTGATATTCGGAAACTTTCACCTCACGCCCATCACAGTTACATCTTAACTTCGATCACTTTCTGTTTCTTTCTTACTTACACTGAACTCTCTTCCTCTCCAGATTTTTTCTTTTTAAATTTCAACTAAATAAAATTAAGGTTTCTTCATTCTTGGTAAATCTCCTCGACGTTAGTACTTGTACTGAAAGCCTCTCTTTCCGTTCCAAAAGCTTAAGAAGACTGAAACCTTAAGCTCAGTTCTGAATATTTTTAAGATCATCTCTCCATCTTGTTTAGTCTCTTCTTATAGGTCGTCTTTAATCAAGTTTAGTCCCATCATGAAACAAATAATAATTTTATCAGTTTTCGTTTAATTGTCATAAAAGTGCAATACCACGTCAAATAGGTCATATGATCTGGACGACCACAATCATCGGAAGAGACGATCGAGTGGGTTCAAGAAAACCTCGCAAAACCTTGAAATGTGGAAAAGAAAAACGAGCCTGAAAACGCAGAATCATCAAACGACAGTTTAGTGTGTCCTAATCAAATGCTTGCGAATGAAACTATAGAAGCTGCATCTCATTCATGCCTTAAATGCAGATGGCAAGTGAAGGCGCAAGGAATTCTGTGTTGATGGCAGGAGAAACCTGAAGTAAATGAGTTTGATGAATAGCTTTTTTTCAGTCATTTGGCTACATTTCATAAGGATGTCAAAGAGAACAAGATAACATTTTCATTTGGGGAAAACGAAATCCTAATTCCATATTTGAACACGAAAAAGACTCACCAAAAGCGAATGCGTTCTGTGCCATCTTTAAGAATCGTCAGTAATGCCCGTTTTTCTTTGAGAGAAATGTGACCGGCGATATTTATCTGCGAATGATTCCCAACTTACATAACTAACTGGAAGCTTCTTTGTGAAGATTTTATCTCAAACTGAATCTTCCATATAGATGGATCGAGCGTCTAGTGATGAAAACAAGGTGCTGTTGAAATAGCCTCCACGAGCAGTTGACCTGACACTTTAAAATTTTTTCTTTGTAGTTATATGGTGGTACTGGTCACTGTTGCCTGTACCTCTGAAAAATTATAGGAACTCAAAATAACAATCCATAATTCATTGGAGACTGTTACCGATGCCATGGTGCAACATAATTGGCATCACGCGGACAGAGGATTTTACGTGTGCAGTCTCTCATTCGACACGCATATTAGAAATTTACAAGTTTTTTAATGAAATTTAGATATCTTTAAATTTTACATCTAAATTTTAGGGAATATATCTTATATTGGTTAGCATTTAGCCTGTTCAGCTCTTTTATTTGCCTAGAATTTGTCGTTTCAGGTATATTAAAATCACAATTGATATCATAGTCCAATAGGTTGGAAACAAAATTCTCGCACAATTTATATTCACAATGATGTACAACAAACCAATGTAACAAAAGAAACATATCAAAGAACAATTTATTACCGTTATTTTCCAGCGCCTGTTTTAACGATGGGATAGACCATGGGTAAATTTAAGGTAAAATTCAAATGGTATGCTATCAAAAAGGTTTCTAACTTCTTTGCCAGAATTTGTGCAGGTGCACCTTTGCCTTTCCAGCTTCATTTGCGTGTCAAGTTCGAGTGAAGACATCATTTCTCATCAGCAGTAACCACTTTGTTCAGCCAATTAGAACGAAGTTTCTTGAAGAGTAGGATCATACAGCTCTCTCTCTCTCTCTCTATGCGGCTCTGACGTTCGAAGTTGGTGTGTGGAATCTATACATCCAGTTTTATGACTTTGCCCATTTCCTCTAAATAATGGAAAATGGCTGCATGGCTAACACTAAACCCTTCACCTAGCTCGGGTGATGTCAGATGTGGATCAGCCTTGAAACAAGCGCACAAAAGCTCATGGTCAATAAGTGAGGGTCGATCACTTTGTGGCTGATATTTGAGATCGACCTAGTCATGATGCAGCTTCTTAAACCAATCGTAGGCTATGCGACGACTTATTGTGTCTTCTCCAAATGCTTGGTTGAAAGGACATTGCGATTAAGCAGCGTTTAGGCTGGACTTGTAGTGACACAGTATAAGAACACGTTGCTGTTGACGAGAAAGTGTCACTAAAGGGATAATTTTTGAAACTTTAGATATCATATAAGTTGTCCGATTAATTAATGCGCCTCGCTTGAAAGTGCATAGTGACCTAATCTACCTATGCTTTATGTCATTGTGCACTTTCAGGTGAGGCATATGAAAGACTAGGCCACTACACATTAACTATTTTTACCCCTTGTATAAATCTATAAATAAATAAGCTTTTAAAAGAGATTAAAACAAACTTTGTTTCCAACCTAATACAAATACTATATATATATATATATATATATATATATATATATATATATATATATATATATATATATATATATATATATATATATATATATATATATATTCATGATAAAAATCAAGAATTTAAATGAGCTCGTTGAGACTTTGGTCAAGGCAGCACAATATCTTTTCCTATCGTTGGAAAATGCTTCTGCCAAAGTAATCGATCATATGACAGTCTGTTCTAGCCCAACTCATTCTCAGAAAGAGAAAGCAGAAGATAATGGATGGCAATCGGTGCTGATGTGAAATATACAAAGCGGCAGGTTTTTCGAATTGCGACAAGGTTTTCAAGGCTTCTGCTAAGAGTCCGCAACCTATTGAAACGATGAGACAGACAAGCAACCATCCGAGTTTGTCAGAGATGGACTTGTAAAATAGGAGAGAGATAAACATTTTCGAGTTAAAGAATAAATTATCTCTCCGGTTTTTAATCCTCTTTAGATGCACATAAAGGACTTTCCAATCTGTGTGTTTTTGAACGAAATTGTACCAATATTAGAATTTCTGAAGGAGGTCGAAGATTAAATAAAATAGGGTTGTATTATGCTCTACGACAATTTAATTATTTTGATAATCTCTTCATACAGCTAGATACGTACGTAGATTCACAATCTCATGGATATAAAATAATATTTTGCCACGTGAGGTTTAGCCATATGGCCTTTAGCAGATTAACACAAAAAGATGAGAAAAGTTGATGAAGACAAAATTGCTTTTACTCTTATTTTGCCAACCTAATAAGAACTTGTAAGTTCTCTATCTTCTTTATAATACTTACATTTCGTAGTTTACACTCCTGACACCATCTTATAGTTTTTTATAAGGACGTTACTGGACATCTAGTGAAATGTGTAGAGGGACCCACTAAAATATTGATATTCCCCTCACATCGTAAGATATTACTTTGGGAGAGAAAGCGAGCCGTTACTCCCCCTTCCCCCCTCCGACTTAACCCTGTTTGGACTTTTCGCCCGGTCACTAAGAAATTCCCACCGAGGCATGACGCTGTGATTAAAGGCTATCTCCCCACCGTTTTAATCTTGACTCCCCCAAGTCGTGAGATTATTCGTCTATTTGTAGGTTTTCCTCGAGACAACGTTTATGGTTCAAGCCGCTGGTTCTTTCTTCAGATTTGCCCCACCCGGCCTCTTACACCTTCCTGTAAGGACACGTTTTGTTGCCCTGGGGTATAATGAAGGTTCTAGAAGGTCTTTCTCCCTCTCCACGTTTTTGAGAATTCCGGGTATATATGCGTCCTCTCAAGGATTACCCGTAGATTCGGTTAGACGACAATTCCCAGAACGGAGGTTCACTTGAACGACGCTCTTGACCCGAGAAGAGCTGGCCATGACACTCGTAACTTCAGGTCAAGGAGAAAAGTCTCTTGAGGCAACGTCAGCCTTTTTCAACCACCTTCGAACCAAGAATTGGAGAAGACCTTCTCTGAAGTTCTTCTGGTGACTTCTTGAGTTCAAGAGGTCCAATAGCCCGCTCAATCTGAGTTTGTAGAAGTCATGCCCCCCCTTCGAAGTTCGTCCGGTGACCTCTTGAGGAAAATAGGTCCTCATGTCACTAAGTCAGAGGTTGGAGAACGTAGCATCACGCTCTTCGAGTTCCCGCCTACACCCATGAGTAATCTAGGTCACCAAGCCCTTCCACCCAAGTTCGCCCCGCTTTACTCTCGAGGTTCAAAGGAACTGAATCTCTCACCACCCCACATCTCCCATTATAATCATTTAATAACCCTGGTTATCCACTCAGTATTCGGAACCTAACTCCGTCTTATTCGTATATATATATATATATATATATATATATATATATATATATATATATATTGTGTACCTTTTATCTAGTGTATATTAAAATCTATTTTGTCGTCGTTGTGTTTGGAATATATCTTGATCACGCAGCTGCAGCTAACTATTTAAATCGCGTTCTTAGAACAATAACCTTTGTTGCCTTGCTTAGCCAAACTTAGAGCCGGTGTGCGTATATTCCCATACACTTGGCCATACTTCGACAAAATTTTTTATTGCAAAGTCAATTTGTGAAGATCACTTTTGTTTTGTGTTGCGTATTTACCTTCTTGCTTTGTTAGAAAGCTTAGTATTTAATCACAACTTGTGTTTTCTATATGTGCAAGAATTATGATTGCGCATTATTAGATGTACGGAAAACATTTAAATTGATTTTGTTTATGCCTTTTATTCAAATGATTCTATCTATTAATTTGTGTGTTTACTGGAAATGTTTCGCTTTATTTCGTTTCTTGAGTTGAACCGCGCATGAAGGCCAAGTGGTCTTGCATACATCTATTTTATGTTAATTTTATGTTATATTACGAATTTAATTGGTCAGCATATCGCTATTTTGATATAGTATTATATAATCATCTGCTCTTTGTTTGTTGGTTATTTTACATCTTAACCCATTTATTTTTCCTATTACATTTTGCAACTGCAGCTGGTCAAGTTCCAGGGGAGAAATGTACATAGTCTATCTAACGATCGCAGTATTTCAATTAAAAGTTAATCCGTCTAGTTTTGAACGATCCTCGAAGTTCAGCGGTTCTAAAAGTGCCTTGTGTTCTAATCTCTAAAGTAATCCAAGAAAATCTATTTGCTTTACATAACAAATTTCCTTCACTTTTTTGACTTTTCCGTAATCAGGTCATTCATAAAGCCTTTGTTTACTTGTGTTTGTATTTTTTCGAGCTTTTTTTTCTTTGTTCGAGGCGGAGAAGAGAAATATTCAATAATTTAAAGTAACAAGACTTTAATCTCTCTCCCTCCTAGATATACAAATTGGGTTTTCTATTTTTTTATTATTCCTTCCTCAATGCGTTTAAGAATCAATTCAGAATTAATCCTGTTTCAAAGAACCTATTAAAGTAACCACCAAAGAAGAGAATCAGCAAAACCTACACAGAAAAATTTCTTATAGCTCAGTTCCATGAAGGTTCAATGCGGTGTCGATGCTGTCTCATTGACCACAGCTTGAGCTCGAGCCTCTTCGCCTTAAGGTGATTGTACTGGTTTTTAAAAAACTTTTTATTATTGCAACCACATTTGTGAAACTTGATACACATTTAGAGAAAGCAATGTTGAAATATTTTCTGGCAAAATCACGTTTTGTTGCATAGAAATCAGGATTTTACAAATTTGAAAGGAAAATGGCCCACTTTGAAAAAACGAAATACTTTATTTGTTTTTAGAGATAAAGCAATGCGTTTTTCACCATTGGATTCAGCGTCTTCATCTCAAAAGAACATTCGAAATTGTTTTTGTTTTTGTTATTTTTTGGGGACATTTTCTGTTTCAAATAATTATAATAAAAAAAGAAAAGAAAAACGGCTGTCATCCATTTTATGGGAAGAAGACGCTGAATCCAATGTTGAAAAATCAAATTTTTCAGGAGAGCAGTTTTTGTTAATATGATTTACATATATATTGCATTCCGACCTAATATTTACATATATATGGATGTTTATCAATATTTATGTATATCTATCTATATATATATATATATATATATATATATATATATATATATATATATATATATATATATATATATATATATATATATATTTATATATATATATATATATATATATATATATATATATATATATATATATAAATATATATATAGTGTGTGTGTACATCGTGTTTGAAGAATGAACATTTTGAGGAGATCAGTTTTATTGTCAGGCACTGTATGCCCTCATTGATTATTTTGTTGCCAGGCACTGCATCCCCACTTGCCTTTTTGGAGGCTACTATTCACACACGGGTGGGAGTATCTTTGGGGGCCACCTAACCCTTTTCCTGTGTTTTGGCTATATACGAAGAGCTCATGTACTTTAAGGCACCCGGCAAAATACGAACAAGAAGGAGCACAATGATCGACCCGACGACGCTTATGCGGCCAGCGAGCACTAGGTGACGCCGCGTCCTTCGCTGCCAGCTTCTGCTGGGTTATTTGGTTTGTCAAACCCAGTTGATCCAGGAGATATCCCTCTGGATCTCCAAAATTATGTCTTAATACGGTACCGGGGGTGGCTTATCGAACTCGTGCGTATTCAGCGAACTTTATCTTTGGACACTTCAACCACAATTTCGAGTGCAGACTCTCATTCGGGTTCTCTGCTCGTTTTCTCAGGCAACGCTGTAGCAATGGTGTAGCTGTGAGGTAAATATACAGAGATAAAACCTGCTTTAGGAACTTTGCTGACAGATGGGAGAGGTAGAGGTTCTTTGAAGCGTGAGATGCTGGTAATTCTCGATTCGCTTCCGCTCTTTTCGCCCAACACCAAGAATCTGTACCTGTAGGACACTCTTCATAATGCTGTGTTTCGTCACTGCTACTGGCATGGTCATATGAGGTAAAAATAGACCTCCTTAACGACTTTACTGAAGCCTTGGGGTTGTGAGTTTAAATATTCTCACCATAGTGCATGGTCAGCTGGTCTATGCTGACATCGATCATCCCGTGCTGTCCTGCGAGCAAGCTTCTATGAACAATTTTGCTCCTCTTGGTCTTTAATTGCCTCCGCAGGTCCTTCTTCAGGTTACAAATACATGTGCCCAGACGTTTAGAAACGTAGTTCACACACTGTTCCTTGACCATTGGTACATGGTATGGACCCTTTCCTTCTTTCATGGTCATGACTGCATTGAAGGCTGCAGTCTCCATCTCCCTCAAAGGTGGTGTATCTGAATCCAAGTGATTCTGATCGTGTCCACATCCTCCTGGCTGCCTCTGCTTCCATAGCACCGGATTTGCCATCAAAATTCTTGTTGCATGTGTGAGTTGACTTCCATATGCTAAATTGCGCAGGAGAAAGGCCTTTCTCATTTTTGAAGCACAGCTCACAGAAATTGCACAAGACTTCGTAGTCTATGACAAATCTGGTGTCCCATTCTGCATACAACAAAAGCAGCACTGATTTAGGATCGGTGGCCTCTAGTCATCAACGTTCCGTAGAAGCTGACATCAATAGAGAGCCTCTGGGATATATATATATATATATATATATATATATATATATATATATATATATATCTGCCAGATTGTAGTACTTGGTCCGGAAAGCATTGCGTGTGAGGGGGCGCATCTCATCAGCAAACAGTTCCATGTTTTGCTGACGAAATTTTGAATGTCTATAATATCTGCCCAGTGAAACATAGGGCAAAGACAAATCAGCGCACAGTAGAACGAATCCAAATCTGCCTTGTCCACTAAGTAAAGTATTACAGACCACACTCACATATTCTGGCGTAAACTGTGAAATTTTCTATCAATCCCACGGACATATGTATCCATCGCGGAACTGAATATGCCTACAAGAATTACAAATCACCGTTAGTAACATTTCCATAGGAAAAGCTGAGATTTTGGCGAAGCAGGAAGAAACACACTCTCGACAAGGCATTTGCTCGACAACAGCCTCAGTCAAGCATGGTTAGTGAGGAGAGTCTATTTGGCTGTGAATAGGGACCTCAGTCGGTAAAAGTTGCAGTTTTTTCTGTAGTCAACTTAAAGGTGCGGGGAGTAATTCAATTCCATCCGCAGTATATGGTCCGGCTGAAGCTGGTCGGTGCGATGAAAGGTTTCTGAGGCGTTTCGCAATCACAGCTTTGCGGCACAGCATGTTGACGCGTTGAAAAGTGCTGTCAAGCTCAGGAGCCCTCAACCACTTTCTAACTATGAGGGAATCTTCCTCTGCAGTAGAAAGTTTCCAATGAACACCAGAAATTGCCGTAGAGATGCAAATGAACACCAGAAATAATAGCTTGACCGCGGCAGAGAACAGAGAAAGCGACGCGTACTCGGAGGGCCTCGAATTTGTCACACTGAAGGAAGCCTAGTAGAATCATTTTTTTGCAAATTACGACGTAAAATTTTAACAAGATATTCTACACATATAGATATATTTTAAAGCAAAATATATTTCGCGATTTTAGGCGGAACGACTCCCATTAAGCAAAAAATCGCATATCCTTTGTCTAAGTCCGACGCTGTGACTCATTGGCCTCAGCACCGTGGATCCTCACAACGGAGAAGGATCAAATTAGAGGAGGACTTGCAAATAATACGTTTGTTATTTTAAGGTGTTGCTTCGAGGTGACCCTCCCCAGACACCTTAAAAAGAGACGGTAATAACAACGAATAACTACTCAGTACTAGTTTCTTTGCAGGGCGTGTGCGAGAATGAAGGTCGTCTGTTAGGGGATTCGATTAAGCTGAACAAATATCATGAGATTTATGACAGGTTCTTGAATAATAGACAGCGTTACTGCTATTTGGGTGGTGGTAGTAGTATTAGTTAACCAACTTGCCTTCATCGGGTGGTAAAGTAGATGATATAACTAATTACTACCTCTTTATTTAATGAAGGTAAAAAATAATAAGATTTTTATAATAGTTCAGAGCAGCTACATGTGCCTTATAGATAGAAATTTAATGAGAGAACTTAAACAGAGATGCCATCAGCAGTTTCTTAGGCAGAGTTATTATATTAAACAATGTTTGCAAATTCCTTGCCAGGAAAAAACGCTACCTATCTTTAACTTTTGGGTTCATTTGTACAGACGAAACGACTTTTTTATACCAGAAAATTCTGAAAATCTGATAAGAAAATTATCATGTTTTTACTTCAACACTTGCAGTTTAAGAAACAAAAGTATCAGCTATGGCAGAAAATTGTGGTATTATTAGAGCTGCAAAAACATGGTTCAAATGCAGTCATTTATATTACTGACGATTTTAAATATTATAGCAGGTTACAGCATGCTTAGCAGAGATACGAGGGGCTGTCAATAAGTTTTGCGAATCGGTAGGTCAAAACAGAGGAAGGGGGATGGCTGTTTGTGGGGGTGTCAGGAAAAGTGATGACAAGTCAGGACCTGCAGCCACACGCTCTTTCCTCGTCTATTCAATAAGCAGTAGCTGATTTCAGATCGTCAGTCACAATTTTTCAACGATGGAGAAGGTTGAATACCGCGCAGTGATCAAATTTTTGACCAAGGAAGGCAAGAATGCAAAAGAGATCCATGAACGCATGGTTGCAGTGTACACCGACACCGCTTCTTCCTATGCAACCTTTGCTCGATGGAATAGGGAGTTCCGCCATGGTCGTGAGTCCCTTGAAGATCATTCCCGTCCAGGAAGACCGTCAGACGTGACCAACGAAGACAATATGGCCCGTGTGGAGAGGATGATCCTCGAAAATCGACGCTGAAGGTCGAAGAAATCGAGCGAGAACTTGGAAAATCACATGGAAATGTTATCAAAATCATCCACGACAATTTGGCCATGACCAAATTGTCGTGGACCCGTTGGGTCCCTAGAAACCTCACGCCCCATGATTAACTTCAACGTCGTCAAAGGTCGGAGGAGCTGCTGCTCATGTACACCAAAGATGCGGCAGGATTCGAGGCACGCATAGTGATAGGTGATGAAACGTGGGTCCATCACTGGGATTCCGAGACCAAGCTCGGAAGCATGGCATGGAAGCACAGGGGCTCTCCGACCCGCATCAAGTCCCGGACCCAACCCTCAGCCGGAAAGATCATGGCCACCATCTTCTAGGATTCTGAAGGAGTGTTGATGGTGGACTATGCGCCTCGTGGAAGGACCATCACAGGCCAACATTACGCGGAGGAACTGGGTGGGTTGAAGAAGTGCATCCGTCAGAAGCGGCGCGGCAATTTGACACGCGATGTCATGCTCCTCTACGACAATGCCCCTGTCCGCAAGGCCAGAGTTGCACAAGCTGCCCTGCGCGAGTGTGGATTCGAGGAGCCCAATCATCCACCCTACAGTCTAGATCTGGCCTCTAGCGACTACGTTTTATTATGCCAGCTCAAGGCTGCACTGCGTGGACGCCGGTTTGGGGGCAATGAAGATGTCCAGCTGGCCTTCCAGGAGTGGATTGAGCAGCAGTCGGGAGATTTCTGGTTGTTAGGAATTCGAAGCCTCAAGGACAAGTGGCGCAAGTGCATTGAGGTCGAGGGTAGTTATAGTGAAAAATAATAAAACCCTTTTCCTCATATCTCGTTTCCTTATATCCGAATTGCAAAACTTATTGACAGCCCCTCGTATGTAGGTCTAAAGTAAACGGGCATTTAGCTATTTTATTTATTGAAGACTGATTAGTTGCGGTAAGGAATGGTATCATTATTGATACTATATCGAAGATTTTAGCGATCAAGTTCGTTAAAAATATTAATAATGTGACTTTTGTCCTTATCTATAGACCACCATGGCAGAATGATGACCATGATTATATTATTTTTGAAATATTTTCGAACTTAATTAGAGAAAAATAATAGTAATCGTAATAAATATGATTACTAAGTCAAAATAAGTTAATGATAATAACAATAAATGCTAATACCTCTACTACTATTAATAATGATAATAATAATAAAAGGTGAACTAGTGGTAAGAAGGTGTGAGGGGAAATTACACCCAAACTTCTTCAGGCTTGATCAGAGAGTTTAAGTCAACCCGCAAAATAGTGCCTCCCTAATTTGCACTCCGGTTCGGAGGATGTGTAACTCATTAACATGGGACACAGGCTATTGTTGTTGCGGGGGGTGTAGGTAGGAAATTATTGGTGAGTGTTTATATTTGTTACTTACTGGCATCTATATACTGCCTGCTTCATTCTTACTAACTCTCCAGAGATTTAGAATTTTAACCCTATTACAGGCTCGTTGCGATTCATGAACATTTCACCTTTGAGTTCTTCAAATTATTAACTTTTTAACTAATACCCATTATTGCTATGAGCCCCATTAGAATAGTTTTATCACCAAACAATAAATTAGTTTTAAAATAAATATTAATATCTTTGTTATATAAAAACCACAACAGCTGTTCCTTTCAAAGATATGCACCCGGTTTAACTGCAGCGCTGAATTCACAAGTTGGATTCCCATTAAAATTATTATATAGTTTACATGAATCCAGGCTCAAATTTCCCCCCACTATCTCGTTATTGATAGCAAGCAGAGCTTTGCTATGCTTAAATATTTCTTCTTATGAAAATGAAATTTCTTTGTACTTGCTGATTTCATTGATAATGACCTAAACAATAGTTTACAACCGCAAACCTCTTCAAATCAGAAAACTTTCTCAAATGATAACACTATTAATACCTCAAAATTCGTTTGAAGTAGAAAAACAATTAAAACCTACATTACCACTGCCTGAAATCCTTAAAGGCAGCGAATAATAAGCAGTCCCTTTTGTGTCCGACCGAGGCACAAATTGCGCTGCTCTCTCTGCTCATTCTTGAAATATATTGATTTTGGTTAGATATGGATGGGACTCCGTTTGGTTAGAGTGTTAGCTTGTAGAATGTTCAGCGTTTGACACTAGGTTCAAATCCTAACCATTTGTAATTGATATAGCTTTGTTTAAAATTAATTTGAATTCAAATAATGTACTAATTTGGATTGTAATAACAAATCTTAAATAGCAAGATTGATTTGCCAAAGAGGGGTAAATGGCGAGTTATTTTAATTCTATCTTCCTTCTCATTGGGGCGATTCTAAGTGTTTAGTGCTATGAACATATTGATAAAAAATCGTGTATTAAATTGAGAAGATTTTCTAAAAAATGTAATTTAATACTCATATATTTATATAATTTCTTCCCAGTGATATATTTTATAGTAAATATCAGGAATCATTAGTTCAGTTCACGACTTTACTTGCTTCGATATCTTCATATCACCTAACTTTACCAACTCTGTGGTACGATGTTTCTGAGGAAAAATATGAGAGGAGTGGGGCGGAAATGAACTTGAGTTATCAGAATTAATCCCGATCTCGCTCAGGATAATTTACATTGGATTAGGTTAAATTTGGCAAACCTAATTCAATTGATCTTCCTTTCTTCCTTTCCCTGTATTCTTCATCATCTTCCCGTTCTTCTTAAAAGCTACGTCATGATTATAATTGAAGTTCAATTTTCTAACTACGGGAATGAATTTCAAGACTCAATCCTATTTTTAAATGTCAGCATAGGCAGAGTTTTGGGTGTAAGAGGCTCATTATGGGTGGGGCAAAAAAGTGTTCAGGAATAATATGGCCGAAGAGGCACAGATAATCGCTGACAGAAGAAACTCGAATAGTTAAAGAAACAGCTCTGGTAATTATCCTTTTCTCTTCTGAGGTTGGAAATAAGAAAAAGGGTGAATGCACTCAAAGAATCGACACGTCCTCTTTAGAGCTCAACCAAATTGCATGTATCCAAATGTACGCATTTAATAATAATGTAATGAGCAAATTCTACTCCTTATGTAGTTCGTTTTGAACACTTGGCTGTAATTTCCTTAACTTCAATTTGGCTAGACACTCTGAATAGAAACTTTATGGTAGAATTTAGTATAACTATAAAATAAACAATGTGGACCGAATGCGAGGTAAATCGGGGAGAGTGACGCTGTTCTATTAGATATGTTATGAGGATTGTGGTGAAGATTAAATAAAAGCAAACATATTAATGCCTTTCCCTTATTCCTTTCCACTTTTCCTATTGGAGCATTTATTTAACTGCTACACTTAAGGTTAAACACCCTCAGTGGTGGACTCGAGAGGAGAAACAGAAAATATCACTACTATCTAATAGGCGAAGGTCTTCGGTAAGAAGATCTATCATATGCTTTTATTTGTTGTGAATGTGATTTAAAGGTGGTGCAATTGAATTTGAGGTCATCACAAACTTGTGAATCTTAGGTTCACACGTAGATAAGTGTGCAGCCGTAGTCCAAGACTTTTACCAAAAATTGAGTAAAAAAAAGTACGTTTACACTCGTGGTACATCAAGATAAGTGTTAATCGGCACGGAGGCTGAAATATTGGAGGTAATACCATGTAACGCGATACCCTTTAATATATACAAATATATTATAATCTTTTTAGTTTGTGATGCAGTTTGCTTACTAAAGGTTTCTCTAATCTTTCAAATGCTAGCCTTGGTGGACCTGAGAACTTCTGCTAGTCTTTTTACTATATTTATACTTATCTCTGCTTATTCTTCATTTTATTGCTCTTTTTATATTCCTGAGTTTTGGAAAAATTTCCTACCAATTTTTTCTTTATTACAAACATCTCCTCTCCATTTACAAACATAGGCTTGAGCATTAATAGCGCTTTCACACCGCTTCATTTAATTTGTTTAATTTGTTGAGTGAAGACACCTTTTTAAATCGTCTGCTCAAACTCCACAAACTGGAACCATTGACATAGCCTGAATTAATAATGAGCTTCATTTTCGATGCTCCTTATCTGTCAACCCCGTAAGGGGCGCGGCGATTTGCCATCCTGGCCGCCGTGCTGACGGGATCCAGCGCTCCGTCCGGCCCCAGCTTAGCCTCTCTTCCTTCCTTCAGATAGCCCGATTTCTCCCCTACCTCGTCGCTTTTCATACAACCTCTCCCACAACTTTCTCTGGTCAGCCTCTAATTTCACAGGGTAGAATGCTGACCTTCTTCTCAAGCCAACCACCCCGGATCGGGGCTGAGGGGGGGAGGGGACATTGTTCCCTAACCCCTCAGCTCCGGTTCGGGATGGGGTTTTTTTAACAACCTGCTTCATCCCCACCCACATCTTCCTCACATCCCTTTTCCTCTCCTCTTCACAACCTATATTTTTTACGCCGTGTCCAAGGTGGAGCCGCCATGCCGAAGGACTGCCAGGCCACCAGGCGGGAGGGGTGGTCCCGAATGGCGGCGCCTGGCTCTGCCGGGCTTGTAAGCACCTCTCGCAGTGCGGGCAACTGCGAGAGGTGATGAGCTATTGCGTCCCGTAATCAAAAGAGGGTCACCATGCCCATGTATGAAAAAAAACAAAAACCCCAACCCCCAACTTCCCCAAAAACATCTACGGAGCCGCCCTCGGGCAGCTCCACCGAGAAAATGGAGGTCCCCCCCCCTTGTGCTTGCGCAAGGGACCCTCCATAATTCTTTAACCGGAGAGGAGGCTTACTCCTCTCCTACGCCTACGGGTGTAGGGGACTCCCCCTCACCCCCTTCTCTGGAGGTGCTTTCGGGCACCTCCCTATCTCCAGCGGCAGTCCCTCCTTTGCTTTCTAAGGGGACTGCCAAGAAAGCCAGCAGGCAGCCCATTGCCGACCGCCCCTCGTGCAAGCGGCTCGGTAGGGCAAACCCCCTTAGGGGGGAGAGGGAAGCCAGGCCCCTTCGGTCGCTTCCCTCAAAAGACCTGCTGGCAAGAATTTTGAACCTTGCTGGGGTCAAGGCCTGTGCCTCCCCACACCACCTGACTAGTGACAATACTGCCAAGGGGACCTGCGATGTCCTGGGAGGGGATGGCCAACTGGAGGCCCCTCCTGTGATAGACATGGTCCTTGAGGAGACCCAGCCCCAGACGGTAGGGCCTTCCATGGGGGGGAATTCGGGCTCGGCGCCAAGCACCGAACCCGAATCCGCCCCTATGCAAGGTCCTCCTCAAATGGCTGAGGGCTCCGAGGCAGTAGAAGGAGGGGAGGGATCTCCTCCGACAGGTGCCCCTACGACAACCAGGACCTTCTCCATTTCGGAGAGGGACCTGGCTGAGGCTGGTCCATCTGGCCTGGGGACTTCTGCCGGCGGAGGTGAAAAGCGGGTTCATTCCCCGCCCTCCTCTACTAAAAAGAAAAAGACTAAAAAGACTCAAAAGACGAAGAAGACTCGGGGCTCCTCTCCATCCGCGGGGGCTGCGGGGACGGATGGGTCTGCTACCACTTTGGTAGGCGACCAAGCCAAGATCGGCACATCCGGCCCCTCTACCCCCTCGTGTGCGGAGCCCATGACTACGACTAAGACCAAGAATGCACAGGGCGGAGCCTCGATGACATCGGGGCCCCTGATTCAGAGGTTACCTGGCGTTTTCGAGCCCGCTGGCTTCAAACGCTTCCTCGTTATTCGCTCCACTGATGGCACCATGTTGTCCAAGGGCAACATGATCCATCAGAGGAGAGGATTAGCTAGTGCAATTGGTAGAGAGCCGAAGGTAACCCGTTTCTCGGACGGGAGCCTTCTGGCGAATGCGGCGAATCCCGCCGAGGCGGCCAAGATAAGTGCTCTTCGGACACTTCATGGCACCCCGGTGAGTGTGACGCCGCACTCTACCATGAACTTTGTGAAAGGAGTAGTTTATGCGAGGGAACTTGTTGACTACTCCATTGAGGACATCACCCTAGAGCTGGCCGACCATGGGGCGGTCAAGGTCGAACGTGTGATGAGAAAACAGGGAGGGGCCTCGAGACCCACCCCTACACTCTTCGTCACGTTCGACTGTGACAAGCTCCCTGAGTCGGTGCGTGCCGGTTGGTACCGCTACCGCGTGAAGGCATTCGTGCCACTGCCGCGGCGGTGCTATTACTGCCACCGCTTCGGCCATACGAATCGATCATGTAGACGTGCAAAATCGGGGTCACCCGAAGTCTGTGTAAATTGCTCCAAGGTCGCACACGATAAGTCCAAATCGTGTGTGGCCAAGTGTGTCAATTGCGGAGAGCCGCACCCTGCTTCTTCGAAGCAATGTGGTGCATATCTCCTTGAGAAAGAAATCCTGGCCGTTCAGGCCCAGGATCGACTCTCATTCCGTGAGGCAAAGGACTTGGTCCTGGCGCGCCCGGCTCTGCCTGGGACGTCATATGCCTCAATAGTTAGAAAGGCACCCTCTGCTCCTGGCCCATCCAGGCCAACGAGCACGGTTGTTTCCGCGCCCATTCGGAGCCCTTCTGTGGGCTCTACCCAACCTGGGCGCTCCCCTGGTAAAGCTGGCGGCAAAAAGGGTTCATACCCTGCCCCGGCTAAAACCAGGGCTCCCCCCTCTTCCCCCAGCGTGACCGTTTCGCGTAAAGCGAAACGGCCACGCGCCTCCACCGAGTCGTTAGACTCACAGGAGGCAACACCCCTGAAGATGGTCGCTAGGCCATCTTCCGGGGTTCCTAAAGCTGTTCCCCGAAAGGAGGACAGCAACAAAGGAGCTTCGGCCCATTTGCCCACGCCCCGAGGTGGAGCGAGTGGCTCGGAGACGGTGGTTCCTCGAAAAGAGGGCCCCCCGCCTCCGAAGCCGCAACGCCCGCCTAAAGTTTCGAGGCGGAGGGAGGAAAAGACTCGCATGGCGAGCCCAACCTCCCCCAATAAGTCCTCGAAGGCGACAGCGCCTTCAGCGCTTTGTCCGGCCAACAGCGCCCGGGGTTCTGCCCCCGGGAAGCGTACGGCCATTCCCGTGAGGGTCTTCAATTCGAGGAGGGCCCCCGCGTCTCCTCCGAGCTAGGCCTGGAGGGCATATTCCTTCAATGGAATTGCCGTGGACTCCGGGCCAACTGGGAGGAGCTGCGGAGGCTCGCCTCATCCCGTTCCCCGTTAGCTATTTTTTTGCAGGAGACCATGCTAGGCGCGTGCCCCCTGCCTGCCCTCCCGGGGTATAAGGGTCTTGCGACCCAACCACCGCGGGACGGCCGGGCTGGGGGATGCGCGGTTTACACCCGGCATGATGTCTCCGTTCTTCCTTTCTCTTTAGATACCTCCTTTCAGGCAGTGGCTGTGCAGCTGCACCTGGATAGGAGGTATACTATCATTTCTGCGTACATTCCACCGTCAGCTGACTTCGACGCGGGGGACTTTCGCCGCGTCGTGGCACGGTTGCCGAGGCCCTATCTCTTGCTTGGAGATCTGAACGGCAGGCATCCTCTCTGGGGAGATTACACCATAAATCCCAGGGGACAAGTCCTTGCCGATCTGATCGAAGAGCTTGAGATGGGTGTCCTAAACGTGGATGAGTTTACGCATCACTGTCCGAGAACCGCTTCATTTTCTTGCCTTGACCTATCTTTGTGCTCTTCGGATGCACAGCCTGATTTTGATTGGGGGGTGGTCGATGACCTCCATGGTAGTGATCACTTTCCCATTCAAATATCATTTTCAGGGCAACTGCCGCCTGAGAGACCACCTCGGTGGTGCTTGGCGCGGGCGCGGTGGCCTGCATTTCAGGAAATGACTGAATTCTCTATCTCAGTCAAGGAGGTTTAGGTCGGTAGATGAGGCCGTCGAGTTCTTCTCCGGCAACCTCATCGCCGTGGGCCTGACTACTATTCCTAGGACGTCTGGCCGTTTTGCACGCCGACCACTCCCATGGTGGTCGGCCGAGTGTGAGACGGCCCTCAAACAGAAGCGTTATGCCTACATGCGCTATAAGCGCCGCCCGAACGATTTCACCGTCGCTGAATTTCGTCGGGCTAGGGCTAGGTTCCGGTATATTTCGAAGCACGCCCGCCGCTCTTCTTGGCGGGCATACGTGTCTTCACTTAACGGGAAGACCCCTTTAGCTGAGGTGTGGAAGCGAGTCAAAAGGATTCGGGGCAAGTTCTCGCAGGACCCCCCTCCCGTTCTCCAGGAGAATGGGACCGCAATCTCGGACCCCGCGTCCGTGGCGGAATCCTTAGCGACCGCTTTTTCCGCATTCTCTAGCCGTGATGCTGCTCCGCCAGCATTCAATGCACGTCGTGATGTCGCGGAAGGCCGCCGGCTGGACTTTACCTCCAGAGGCGGAGAACCCTTCAACGACAAGTTTACTGTGAGTGAGTTGCGTTCCGCTCTCGCTTCGTGCGCGGACACCGCCCATGGTCCGGACGATGTCCCGTACGCCATGCTTCGACACCTGGGTGAGCGAGGCATGGCCTTTCTATTAGATTTGTTCAACAGGATCTGGGTGGAAGGTCTCCTCCCAGACTCCTGGCGAATCGCTACTGTGCTCGCCTTTCGCAAGCCGGGGAGAGATCACTCTACTCCGACCGGTTTCCGCCCAATCTCTCTAACCTCTTGCGTGTGCAAGTTGATGGAGAAATTGGTAAATGTTAGATTAGCCTATTTCCTGGACAGCGGAGGCCATCTGTCTTCTGCACAGTGCGGCTTCCGTAAGTTCCACTCCACGTCGGATGCTCTGCTCCGACTGGAAAATGCCGTCTGCGAGGCTTTCCTTCGTAGACAGCACTACGCCACGGTGTTTTTTGATCTGGAGAAAGCCTATGATACCGCATGGCGATACGGTATCATGGAGACTCTCCACACGATGGGGGCGAGGGGACGCCTCCCAATGTTTATATCTGAATTTTTGCGAGATCGTCGATTCCGCGTACGGGTGGGGGGAGCCCTCTTCGGCCCAAAGGAGCAGGAAGAGGGTGTCCCGCAGGGAAGTGTCCTCAGTGTCACACTCTTTGCCCTGAGCATCAACGGCATCACCTCGGTGCTGCCGGAAGATGTTCTCGCTACGCTCTACGTGGACGACCTTTCGATCTCTTTTGGCGCGGCCCAGATGCCAACTCTGGAGCGCCGACTCCAACAGGCATTGAACCGCGTCTCTCGCTATGCCGAAGCGCACAGGTTTCGGTTTTCTTTGGCCAAGACTAAGGTGGTGCACTTCTGCCGCCATCCACGGCTTCACCCCGACCCAGATTTGTTTCTTAATGGGGTGCGCCTGGATGTGGTTGAGTCGCACCGTTTCCTTGGTCTTGTATTCGACCGACGCCTCACCTGGGAGGCTCACATTCGCAGCCTTAGGGTCTCTTGCACCCGCGCCATGGACATTCTTCGTTCCGTGACGTTCAGCGCTTGGGGCGCTGATAGGGCTACCGCCTTACTTTTTAATCGATCCTTTGTTCGCTCGAAGCTCGACTACGGATGCGAGTTTTATGCATCCGCAGCCGAGCGTTTATTGCGGAAGGTGGATTCGATCCACCACACCGGCCTTCGCCTTGCGACCGGTGCCTTCCGCACTTCCCCCATTGAGAGCCTGTTGGTCGATGCTGGGGAGATGCCACTCGCTCTGCGCCGCGTGCAGTGCATCACTCGCCTGTACGCGCGAGCCCGGCGCCTCCCCCAGTCGCCAACAGCTCTCACTGCATCCGCAGCTGATCTCGATGGTGCCTATGCCGCCGAGAGACGCCAGTCATACCCTAAGCCCTTTGGGTTTAGGGCCAGGAAACTCCTTCGAGAGGTAGATATAGCTCTCGGGCCGGTGGCGCCCCTGGTTCTGCCCAGGACGCCACCCTGGAGGGTACCACATTTGGCTATTTGTCGCCACGCCTCTGCTCCCAAAGCTTGTACTGCGCCGGGAGTATTGCGTTCGATCTTTTTGGAGCTCACATCGTGTCACGCTGGTACCGTGCCAGTGTATACGGATGGCTCCAAGTCCCAAGAGGGGGTCGGCTTCCACGCCGTATCCCCTCTGTTTGAAGTCAGCGGGGCTCTACCAGGCGCTGCGTCTGTCTTTACGGCCGAGCTGGTGGCAATACACCACTCGGTACGGGAGATTACGCGACGTGCCCGGTTCGGAGACCGGATTGTGATTTATAGCGACTCACAAAGCGCCCTGAGTGCTCTCGGGGCATTGGAATCTCCGCATCCCCTGGTTCGCGAAATCCGTGACGCCACGGTTTTGGCGAGCCGGGCAGATGTCGAGATTATCTTCTGCTG